>OU898277.1:157107272-157622856 GCA_918026665.1 Diabrotica balteata
AAAGAGAGTCTCTCTCCTTGTTTGATATCAAATTTAGTTGGGTTATGTTATTGTTTGTCCCAAATGTCACATGAAATCTTATTTATATTGAAGTTTTTTAACAATTGTGCCGCATTTTAGACTCTTATCATTAATAATTAATTAAAACTTTCTCGTCTAAGACACATTCTGCGAAATATTATATAGCTACTTTTGATAAGTGTCGGAAAATTTAAATTTGGCGCATTCGCATTTCCGGATATGTCCGCCATCAGAGGCCACTTTTTTGGTCTCCTTTTCATAAGGATTAGATTCCCTCTTTTGTCTTATTGCTCGATGATTATTGTTGATGTTGTGTGATGCGTCCATCGAGCATAAAGACAAAAGAGGGAATCTAACCGTTATGAAAAGGAGACCAAAAAAGTGGCCTCTGATGGCGGACATATCCGGAAATGCAAAGGCGCTAAATTTAAATTTTTCGACACGCTATAAAATATTTTTCAGACGAGAAAGTTTTAATTAAATATGAACGATAATAGTCTAAAATGTGACACAAATGGTAAAAAACTTCAATATAAATAAAATTTCATGTGACAGTTGGGACCATCGAGCAAAAAGATAAAAGAGGGAATCTAATCGTTATGAAAAGGAGACCAAAAAAGTGGCCCCTGATGGCGGACATATCCGGAAATGCAAAGGCGCTAAATTTAAATTTTCCAACACTTGTTAACAATACCTGTAAAATATTTTTCAGACAAGAAAGTTTTAATTAAATATCAACGATAATAGTCTAAAAAGTGACATAATTGGTAAAAAACTTCAATATAAATAAAATTTCATGTGACAGTTGGGACAAACAATAACATAACCAAACTAAATTTGACTTCTTAAACAAGGAAAGAGACTGTCTTTCCTTGTTTAAAGTGGCCTCTCAAGATAGCACTTCCTGTCTAACAATATTTTTGTCCCCACTACCTTTACATTCCCTCTTTTATCTTTTTGCTCGATGGTTGGGACAAACAATAACATAACCAAACTAAATTTGATTTCTTAAACAAGGAAAGAGACTGTCTTTCCTTGTTTAAAGTGGCCTCTCAAGATGGCACTTCCTGTCTAACAATATTTTTGTCCCCACTACCTTTACATTCCCTCTTTTGTCTTTTTGCTCGATGGATGCGTCCTACTAAAAAAAAGGGCCATACGGATTATTATTAGTTTTTTTGACTTAAAGAGGTTATAACGTTTTTTATGTTTTTTTTTGTTTTTATCTAAATCTTGTTAATCTTCAGTTTGTTCATGTAAGAACAGTGCTAAATAAATACCTGTTAACATTGAAAATCCATTCTTTCTTTATATAAATTAAAAAGTTTTCTGTTTTAATAATTCATATTGATGAAACGCTAATTGAAAGCCAACGCTAGAAAATGTGAAGAACATAGATTATTAGTTTGATGGGATGGTGAGCCATGTACCTAAGTATTCCTTATTATCATTCACTTGCACGTATACACCAAATTAGAACATTTAAGTGAAGTTCAATATGATTTTAGGACAGGACTCTAAACGAAGGAAGCCTTTTTGCGAGTTCTAATACAGAGAGCCAGGGATGTCAACTGCCATGTGTATGCATGCATGTTTCATGCATATCTTAAAAACATCAGGACTCGATGATAAGGGCATAAGACTAATATCTCCAACAAAAACAAACAGTGCGATTCGAAAATGAACTGTCCGAAATTTTTACAGTCGAAAAGGAGTTCTACAGGATTTTATATTGTCACCATCAGGCAACATATAGAAAAAAGGGTCACACATAAGACACTACACAAAATTTTAAATAAAATCTCCACAGTTAGGAGCTTATTGTGTACTTGGGAGAAGAGAAAATTTGTAACGCATCTGAACCACTTTTTGTGAAATTTATTTAAGGAAACAAAATTGACTGTGTCATTAAGAAATAAAGTTAGATGGACAGCTCTTCTTCTTTTTGTGAAAAAAACATTTCGATGTGTAAAATGTTGAAGACCTTTTTAACAACAATTCTTCCACAAGCATGTACCATTTATGTATAGTTTCTCAAATCATACATAAGTAATATTGTATAGAACAAATTTGTAAAAACTCTTTTAAGTACGATATGTAATCGTTTTAGCGTTTTAATTTAACTTGTCCAGATACCTGAAAATGACTAGAAAACTGTAGTGGTCGAAATCGGTCGTCCTTAGCAAAATTAGATAGATTGTAAGTCTAAAATTTATTTCTGCAAGCCTGTTTTAGTAACAATTGCAAACGAAACGTCAGAAAAATACAACTTCAGATCACGGTCTTCTTCTTCTTCATCTTCAGCCTTAAGTAATCCAACTTTGGACATAGGCTTCCCCCAAATCAATCCAGTGTCTTCTATTTTGCGCCACTTGCTTCCAGTTGTGTTCTATTTCCTAATCATGGTCTCCATTGTTGTATTTCGTGGTTCCATCTCTTATCCTTCAGTCGGGCATTGTGTCCTGCGAAACTCCATTTTAATTTGACAGCATGTTCTCCTGCGTCTTTTACTTTGGTTTTGCTTCTAATCCATTTGTTTGTTTTTTTATCTATAAGTCTTACCCCGAGCACTAATCTTTCCATCGCTCTTTGTGCTTTTACTATTTTATCCATATTAGACTTGGACCATACCTGAGTATAGGGAGGATACACTGATCGTAAATTTTGGTCTTCAAATATTGTATATTCGCTTACTGTTTCTAAATTTATGTCATTCAACGTTATTTCTCTAATGGTCGGTGTATTTGTCATTATTTTTGTTTTTTCCAATTTTATCTTAAGACCTACTTTTTCCGAAGTTTGAAATAGTTGCGTCATCATGGTCTGTAGTTCTTCGAGACTTGTAGCGAATATTACGATGTCATCAGCGTATCTTAAATGACTCAGTTTTCTTCCATTAATATTTATTCCTTTATCTGCCCAGTTAATTAATTTGAACACGTTTTCTAGTCCAAGTGTGAATAGCTTTGGTGAGATAACATCTCCCTGGCGAACTCCTCTGTTGATTGGTATAGCTATCACGACCTATAAACTCAAAAAACAGTACACCATGCTTCCAGATGTTCAGTGTCCAAAGCTGACAATTTTGCATACAAATTAGACAGATAAAGTGTTGTTATCAAAGTAGTAAACAATTTCCCAATTATATTATCTTAGCATCGTCTCGAAAGTACGAGTATTATTGGATTTTGAAAACGATTATAATCGTCAATTATTATTTTGATTAATCCTACCTAAGCCTTTTGACCGTGAACTATAAAGTTACTTTACTTTTAATTATGAAATTTATGTGCACCTGCCAGTCCTGCCACACATCAGATATTTTTAATATGTGAGTCATGAAATGTCACGCAAACGGAATTTTGCGTGTAATTTTTTTTTATTTGAAATTTAAGCGGCCCAAAATGTTCAAATACTATTTGTATTTGGGATATTTATTAGAGGTTTTGTTCTTTTTTTCTATTATTCTACTATTTATTGTATATATGCAGTGATTCTTTGAAAGTTTCAATTAGACGTTTTACAGAAACTTGACAATACCTGAAAATTTAGGATGAGTGGTTTTTAGAATGTCAAATTTATCTAAAATATTTAGTGCATATTACCTACCACTTCCGGTTATACCGGAAATTGACATCTTCTTCTTTAAATTCCATCCTCTATCGAACGTTGGAAATCATCATGGCTATGCGGACTCTGTTGACTTGATAAAAAGTTCTGCACTACTGCATTCAAACCATTCCCTTAAGTTCTTAAGCCACGATATTCTTCGTCTTACCACATTTCGCTTTCCTCGGATTTTGCCCTGCATAATAAGTTGTGATAATGCGTATTTTTGCCCTCTCGTCACATGTCCTAAGTACTCAAGTTTTCGTCTTTTGATAGTTAATATTATTTCCGCCTCATTTCCCATCTTTCTAGTTACTTCTGTTCTCGGACGCGACTAGTTCACGTTCGAGACGCATCGCCCCGCCCCTTATTTTTCCTGTTGGCCCCTCCCTGACCTGGAAATCCCTAATCGCTACTTCGAAAAGTATAAAAATAGGCGATTTTCAGGTCAATCAGTTCAGTCCTTCACGGGCTCTCCGAGAGCTTAGTGCTCTCGGGGCGCTGCTTTTCTTGTTTTTAGCTTTCCTATACTCTGTGGCTGAGTATTTTATTTCAACAATATTTGGTGTTTTTATTTCGACTACCTCCTTTTGTTCATGTAAGAAATATCTTGCCTTTATCAAGGCAAGTCACCGAAGACCAAAACCTGATGTTTGTTTCGACTTTCTCACATATAAGTCATGTAAGAAATAGCTCGTCTTTCTCAAGACGAGTCATCAGAAGAAAATTTCACAAGTCTATATCCAGTAAATAGACTTGGGTAGAGGTGCATTCGTTGACATCTCCGAAGCCCTCTACAGAGCACCCGGAGGCAATAGGAGTTCAGACCGCTATTTGTTCCCCCGCGGTGACACTTTTTGGATTCAATATATTCGTAGGATTCTTTTGTAACACCAAAATTCAAAGGCGGCCAACTTATTCAGATGGACCTGTTTTAGTGTCCACGCTTAAACGCAATAAAGAAGAGTAGAGAACACGTAACATCGAAGCATTCTCAGGCGTAGTTCTAACCTTATATCCCGACAACAAAGAAACTTTTTAAGTTTGATGAATGATGTACGTGCTATTTCAATACGTGACTTAATTTCTTTGGTTTGGTCTACATTTGATGTTATCCATGTTCCTAAGTATTTATAGTTATTAACACTCTCAATTGCAGTATCTTTAATAGTCAATTGGATATTTGCATGTGCAGATTTGGTCATGATCATGCATTTAGTTTTCTTTAAATTTATCTTCAGTCCGTACTCATGACAGCGTTCATTAGGGCGTTGCATTACGTTCTGTAAATTATTGTTGTTATCCGTTATTATTGCTGTATCGTCTGTAAAACGTAAGTTATTCAAAACTTCTCCATTGATAGATATACCTTCTATTGAGTCTGACAACACGCAATCCTGGCGGACTCCTCTCTGTATTTTGATATTTTGAGTATACTGGCTGTCAACTCTTACCTTGCCAGTTTGATTCAAATATAAATTAGATATAGTTTTCATATCACGACTGTCAATATTTTTGCTTTTTAATATATCTACAAGCTTTTTATGTTGAACCTTATCAAATCCCTTTTCAAAGTCTACAAAACATAAGTACATGTCCTGATTCATGTCCATGCATCTCTGAGCCGGCACATTCAAGCCGAACAAAACATCTCTTTTAATCATACCATTTCTAAAGCCAAATTGTGTGTCACTAATTTCATATTAAAGAGTTTTAACAATTCTGATGTGAATTATTTTCAGAAATGTTTTAAGTGTGTGACTCATTAAAGCTATTGTTCTGTGATCTGAGCAAGTTGTTTCACTTATTTTTTTGGGAATTGCTACAAAGGTCGATTGCAGCCATTGTCTGGGGATTGTGGCAGTCTGATATATTAGATTGAAGAGTTCAACCATTACATCAATAACATCTTCATCGATGAGTTTTAATAATTCGATGGGCACATCATCTGGTCCAGTAGCTTTACCCTCTTTTGTGTTTTTGATGGCATAGATGATTTCTTCTCTGAATATTGGTGGTCCGGTATCATCGGATATTTCTAATGACAGTTGTTCTCTTTCATCATTAAATAGTTGTTGGATGTAATTGGTCCATTGACATAATCTATCCTTCAAATTAGTAATAATATCCCTTTTATCATTTTTAAGGATATTCGTTCTTGTACGTTTTCTAGAACCTATCATTTCTTTGATTTTTTTTTGTGTAAAATAAAGCTTTCATACTTTTTATCCAGATCTTCTATTTCCTTGTATCTGTCGGAGAGCCATCTCTCTTTTGCCTCTCTGTTTTCTTTCTGATGTTTCTCTGAATTTCTTTGTATTTATTCAGGTCTTTTGATTTATGTTTTCTTCGTTCTTCCATAAGTTCAAGAAGTTCTATTGTCATCCAAGGTTTTGTTTTTTTTCTCCAAGTGGTTTGAGGGTTTCTTTTCCAACTGACATAAGGGCATGTTAAATTTTTCCCCATTTTTGGTCAATAGTTAGAGTTTCCGTATTATCTTCTTTGACTTTCCTTAAGTTCTCCTTTATTTTAAATTTTGTTTCCGCATATGTGTTGTCTTGTATCCATGATTTACTTGGTGTTAGAGCTGTTGACCTTCTTTAGTTTCACTCTCATCGACAAAACAACCGGGTTGTGATCGGAGGATATGTCCGCTCCTGGATAAGTTTTAGATGATATAGAATTTCTATATCTTCTGTTGACGATAATATAATCTATTTGATTTCTGACTATTTTGTTATTATTGTCAGCTGGTGACCTCCATGTATATAGTCTACGTTTAGGAAGTTTGAACAAGGTATTTGTAATTATGAGTTCCTCATTGACACAGAAATCGACAAGGCTATCGCTACGTTCATTCCTTTCCCGAGTCCGTATCTTGTAAATTTACTAAAACTTTCTTATTTTAAATATAGAACATCTCTAAAGAATTGTCTTATTATAAGATGTTTCCCCCTCTTTTTTTGTATTTCTTGCTATTTTGCAGCAAGGGTAATAAATTAAAACATTCTTAATCAGCCGTATCTTATAGAAAATTCAATTTAAGCTATTTTATTTTGTAGCTATATTTTCATTAACTTCTTCAAAATCTGTTAATGCTTCCGGTCCGTAGGTGATAGGAAGTTCAAAGTGTCTGGCCCAAACAGCTAAAAGCAAGTTAGCTGTTCAGGATCTTCATTCTCACTAAATCTTTGATCTTCCAGCCATCCTGCTTGTTTAAAGAAATGTTTTATCGTATTGCTAGTCACCTCGTCGCGGGATTTACTAGTCATTAGGATTGCGTCAAGAAAAGGACTAGAAATTAGTTGGCTCAATAGTGATTTAGTCTAGCTGCGTAAACAAAAATTAAAAGAAAACTGGTAAATTTAATGGAATGCTTTCTTTAACAGAAGTAATAACCTATGTACAAAAATTCACCCTGTTTTACCTACTGCGCTTTTTGCTGCAGGAAGTCATCCTAATAGAAGAGTATATATACAACGTTTGTTAGAAGCCTTGTTAATCATGCTACTGTGAAAGCCTATCTTCATAGATTTAATTTAAGTGAAACAGAACTCTGCGATTGTAATGATAACACTAACGATATTAATCATTGGATGTTCGGATGCAGATATAATGATGCTACTATTAAGCATGTATTGGAAAATCTGATAAAAGAACAAATACCTCCTCCTCAAAGTCAATCTTCTATTTTATATATCCCTCGTCATAAAAGGTTTAACCAAATTTTGTGGGGATATTTAAAAAGGACTAAAAGAAAGATTTAGGATGGAATGTGTAATGTTAATCTATAAATCTAGCTTTGTTCCCTCTGTGTATCCTTATGTTATATATTTACCTCCTAAGCGTTGCCTGTCTTGTGTTGTAATAAAGTTGCTAAATTCTTTGTTGGTACTATAGTGTATTTTTATGTATCCAGGGAAACCAAAATTTCAAATAGAATATCATTTTAAAGAAGGACTTCGACGGAAAGTGCATGAATTCTTCTTTAGACAAGAATTTCCAACATTGGATAAAGTTCTTGTCTCAAATCGAGATGATAAGGATTACCCAGAAATGAGTCGAAGTACGTTATGGAAACTTTTAAAAGAAATAGGCTTCCGCTGGAAAAAGAATCTCAGAAAGTCTATTTTATTAGAAAGAAGCGATATTGTCATATGGAGAAGACATTTTCTAGAAGCACAGAAAATTGGAGAGTCTTAAAATATTTACAAGATAAGAAGAGAGACATAGTGTCAACAATAATAATGGATAACTGGGACCAATATTTTGAGAAACTCCCAATGAAACATAGACCACAATTTAAAGACAGCAATGAAACACAAAATATAAATATTTTAACTTCGTCCATACGAATAACAACGAAAGAAATGGAAGATGTATGTAGATCTCTAAAAAATAACAAAGCACCCGATCCACGTAACATCCCTGCAGAGTTAATTAAACACGGTACAACCAAACTATATACAAGTTTAGCCAAACTGTTCCAAAACTGCATTAATAGAATGACAACCCCAGAGGAGTGGAAGACATCATTCATATCCACCATAAAAAAAAGGCAGAAGGGATGAGTGTGACAATTACAGAGGCATTGCTGCGATAAACTCGGTCAGTAGAATATACGGAAAAGTAATTAAAAATAGAATAGAAAGCAAATATAAAAGCTTAGAGGCTAAGGAACAGTCAGGATTTAGGACAGGTAGATCTACTGTTGACCATTTGTTTTGCATTACACATTATTGTATGTAGACCTACGAAAGGCTTATGATTGCCTACCACATTATAAATTATGCCATAATTTATAAGGTGGTAGGCAATCATAAGCCTTTCGTAGGTCTACATACAATAATGTGTAATGCAAAACAAATGGTCAACAGTAGATCTACCTGCCCTAAATCCTGCCTGTTCCTCAGCCTCTAAGCTTTTATATTCGCTTTCTATTCTGTTTTTAATTACTTTTCGTATATTCTACTGACCGAGTTTATCGCAACAATGCTCTGTAATTGTCACACTCATCCCTTCTGCTTTTTTTTGTATAGTGGATATGAATGATGTCTTCCACTCCTCTGGGGTTGTCATTTCTATTAATGCAGTTTTGGAACAGTTTGGCTAAACTTGTATATAGTTTGGTTGTACCGTGTTTAATTAACTCTGCAGGGATGTTACGTGGATCGGGTGCTTTGTTATTTTTTAGAGATCTACATACATCTTCCATTTCTTTCGTTGTTATTCGTATGGACGAAGTTAAAATATTTATATTTTGTGTTTCGTTGCTGTCTTTAAATTGTGGTCTATGTTCCTTGGAGTTTCTCAAAATATTGGTCCCAGTTATCATTATTATTGTTGACACTATGTCTCTCTTCTTATCTTGTAAAGATTTTAAGACTCTCCAACTTTCTGTGCTTCTTCGTCCTCCTAGATGTGAATTTATCATGTTACACTTTTGTTGCCATGCTTCTTTTTCTTCCGACATATCATTTTTCGTACTTTAGCTTGAGACTCCTGGTAGATTATTTATCTTATATTCTTTGTATTTAAGAATTTTAGATATTGGTCTCTTTTCTTCTATATTTCTTGTTGTATTTCTTGTCAAACCAATATGGAAGTTTTCTTTGATTCTGGATTTGGCATCCAATGGCTTCTGTTGCTGCCACCTGGAGACACCTTTTTATGTGAGTGTAATATTCTTCATTATTATTAAATTGTTTATTTTCCAACTTTTGATTTAATGTATTTGTGTTTATTATTAATTATTATTTGTATGTATTAATTGATTGTGTTTTATAATTTTATTAATTATAAATGTTGTTTTAACTCCGCCCGCAGTTTTGTTGGGTGGATCAACTAGCTCGACAGAACTGTTACCGGTCCCAAGTCCAGATAAAGGAGGAAGGGGTCTACAGCCAGGTTAGCACCCTACTGATAGACTTTAAAACCATACAGCTCATAGGAAACAGGATTATGCGTCGGAACAGGATTTAAAATGTAATAAATGTAAATAGACACTTTTCAATAGCCAATATCCTATAATTTATCTGATATCCTATAAATCATCGTATATCAGAAAAAAACATTTAAAAATTAAGTATTTCATTGAGTAATAAATTTTGAACCTTTCATAATGGATAAAATTTTATCTGCCAATTAATAACTCTAATCCAAGTATAATTACAAATAAAATGTTTTATAAAAATGTATTGAACAACACTAGATACTTATTTCTCATCCTGATTATAAAATATAAGTACCGTTGATAAGATAAACTAATAAAAAGACAATAAATGAAAGCATACCGTTGCATAAGTTTAGGGCATTAAATCCATTCAACGGGAAAATAATAACAAGATGTTGAAGTTTACTGTAATTTTGGGTCTTTTGGCGGTAGCATTGGCGCTTCCTAGTAGTCACGTAAGTAAACGTGTTTCGCCTTAAAAACTTTTTATCTAAACTTTTTAGAGTAGCAACTATTTTTATTTAAAATTATTTATTTTTTGAATACCGTAAATAATGTTTCACTGCACTTGACTTCACTTCCCCTATATTGAGTATTTTGGTTTGGTGATTTTTGCCTCTAATTTATCTGGAACTTTTTAACCCTATATTGCATAAATTTTAAATATGGACATTAAAAGTCAGTTCTTGTTTTGACATTGCTTTAGTAATTAATTTAAAAAATCCTCTAGATTAATTTTTGGAATATATCAAAAGTGTACTTGTGGCATCATTATACAATAAAACTACATATTTATAATATATTAAGAATTCAAATATTTTACGTTTTTGTCATTGAACTTTGGAAATTCCTTTACAAGTACGGTGACCCATTGGATCTTTTCTAACTTCTTCGTAAGAAATGGGAGCTGTTGCATGGTATTTCCTTTTCGTTTCCTATCGTATGTGAACACATTTAAACTAGATAGACGCCGTATTTTAAAACAATTTTACTATTGTTACAGAAAAAAAAGTTTTGTGAAATTTCTACTTTGAATTCTAGTAGAGGCAACTATCTTTTTTTTGTATTTTTAAAGAATTACAATCGCTTATGGGGTAACGGGTATAGTGATTGGCCTCTTACGGAATTGCTAATTGAATTAAAATTGTAAATTGTATGATTTAAAGTGAAATATTTTATAAGGGTTTTTTAATAGCAAGAAACACCAAATTTTATAAAGTTAGGTTATTTTAATCAGAAATAATAATGTATATCAAAAATTAACACAAATTTGAAAATTTCAGAACTTCACAGTTATTGGCCATACAAATATAGTTATTGGCATATAGAATTACAGTCATTGGCCATTCATAAAATTCCTAATTTTCTTTTTGTGTTTGTGCAGGTAAGGCACACAAAACTATTTAAATTTTCAATTTCTTGTTTTTTTTTGCACAAGTACCAATATGGTAGCCTCTAACATAAAATGGACATTTTATTCCAACTTTTGATTTGGATATATTATAGGAACAAGAATAATACAATCCTGTATATAAAGTGTTTTTTTACAGTGGGTTGGTATTGTCTTACTCCTTCACCCGTCATGTCTGAGAGAATTTATATTTTTTCATGTCCTGGATATCCGTCAGTTTCAAAAATAACTTTCTTTTAGTCGATTCACCATCACGTTTTTCTTTGCTGATTTTTAAATTTGGTGAATTCATATTGGTGTCAAAAAACATATTATCAGTTGTGGGCAGATTAACGTTTTCCTCTACAGAATCAGGATATTGGTTCCTTGACAATTCTTATTTTCCTTTGAGGTTAATCACTTCTGGTATATGTACTCTAACAGTTTGACATTTTTTGTGGCAATTTTTTTTATTACTTCATCTTGGTTGTCTTTGTTTTTTTGACATTTATTGTTTGCCTTTGCGTCAATTCGCTTTTGTTTTCATTCTAATTTTATTTTTTCTTTTTCTGCGTTTTCTTCAATTTTACGTCTCTTTACATTTTGAAAATCTGAAGAAGTGAGCACGAAAGGTAACCTTTGGTAACAATCACTAGTGACCGGTCAACAACTGTACCGTTACTTTATATAAAAGCCATGCCAATAAAGATAAATAAAGAATTTGTGGTCCACTTCTTGGACTTGATCGTTTTTCTATACAAGGCAATAATCGGATGTAGTAAATCAACGCCTCCCACACTGTTATTGTATATAATAATCGATGATGGACAATTAATTTTAATATCTTGTTTAGGTATATGGATTTTTGCCACATGGATTGTGGCTTTCTTGAATTGGCTCAAACTAGTTGCTTTCCCTTTGCTTTGCCTCATTTTCTTGTCTGGTAATATTGTAATTTATATATTACAGATATGATAAGATATGTTCAGATATGATAACAGCAGAAATGCTTAAAGCCACAGAAGAAACCGGCGTAAAGTTACTTCATCTACTCTGTAACCAAATATGGCATTCCAAACAATGGTCTGAAGACTGGACATAATCCACAATAACGACCATAACATAAAAAAGGCAGCTTCCATAAAATGCGACAATTATAGAACTATCTCTCTTAATATCCCATGCCAGCAAGATACTGCTACATATAATCAATGAGAGACTGAAAACATTCCTTCAAAGAGAAATTCCACAAGAGCAAACTGGATTTACCAAAGGTAGAGGCACTCGAGAACACCTGCTGAATATAAGACAGATAATCGAGAAATCTAGGGAATTCAACATCCCACTATACATCTGTTTTATAGATTACCGTAAAGCGTTCGACAGGGTCAAGTAGAGACACTTATGGCGACTTCTGAAAAAAGTAGGCGTACCGCAACATCTAATTACGCTTATAACTGACCTATATGAACACACTAACTGGATCAGTTAAAGTACTTGACACACTTTCGAACGAGTTTCATCCAGAACGGGTGTCGGACAAGGATGGTATACTATCTCCCACAATTATTCAACATATATGGGGAGTATATTATGCGAAGAGCACTTGAAGGATGGAAAAGGGCATCTCAATAAATGGTCATAAACTAAACAACCTACGTTTCGCAGATGACACAGCCCTTCTTGCAAATAGTCAAGCAGAGCTGATGGAACTTATACGACTGATCGAAAACGAAAGTCAAATATTTGGTCTGCAACTAAACATATCAAAGACAAAGATCATGATAGTGGATAGACTACACAACAATCATCCACACATAACCACAATTGACCGGTTCGAGGTTGTAAGCTCATACTTATATCTGGGATCATTAATCACAAACACAGGTCATTACAAGAAGAGATTAAACGTAGATGTGATCTAGCAAAAGTTGCCACAATAAAAACATGACCAAAATATAGAAGGACTGTCAAATTTCAAGAGCGATAAAGATGAGGTTGATCAACTGCTTAATATATCCCAATACTGACCTACGGATGTGAATCTTGGACTCTGAGATAATCGGAGAGAAGAAAGATAGACGCCACTGAAATGTTCTGTTGGAGACGAATGTTACGAATTCCTTGGAACGACCGTAGAACAAATAATTCAATTTTTAAGAGCTAAAAGTTAGCCAACGACTCTCTAGTAAAGTCCCATCTCCAACAATTAAAATATTTTGGGCATGTTATGAGAGCAAACACAGAAAACATGGAAAGACTCATAATAGAAGAAAAGGTAGAAGGCCGAAGATCACGAGGAAGATCCCCAACAAGATGGATAGATCAAATTACAGGAATAATGCCAAAGACCTATGCATGAATTAAAAGAAATGACCAGAGACAGAGATCTCTGGAGACGGACAATACACGACATCACGTCGACCACTACACTCCCCTGGGGGTCAAGATTGAAGAGAGAGAGAATATTGTAATTTATAAAGATTATTTACAATATTTAGTAGATATATTTCTGTAATTTATATATAGATATTAGTTTTTTTTTATCATCTAGAAGTTTGATGCTTTTAGTGGAGGGACGATAAACATATTTACTTTTTTTTCAGAATGAATTTTATAAAATTTGGAGATACTAATCAAGCCCTTAAGATCATTAACGGAAATCCAGCTAAACCACATCAATTTCCCTACCAAGTAGGAATGTACGTGTATACTTCTTCTAGATCCGATTTCTGTGGAGGTTCGCTTATATCCAAGAATTATGTTCTTACTGCAGCCCACTGCGTTGACAAGTAAGTAGCTTTGATGTATTTTATAAATAATTAGAAAAATTAAGCAGTCAGAAATAAAAAAAGGTTTAAAATTTAGTGAATTGCATGAGAGAACACTACCAATAAAATCAATTATGATGTATATGTTAACGGTAAGAGTAAATAATTGGTAATTGCATACAAGATTAAGACCTTTAAGATTAACCTTATCTATTGAATGATTGCAATTTAATCCGCCTTCTAAAGATAGATATTCTGAATTACCAATACTATCTTAAAGTTCTAATACGGCAGATTAGTGCCGCTTACCAGTGTCGACGGTAAATGTAGGAATTATTTTCAATTATCTGCTTTTACCGGCAATTTTATACAATTACCAAAGACGATCGACAAAAGAATAAAATGATAAAATAAAAATAATAAATTACAACAGCTATTCAAGAAGTGTGATTTTTATTGAACTGAGTTAAAAACAAGAGACATTTTTTTTTATTTAAACATAGAGAATCCACATCAACCACCAAGGGTTAATAGTGGGGGGACATACACAGTAATACAGTTTGATAAATTAAAGTTTATTATAAATGTTTATGTCTTTTAGAAACTGCAATAAATCCGAGATATTTGTCGTAAGCTCATTCTCTCAGGTTTCCACTAATTCCTCGGCATGTTCTCTGAGGTTGGAAACTGCGGACAGTCGATTATCAGATGCTTCACGGTGAGTTGAGTAGAGCAGTAGGTACAAATCGGAGCTGGTTCTTTATTTAGGTGTTGATGTGTTAGTATTGTGTAGCCGATTCGAAGGCGATTTACGATTACTTGATCTCTTCTTTTTCCTTGTTATGGTAGGCTGGCGTCTACTCTAGGCTTTATTGTTTTCAAACTTCGAGTCTGTTGCGTCCCAGGTTGCTTGCCATAAATTTGTTATATGATTCATGGACTGTCGTTTATGTCGGTGTGGGGATATTTAGTAATTTCTGGAACATTTTCATTTCTGATGGATTTTAATGCCAATTGATCAACTTACTCGTTGCCTTTAATGCCAATGTGTGAAGGTACCCAGAAAAATATAACCTTTTTATTTATATGGTGTAGTGCATTAAGTTCATTTCTTATATTGTGTGCAATAGGACTAGCATTTTCAGTCGTTGAAGAGGAGTTTTTGATAGTTTCTAATATCGCTGTGGTTTCCCCGGTGTAAATGCTGCAGTGCTGTGGAATTCTAATGCAATATTTGTAATTCTAATTTGTGAAGGCTGCGGCATGGCCATTTTCAGTTTTGAAGCATCTGTGTATATTATGTGGTGATTTGGATACTTCTCCATAATTTCTTTGAATGCATTAATGATAAGGTTAAGGATTTGTGGTATTTTTTGGGTACTGTGTTAAAGTTTAAATCGGTGATAGGTAAGGGGGTAAGCCATGGAGGGAAGTCTAATTTTGTGGTTATGGATAATTTGAATTCATTGCAATTGAATCCTTTTTGATTGATTCTTTCCCTAAAGGATCTTTATATTGTTTGTTTCTATACAAATTGGATGTAGATGCGTTAATAATAATCTCAGAATATAATGAGTGCTTTTATTGGAAGATATTCTTGCTGCATAATTAAAACTAAGTAGATGTCGTCTTAGATGTAGAGGGGGTTCTCTTGCTATTACTTGTAAGCTGCTTACAGGACTAGTTCTTAAAGCACCGACGGCTAATCTTAGAGCTGTTGTTTGAATTGTGTTAAGGGTTTTTTAGGAACGTTTTATTTGCTGTATTGTAGCACACTGCAACCGTAGTCGCAGTTTACTGCGAATAAATGATTTGTAGAGAATTAAGCAGAATACTAGAATCAGCTCTTCATATATATACTGGATATAATTTTTCAGCAAGTTTATTCTATTTTGACAAGTTAGTTGTAACTTCGTAATGTGGGTTTGCCAGTTTTAATTTGTACTCAAAAGGTAGACCCAAAAAATTCGATTCCTCTGAATAGATATATTTTGACCGTTAAATATTAACGAAATAGGAATGGTGTTCTTGCGTTTGCTGAATACTGTGTAATGTGTCTTATTAGTTGAAAAGAGGAAGACTGTTTTGAAAGACCATTCTTCAATAAGAGACATTTTGTTTAATCTGAATTGAGTTTTTTACTCAATTAATACTACTACTTCACTTCCTTATTAATACCACTACTTCACTTGGAATTACACAACTTTCAATTTTTTACATTTACACTTAAGTATGTGTTTTACATTTACTTTTGCAAGCTCATCTCTTATAGCCTTGTCCATCCGACAAAGACGTTTTTCTAACATACTCGCGCAATGATATGTTTAGTTTTGGAACCATGTCTAGGGAAATGAATGATTCTTTGCAGATGGTGAATTAATTACTGCTATATAATTGATGCCAAAATGGTAAGTTCGGTTCTTGGCAAAATGTACAAATCGAAGACCCTCTGTCTACTTATTTGTTTGAATGCTTTTCAACCAGGAACTCAGCATATTTTCGATGTTTTGACTCGCACATTCAACAGATCCTTGTGATTAACTGTGTCTTGGCTTACCGTGTACTATCTTTAAATTTTTCTACATGGATCACAGTTTTTCTATAATTTTGTTGGAGAATTCTAGTCTATTTTCGCTTTGAAGAATGCTAGGAGCTCCAAAGGTACATGTCAAGAAGAAAATGCAACTCTTTCTTCATTTTTAGTATTCAACGGCCATAATTGTACAATAAGTGATCTTGGTAGACAAAAATGAATTTGAATTCATTATCTGCTTGGGCTTGGATATCTATCAAATCTATTTGACATCTTCTATTAATTTATTTTAACAGTATAAGTTTCACTACTAAACCTTTTTTGGGGGAACTTTAGATTTTTTTCTGGCAAGTTTCATACAGATCTAAACAGATCTTTTTAATTTTTACAGTTATAGTCTTGTACTTCGGTTGTAATTCTTGCAACATTCTTGTTCTACCTCCATGCCCAATAGAAATAGATTTATGTGCTCCTCAGTCTATTTAAAGGGTTCTTCCAAATGAACATAAAATAAAACATTCTGTTCATCTTTATTAAGGTGCAAATCAGTTTTTCAGTTTCACCAATCTTGATGACATCATATATGACATAATGTAAAGAAGTTGGAATCATTTGAGATGTGGTGCAGAAGGATTTTGAAAATACCGTGGAGCCAAAGCGTTACAAATGCAGAAGTATTAAGAAGGCTACAAAATGACTAAGAGGTCATAAAGCACATCAAAACAAGAAATGCGTAAATATGGGATATTAAGGCTCATAATGCAAGGTAAAATCAAGGGTAAAACGTCCATAGGAAGACGAAGAATTTCCTGACTAAGAAACCTAAGAGGGTAAATAGTTGCAGCTCAGTAGATCTTTTCAGAGCAGCCGCCAATAAGGTACGGATAGCTGTGATGATAGCCAACCTCCGATAGGAGAAGAAACTACAAGAAGATGAATGACATCATACTTTTTCAACCGCTTGTAGTCATCGGGTATTTTACGACTAGCTTGATATTTACTCACATGTACATTGTTTATTAAACTTTGGAACTTCCCTTTTGTAAGCAAAACCGTACTGCACTTTTTACTATTCATCATTTCAGAATTCTGTTTGTAGATAGGTTAAAACAAAACGTTATGTCGTTAAAGAAAATACATTAAATATAGGTAGGTAACATTATAAAAATGTAACACAGTTTACATAGTAAAAAAGCCAATGCAAAGGAGTGCAATGAACATCGCACCATAGCCTTAATGAGTCATGTCTTGAAATTGTTTTTAAAAGTAATTCACAATAGAATACATAAGAAATTAGATGAAGGCATAAGTAATACACAAATGGGATTTAGGAAAGGACTGGGAACACGAGATGCACTGTTTGCAGTAAGTGTCCTTTCGCAGAGATGCTTAGAATATTAATCAGGAGTATATGCCTGTTTCATTGATTTTGAGAAGGCATTTGACAGAGTGCAGCATAATCGACTTAAAGAAATTTTATTAAATAAAAACATAGACAGTAGAGACATTAGAATCATCTGTAACCTCTATTGGAATCAAACAGCAAAAGGGAAAGTTGAAAACGAACTGACCAAGGATATCCAGATTCGCCGTGGGTTCCGCCAAGGGTGTATTTTATCACCCTTGTTATCCAATTTATACAGTGAAGTCATCTCAGAATTAGCGCTTGCCGAGATCAGTGAGGGCCTTATAATAAACGGTGAGCCACTTAATAACATAGATATGCTGACGACACCGTCCTTCTGGCAGGAACACTAGAAGAACTGCAACACCTTGCTGAACAACTAAATATATATTGCAATGATTATGGATTAAAAATCAATTTGAAGAAAACCAAGTTTATGGTATTTACAAAAGCACAAAACATCAAAGTTAAGCTAGTACTAGATAATACAGAAATTGAATAAATATGTTCGTACAAATACCTTGGAGCATGGATCACAGAAGATACTGATCAGACAAAGAATAAGATGCCGCATTGAAATTGCGCAATCAACTTTTAATAGAATGAGAAAACTTTTTGTAATCGCGGTATCAATATATCGCTCCGCATAAGAATGCTTCGATGTTATATTTTCTCTAGCCTTTTGTATGGAGTTGAAGCTTGGACACTTAAAAAATCCAACATTAAAAACCTAGAAGCATTCGAAATGTGGTGTTACCGACGTATTTTGAAAATATGATGGATGGATCGCAAAACAAACGAACAAGTTCTCGAACAACTAGGAAAACAATGCAAAATTTTAAAATTCCATAAAAATCAGGAAATTGGAATACTTGGGGCACATCATGAGAGGTGAAAAGTACGAACTACTAAGGAATATAATGCAGGGTAAAATCAAAGGTAGAAGAAGCTTAGGAAGACGTTAAATCTCGTGGCTACGCAATCTCCGTGAATGGTTTGGATGCAGTTCAATTGAACTATTTAGGCGAATAACCAATAAAATTATAATTGCCAGAATGATTTCCAATCTCCGATAGGAGTGGAACTTGAAGAAGAAGGTAACATTATAGTTGATTAAAAAATACAAAGTACATGCCAAATCAGGACAGAAACACTTTTAATGTCTCAATCAACACTGCAGACTGAGACTGATTACGCACGAGGTAAACAAAGACATTGCGCTGGCGTATCGATCTTTATAATTTGAATTTCTTACTTGTACCAAGAAAGATCCTCTTGGAAATGTATACAATTACAGGTAAAAGTAGGAAATAAATGGTTTTTAAAGAATATTTCCTACATTTAATATCGACTCTAGTAATTATATACAATTACCAGATTATCTACTCTTACCGTAATACAAATATACACGGAATATTAGGCAGTCGAAGGGGAAGAATAGCAACGAAGAGAAAGAATAGCGACAAGTGCTTGCAAGTTACAGAAGAGAGAACGATTAGAAGGAATTTTAGTTAACACAAAATAAAGGTAGTAACACAAAATAAATGTAGGTAAAAATGTTAACACAAAAAGAGTCTTAAAAAAAAGCGGAAAAATATTTTTCCGCTTTTTAAGACGAATGATCATCGAGCCATTTGTATCTAATATTCGATATTGATCTTTGTCTATATACTTCAAAACTTGTAATTATTTTTCAACGAAACGATTATCTTACTGTTTTATCAAATAAAAACAACATGTTCCTTGTTAAATTAATGTGTAATTAAAATGTAAATCGATGTTCATGATATCGACATTTTTTATTTTATCATGCAATTTTTGATATCTCTGTAAACACATATTGTTTAAGTATTTTAGTACTTAATACAATTGTAGACAGATGTTGAATTTTTTAAATTATTTTGTATATTTTATAGTTATATTCGTTTGATATAATAGATAACATTAAACACGGATATCATCATCATCATTCTCAGCGTATTCTAGCGATTATTGTACAGCTTCTCTTACATAGTCGTTATCGAATCGTAGTCGAATCTCTATAAATACAGACTTCAAATATTTCTCAGTTATTTCACCAGTAGTGTACATTATTAAAAAGCTTAAATAGAGTACTGATGTGGTCCCCATGCATCCTGCAATTGGTGTTAACTGATTTTATTGCATGAAGAAATTCAGATTTAAAAATTTCAGGTCCTTCTTGATTTAGATTGCTCTGTATGTTTGGCATGTCATCTTTAAACAATTCAGTTATATAGTTACTCCATGTGTCAAATATTCTACTAGAGTATTAGTGTTTTTCTGATTATACAGACCAGCAACCTCATCAAATTTCTTGTGCTGCAAATTGAATGAACATGTCATGCTTCTTTTCTAATTCTCCCATTTCTGAACATCTATTTGCCACCCACTTTTCTTTATCTGCTAGTATTTTTGGATTCACTTTTTTGTTTTCTTCTGTATTCATCTACCTTGTCCTTGTACTGCCTTTTTTATTTCATAAGGTCTAGTATTTCTTTAGTCATCTATTGAATATATTAGTTATACTATGTTCTTCCAGTATCTTGGTCATATGTTCACATATTTTCTTAACATTTTCAGTTGTTCTCATTTCTTTAATGTTTTTGTTTACATCATTTTACTTTTTTTGACATTTAAAATACTAATTATACTAAAAACAGTAAAATTCTTATGTTGTGCGACTAAAGGGTTGTGATAGAGTTCCTAAATATGTATTTCGTTAATAAGAATGGAAGAAATAGGTAGGCATGTAAAAAACAATTCAATTGAAGTTACTACGGGTAACTATTGAGGTCGCATTGTTGTGATGGATAAATGAAATTATAACCTGCTTAAATCTTTTCAGTGGAGCGACAGATCAACGAAAAACCTAACAAGAAGTGATAAAACGTGCATGATCCTTTATCTTACAGACTAGGTACCACAAGGATTTGAAGTATTGGGCAGACTGGCTGGTCGCTCAGCAAACTACTTTGGTCTGCCTTGCAACCACTCGAGCGTGGAGGACCGACAAACGTGTCTCCGACTATATAAAAACTCCTAGAGTTAATATTGTATTTCCAGTTAGGGGCTGGTTCAGAATCTCCAAAATTGACTTTATTAGGTATCAGTGAAATAAAATAAATAAACAGTACTATAAGTGTATTGAAAACTAACAAATAACAAGAATGTATGTTAAAGTTTTACTCTCTCGTAATTTTTATATACTACCTTCCTTTTGTCTTTAAATCATTAAACATCTTACAAACAAAAAAAGGGTTACAATACAAATGAATATGAATTCATATTTATCAGAGAAATGTGCACATACTTATTCGGCCTTCTAAATTTTAACATTAACTTATATTAAGCACACGAGATATGGTTTCATTCGCGAATAGAGTGTGTGTACACAAATTTCCGTTTTAAATTGTGTCTCTGGCCATGGAGGACTTCAATAATAGGGAACATTAACTTACAATAAATCTGCACAGTACTTGAGACCCCTCAGAAGATGCTTCTGACGGTAACTGGTAGCAGGAACACTTTTATAAAAGATGCTTTCCTTTCGTTGCACCTATGACTCCATCAAGTTCACGTTCTTAAGATCGTTTTATAATATAATTGTCAAAAACTTAAACAAAAATGACTAATGGCGAAGACACAACGCCGTATATATTTTTTCTATGACACCGCCAACTTCTCTCCTTGCTGATTGTCGTCTTGCAGTTTTTGAAAACTGCCACTAGGTGGATAAGTCCCCTTTCACAATAAATTTATTTTAGAGTGAATATATAAGTTTACAATTATCTGAGAGTGATTTCCTGCATTTATGTGTTTTTTATTTGATATTACATATTATATTATTTTATTTATTAACATGTGCGACCTAAAGGCATTCAACGCCCTCTCATGACGAGAAGGCTTTCTAAGTGTAACAGATTGGAACTTATGTCATAAAAAATGTGACATTGGGAACGCACGAAAATGGCGCTAGAGGTTCAAAATTTTAATTTCTTATATAAATTATAAATTCAAGGTGTTGGGAACTTTTCCCAACACTGGCTACAGGAAATCCCAAAAGACAGATTTAAATGCACTTCTCGAGTGGCAACAGCAGCATTCCTATGCACATTTAATTTACTTACTACTCCGTCGCGTTACAACCCTTCGTGGGTTTTAGCCGACTCGACAACATGCCTCCACTGTTTTCTGTCTCAAGCAACTTTCATCCAATTCTCCACGCCCATAGTGCTTAGGTCTCCTGCTATATTATCTCGCCACCGGAGACGAGGGCATCCGCGTGGTCTCCTTCCAGTTGGGACTTCCTCCCACACCAGTCTTACTGTTCGTTCGTCAGAATGTCTTCTGAGGTGTCCTGCTCACTGGAGTTCTCTGGACTTTATTTCTTTATTGATGTTGGCGTCTGGGTAGAGTTAATCGAGCACTTTGTTAGTTCTTATCCTATATTGTCCTGATGCTTCATCCAGCACAGAACCAAAGATCTTTCTTAGGATTTTTCTTTCCCAAACACATCTCTCTCCGTTTGCCTTTGTTATCGTCCACGTTTCGCTTACATACATCACAACGGGTCGTATGATTGTTTTATAGACCTGTATCTTCGTAAAACTTGTTAGTTGTTTCGATTTTATAAGGTTTTGGATGGTAAAAGACATCTGTTGCCGGCCTGAATTCTGTTTTTATTTCTTGTGATCCGTTATTGTCTTCTTGTATTTCTAGGTTTCATTTGCTATATTTATATTTTATGTATGTTGAGTCCAGAAAACAAACAATGATATCAATCAGGACATCAAAATGTGATTTTATAGAAGACTTATGGTACATTATGTACATATGCTTCAAATTTGACTACTTCTATTCCTTTTTATTCAATTGTTTCATTTAAATTATTGTTTTTTCAGAGCTGTTAAAGTAAATATGGTATTTGGTGCTCATAACATAACTAATCCCGATGAATCATCCCAAGTTCGATTATCTTCAACAAGTTTTATTGTTCACGAAGGATGGGACGGAGAAAACATTAACGAAAACGATATAGCACTTATCAAATTACCATCACCTGTTCAAACATCGACAGTAATCAAAACTGTATCTATCGCTGCAGGCACAAATAAATATGTAAACTCCGTTGGTAAGTCCATATTAATTCTATTGGATTTAATAATTTATCTAGTAATGTTTATTTACATGTCTACATTCATTTCAAATATTTATAAATTATAATAACAGTGTTATCTTTTTATTATTTTAGGAAACGTAGCCGGTTGGGGATTGACCAAAAATAGTCAAACAGTAGTCACACCTGTTCTCAGATATATAAGTCCTTCTATATTGAGTAATGACGACTGTAAAAAAGTCGATCAAGACTATGAAGCTGTTATCTTAGACACTCTTTTATGCAGCAATCCAGGTAAACTCATATTTATTTTAAATAGAACGTAATTGCAAAATTTAATGTGTATAAAATAGTGGTAGACATAAACGTTTTCGCAAATTTGTCATTTTCAATAAGCACTTTATTTTATTTTATAAACATTATATTTTACAATTAAATTTCATGTTTACACTTTTTTAAAAAGTTTCACAAGGATTAAAAAATTGGTATCTGCCATTGACAGTTGACATCTGGCAGGTATCTGTAAATATAAGTGATTCAGGGCCGTACTTTAACTCAACTCAACTTATTAAATTATGATACATATTGGAAAGATCTTTGATGCCAGTCTCATTATTGATGGAATTTGAATCTTTTTTTATGTAAATCATCTCCAATATGCATTTTTTGTTGTAATTTTGTTCTTTTTCCAACATCTGTAAATTTTCAAAATCAAAAAGAATGGCTATTTTCTAGAGAATGTTTGGCTAGGGCTGTTGTGTTTAATGTATTGGTTTGTACACTATGTTTGTGTGCAACAATTCTTCTATGTAGGTATTGGTGTGTTTGTCCAATATATGTTGAATTACAGTCTTTACAATTTATTTTATAAATAACGTTTGATTGATGATCTTTATTAATTTTATATTGGACAAACACACCAATACCTACATAGAAGAATTGTTGCACACAAACATAGTGTACAAACCAATGCAATAACCTCCTCAGTCCCAGGAAATTTTTTGTTTTTTAATTGTGTTAGGTTAAGTTAAATAAATTTATTTACATCAGACCGACAAACCTAGAAAATAAAAAAGTTTCTTTTTAAATATTCACGGTCAGGAAATAACAAAAAGATTTCCGCGGTTAGTACAATTAAACCTAGAGCTAAGATTAATACTATTACAGGAATTAATATTAAACTCAATAGTCTTCCGAATTGAACCGCGTCGATTATCATTGCGCCGAGCTTTCGACATCTTCTTTGATGTCTTCTTCAGGGCTTCCGAGGTCTCAGTCTCCCAAGCCCCCAGGTACTACTACACTGATCACTAACCAATGCATTACTAATTGAAGTTAGAATAGGAAAAAGTATTAACACATTTTTTTGTTCACCAAAACAATGCTGTTAAATCAATCTTCTAAGCTTTTTGTCTACGTGTGCAATTTGCTTTATTGTAACATAACTAAAAATAGCATTACTTTTGTAGGATCTCATAAGCAAGGAACGTGCCAAGGTGACTCTGGTGGCCCTCTAGTTGTCGATGGTGTACAGATCGGTATTGTTTCCTTTGGTTCTACAGATTGCGAAGAAGGAAAACCATCTATATTCACAAGAGTAACGGAATATCACGATTGGATTGCAAAACATTCTGATGTTAAATTTTAAATCATAATCAAGTTATTATTTGACAATTATTTTAAAAATAATAATGAATAATAAAGAAGACTTGAACTAGTACTTTAGCTTATTACTATTAATTTATATATGTATTTAAAAACTTTAACCTAATTATCAGTCACATACAGGCCATGTCTTAGTAAGCTTTACACGTGGTATCATTGTTTACAAATCTTTCACTTTCCAATGTAGTAACCTCCCTTCGGAACCATTGGAACCAAATCCAACATCACAGTCCACTATTGTGGTAAACTTTCTCCGAAGCATTAAAACTGACCTACGGCACTTTTTCAACAACAAATTTTATTGTCAAATTTTTTTGGAACACGATGGAATACATTTTGGAACACTATGGGATCTTGAATTTCTCTTATTTTAGTCAGTTTTGTACTAGGCGATCTTATTAACGAGAGTATCAAGAAGTTAGATATCTAGTTTCCTTTCTGAAACGTTATGTTGACGATCTGATTCTAGCAACACTACCTGATAAGGCTTTGGGCACCTTATCAGTGTTCAACAGCATTGATCCACTCCCCCAATTCACGTGAAAATTTGAGGTAATATCACGCCGTTTATAGATATGCGAACCATTCGCACACAGAATAACATATTAGTCATCATCTGGTACAGAAGAGAAATGGCTAGCAACCGTTTCTTAAATTACCACTCGTCACACCCAATCAGATACAAACATAACCTCGTATATGCCCTTAGTCTTAGAGTACACACGTTGACACATGCGTTATACAAAGATGATTCTTTTAATCTATTGAAGTTCATTCTCATTGATAATTTCTTTTCCCATTTCTATCATCGATAAATATCTACTTTTCCAAAAGCTATAGATATTTTATTACAGAAGCAACATATGCTGTAAAATTAGCGACCATTTTTAACAACATACAGATGAACAACTCCCCGTTCAATCCAGAACGAGCCATAAAATATGTTCCTGTCCCGTATCCAAATCCTCACTGTTCATCTCTTGTTCCCAAAAATCACAAATAATTTTACTACTTAATTAAAATCTTCAAAAGGTCTTCCCTTGATGTTTGCAAAATAGAAAACATGAAATGTTTCGGTTTTGGTCTTTTGTTTTTGATCCAGCTATTTTCATACTTTCCACAGAACATATTTCATTTAATCCAAAAGAGGCTCTTTGAAATGTAGGACTTTTGATATCAATAATATACTTGACATTTACTGCAAAATTATTTCTAATTAACATTCAAATTTGATCTCATCATTAAACCACGTTAACGATTTTTTTCAGAAATGTCTAATCTTCTTCTTCTACGGCACTACAGCCCAAAATGAGCCTTGGCCTCCTTTATTTTTTGCCTCCACCCTTGTCTGTCTGCGGCTGCTCTTCTCCATACACGGACTCCTAAAAGTGCTTGTGCGTCGCTGCTTACTGTGTCTTCCCAGCGCTTTCTTGGCTTTCCAACTGGTCTCTTTCCCTGCATTCTGGCGTTCAGTGCTCGTTTTGGTAGCCTATCCTCTCCCATTCGTATCACATGTCCGGCCCATTGCAATCTTTGTATTCTAATGAAGTCTGACAGGGGTGTTTCCTTATACAGTTGATAGAGCTCGTTGTTATATCGAATTCTGAAGATTCCGTTTTCCCTCACAGGTCCTAGTATTCTCCTCAGTACTTTTCTTTCGAATGTGTCGAGTTTGTTTTTGGATGTTTCTTTCAGGACCCATGCTTCGCTGCCATAACATGCTATTGGCCGAATTAAAGTTTTATAGATTCTCATCTTTGTATTTCGGTGGACACTTTTAGACCGAAATATATGGGAGAGGGCAAAATAAGCTTTGTTTGCCTTCGTTATCCTTTTTCGTATTTCTCCATCCTCTGCTCCATCGGCATATATTTCTACTCCCAGGTATGTAAACTTTCCAACCGTTTCAATGTCATCTTCATGTATAATGTTTTGTGGGATTATATTTCTTCTCGTCTGTACCATTATTTTTGTTTTTTCTGTGTTAATTTCCAGGCCTAGCCTTTTCGTTTGTGTTTTTAACTCTGCGTTAGAAATGTCTAATGATACATGTTATTGTGGTATTGAAGTGTCGGCTTTGGAATAAAATTTAAGTTATGTTACTAAAAACAAAAAAAACTTTTATATGCATGAATACCTTTATTAACAGTATTTACAGTTAAACATTTTATTACTACAAAAATAAACTAGATATGCGAGAAACTGGTCATATAGTATGTGGGTATCTATTGAACATTTATTATTTAGTTATATTGTCAAAGGATATCATTTATATCTATGCTATAGTCAGAAGCATTAATAACGAAAATCTAAAGGTTTGATTACCAAAGCTTTTCTTTACTAAAACCATGGACGTATAAACACAAATGTACTCAGTTATTTACATAAAATTGTGTAGTTCCCTGCACCTTCAACTGTTGTCACGTTTTGTTTTAAAATTTCTTATTCGCGAGTCGCTGAAAATATTACTCCGTATTTTATACTCTACAGGTGCTATCAAACCAAAATAATAATTTATTGGTTAGATTAATATATTTAATGGTAATCAAAATATTAGGTATGCACATAGTGTGCATTATCATTTAATAATAGCGTATAATAGATATCAATCAATTATTTTATATGTAGAAGCACTGAAAACTATTTATAAATGGCAATAAGTGTTTACATTTCTCTGTCTTATGGATCTACATCAAACTTCAAATGCTGTTCCATGTTTGTTTACTTTTTACAGTAGATGAGGAAAAGTTGTTTTTCGATATTTTGGCTGTATTTTGAGTGATATTTGTTAAAAGTGAAATAAAATAAACGAAATATTTACATCCCGATCTCTCATTTCATTTGTAAGTACATACAATTTACATTATTTAAGATGAGGAAATGAGGAGGCATGTTTGTTTATATTTTAATAGGCGTACCATTGGTTTTATTCATGTTCATTAATGTATTCAGATTAAAAAAGATCTGTTTAGTACCTTTTGAATTAATATTTCTCATGGATACAAATAAATTAGTGAAATGAATAAAACTCATTTATTTTTCTATGTAGGTTTCCAAATAATATTGACGATCGAACTATTTCGGTAGCAAATTTAGGAGAAAACATAAAGATTTTTTATTGTAGCATTATTTTGATACCTATTAAAAAATTAACTTAAATTCAACTATATTTAATTGTATTAAATTTAAAGCAAATAAAATTAAATTTTAATTTTTCTATAAAGACGTGATTTGTTAATAGTTAAACTCTCGTTTTTTATTTCTTTGAACGTGTTTTTTATACATTATTACTACTTCCAATTTTTAAAATCTGAATAATTACCCGCGAGTAAAAATTCAAGCACGCTTATGCTCATTGCGGAAACATCACATTCTATCGAAGCTTCAAAACTTTGTTTTTTAAAGGTACCTTATTGCTGTGTCCATCTATGTTTATACGTCCATGACTAAAACTTTCCTGTAATCATGGAAACTCAGATATAGATAAAGAGATATTTTGTTATAATAGAAGAAAATATTTAGATTTATAGATTCAGAAAACTAGACCACTGTGGAGATAATACAATAAAGGGTTGGTAGATGCCTACCAACCGCAAAACAAGGGGAAGACCAGGAAGACTTCGATAAACTATTTCATACACCTCATATGAAGGCGCCCGAAGAAGATAGTACTCTCATTTGTCATTTTTAGAATGAAAAACATAAAACAATTTAAATAAAAATCGATGTATCCAAATTTATTAAATCCAAAATTTTGAATCCGAAAATGAAGGATAAAGATGAAGGATAAAATTTTTTAATCTTTTGGAATCTTCTTTGTTATAGAAAGAATATATATTTTTTTCTATGAGTTCATTTAATTCCTACTTCTTCACTATTAATCTTTATTGCTTCCCATATTGCTAGCCACTGAACATTTATTAGGTACCTACCACTTGGCATTTTAGTTCTTATGGTATGCGCTATACACACCACATTTTTTAAAGTATCCATTTATTCATCTTTATTTTTAAGTTCATTATATATATATATATATATATATATATATATATATATATATATAATATATATATATATATATTTCATTATTAGTACTTCTGACAACTTACTAGTGAATGGAAGATATGCAAATTTGGCCCTTTTTACCAACTAATGTTATTGTCTATGCATTTTTCTACAACAATGTAAAACTATTTTTTACATTTAAACAACAAAAATGAACATAAGATAAATTAAATATACAAAGAAGTGAGTTTACTATTATATGGGAACAAGAGTGTTGATAATTGAATTGAGTTGGGCAAGATATTTTGTCTCTTATTAGCCATTCTATAAAGCCTCTAACCATTCTATGAAGCCCCTACTCCCAATAGATTGATTAAAAAATATTTGGTTTAAATAATTACGAACGGTCGCATCATATGTCGCATATTCGGGTTTTTATCTTAATACTAGTACTATCTGCTGTATCAACAAGTCTAAATATTTTGCACCAGTAACATTTCCGTCTAAAAAAATGGGCCGATAATTTTTATGCCAATAATACCTGTCCATATATTAACATTTTAAGAGAATTTTGTGTGGGCGTGCCCAGTAACGATAGTTTTGTTTGTAATATTTCCAAATTGATTACATTTTTCTAATATCCTGGAAATGCCTAATTTGGTAATTGTCTCTGCGTGTATTCCAGTCATCAGAGACGAAAATGTCACTGATAATTTTGAAAAACGCAAAAAAATCGATTTACACAGAATCTGTACACCGTAGAAAAAAATGTTGCTGAGATAATTTTAAACAATAATGTTTATAAGCATTTTTTGTGTAGAATGAACCGTTGTCTTAGAAACAACCCTTGAAGCGACCGTCGATTTTGCATATCAGTTACGCGCACGAAATCAGTGTTAAAATAAAATTTGTATCAGTTCGTCGGTAAAAATTCGGTATCGTTTGATTCAAGTGACCTATCGACAAAAATCAAGATGCGTTTTAAAGGTAAAGAGTTCAGCTTTCGTTTGCAGTTTTTGTATTTAGCCGGAACTGAACTCAGATTTTATACAGGTGTTAAATAAATGAACGAAGCATGTGAAATATGCTTGAAAAACGTTGGATTTACACTTTCACACAACAAACAATCTAAAACATTTAAAACTCTTTTTTTTTAAATTATATTAGTACGTTTTTTAAAAGAACAAAACTACTGCAATAATCTACACTCAAAACAGTCTTCTTAAATGCATTTTCCGTGACGTGTGATCGTTTGTAATGTAAAACATTAAATTCTGCGTTTTTTATTCATATTTCAAATGCCGCATATTTGTTATAAAAAGACGCTGTTCAAGACGTAACTGTATTAAATCAATTTTCAACTGGAAGTGACCATAGAATGGTTAGGGCGAAGATAGTCTTAAACATACAGAAGGAAAGAAGACATATGGTAACAAGGACTAATAAGGTTACATTCACTGCGATTACTAACACCAGGGCATACCAGGAAGAAATAGAGAGTAATCTACAGAAAGACCTGCAAGATGAAACCAGTATTGAACAGCTTAACGAAAAATTGGTAGAAGCCCTGAAGAAGTCACAGAAGAAGTGCCAAGCCAAGCACTCAACAAAAAATGAAAAACTCACAGAAGACACAAGAAACCTAATGCAAAAAAGAAGGGAAATGAAAGAAAAGCATACAACGAACATTGCAGAGCTAAGGAATTTAAACAAAACCATTTCAAAAGCCATTAGGAAAGACATAAGGAACTTTAACACTAAGGAAATAACTGATACCGTAGAACAAAACAAAAGCCTAAAAGTTCTAAAACGAAAGTTGAAAATAGGAACGAGGAATATTTATTATTTAGTTAAAAAATAATCAAGGACATGTCATACATGAACAACAAGAGATACTAAAATTCATCGAAGAGTACTATAGAACATTATATAGTCGAGATGATCACATTCCCGAAGTAGAAATTCCAGCAATACTAAATCAAGGGTCAGAGGAACTTCCAGATATAACCGAAGAGGAAATTAAGTCAGCATTAAAAGGTATGAAGAACAACAAAACACCTGGAGAAGATGGCATTGTAAGTGAAATGATAAAACTAGTAGGCGAATGCGTCATAAAGGCTTTAAAAACCCTTTATAATGCCTGCCTCTTTGAAGGAAATACGCCAGAAAAATGGAATAATGCCATTATGATAATATTGCATAAAAAAGGAGATGTAACAGAAATTGGCAACTACAGACCTATCAACTTATTATCTCATTTATATAAACTCTTTATGAGAATAATTACTAACAGACTGGGACCTAAGCTAGATTTTCATCAACCTCTAGAGCAGACCGGATTTAGGAGTGGCTTTGGAACAAATGACCACCTACAAGTAATAAAATCCTTGATAGAGAAAGTTATAGAATACAACAAGCCATTGATATTAATATTTGTAGACTTTGAGAAAGCATTTGACTCAGTCCAGCATAGCTCCATGTTAAGAGCTCTTACAGAGTGCAGTATTGACCATAGGTACACAACTCTTCTTCGAAATATATATGATAGCGCAACAGCTGCTGTAAAAATGTACTATGGTGACACAGACACATTTCCCTTGGAGAAAAGGTATTAGGCAAGGAGACACTATCTCTCCTAAACTATTCACCGCCCTATTACAGAGTGCTATGAGAAAAAATAATTGGGAAAATATTGGATTACATATAAATGGGGAATTTTTGAACTTGAGGTTTGCAGACGACATAGTCCTTATTGCAGATCAGGTAGATCATGCATGCCAACTTCTTCAAGACCTTCAGAGCTCTTGTGCACGAGTTGGCCTTAAAATTAATTTTTCCAAAACACAATACATGACCAACCTGGTACTGGCAAAAAACATTTCCACTAATGGCACGCAAATTGAACAAGTGTATTCCTATAAGTATCTGGGCCACGAGATTAAATTGGGAAGAGACAATCAAACAACAGAGTTAAAAAGGAGAATAGGACTGGCATGGGCAGCTTACGGAAAACTGAGGGAAGTCTTTAAATCAGCTATTCCATGTGCTTGAAGAGAAAAGTTTTTGATCAGTGTGTACTTCCAGTTCTGACATATGGAGCAGAAACATTGACACTTACCAGAAAAGTAATTAATAAGATACAAGTGGCACAGAGAGCGATGGAGAGGTCAATGTTGGGCGTATCACTCAGGGACAGAGTTTTCGAGTCAGATAGTAAGAGAAAAACTGGTGTGACGGACGCAGTTGAAAGAATTACAACTCTGAAATGGAACTGGGCAGGACATGTTGCTAGGGTCAGAGATGGAAGATGGACAAAGAAAATTTTAGAGTGGAGGCCTAGACACGATGCTTATAGTAGTCGAGGACGTCCTCCAACAAGGTGGTCGGACGATTTAAAGCGCATCCAGTCTAACTGGATTCAAGTTGCTCAAGATCGGATGCAATGGAATTATTTACGGGAGGCCTATGTTCAGCAGTGGACGCAAAATGGCTAATGATGATGATGATGATGATATTTGTTACCATAACTCAAAATTTAAATTTCATGTCATAGATTTTAAAGATTGATCTCTAAAAATGAAAAGTTTTACTACAGCTGGTCAATGAAAGTGATCAATTTTACTGATCTCACGAGAATCGTAAAAAAATGGCAAAAATCGCGCCACGTTAATTTATTTAACACCTTTATAAAAACTAAGTTTATTCGAGACAAAATACAAAAACTGCATACGAAAGCTGCAGTCTTTACCCTTAAAACGAATCTTGATTTTTGTCGATAGCACATTTGAATCAAAGGATATCGAATTGTAAAATCGACGGTCGCCTCAAGCGATGTTTCTAAGAGAACGGTTAATTCTAACACAAAAAATTCTTATAACCATTTTTGTTTAAATTACTCAGCTACATTTTTTATTTAAAACATTTTTTTCTACAGTACACACATTCTTAGTAAATCAATTTTTTCACGTTTTTACCCCCCTGCGAGGGGGGTTTTAGGGGAAAGCCCGGGAGTAAAAGTGTTAACCTTTATTGCATCTTTTTTGGGGCCCCAAATTAATACTCTCTTCAAAATCCAGCTTGTTCGTATGATTTTTAGGGTCAACTCTCTGACGACTGGATTAGTGAGGATATTTATTATTGAATATATTTCATACATATCGAAACTACCTATTCGACCTGACACTCTTGAAAATGTGCTGCGTGATTTCAAGGAAAGGTTGACGTGCTGCCAAGAAATGAGGAGATCTCAATTTGAGCACTTTATTAAATCATGAATGTGTTGCTTGTGTGAGTCCATTTCAAATAGGTAAAGAAATAATAAATAAGACTTACAATCAATTTAATTTAACTATCAGACGACCGGTTTCGCTTTCTACAATATGCAAAGCATCTTCAGGTCTCGATACAAAGTTAAATAAATGCGGAAATGATAAAAACCCATATTAGGGTGTTGTCTAATAAAGATAATCAAATTAGATTTTATAAATTACAATAATTATGCCAATATTACATGTCTGTGGTTTTTTCAAAATGAGTAAAATGAATAAAAAGGTATAAAAAGTTTTAAAAGTTTAAACAGACAAGGTAAGACCCACAAATTGTTATAAAATAGTCTATTAGATTGTAATAAATTAATAAATGAGCAAATAAATAAACATTACTTACATGCCGGTACTCTATTAATTGATGGATGGTAGAACATGGTTGATTTTTGAAAAATCAATAAATGACATAAGAAAAATTGAAATTTTCAATCGCCCACAAGTCTAAAAGTATTGATTGTTGCAAAAAAAATTATAAAAAGTATTCGAGAAGTTATTTTTAATATAAAGGTTCCCATCTTCCAGTTGGGGTAGATTCCAACCCCAAGATAAAAGTACACTTCGATAGGAGAAAAATTTTGCTAGTTAAGGCATTGTCTATTTACTTTTAAAATTTCAAGAAAATAGATGCATGTTGATGGAATGGACTACCCAAGTCTAGCGTCACAATGGACGAGGTTTTTAAAAACCTTTTCAAACATTTAGAATTTGTGTGTATTTGTCCCATAAGAAGTTGGAAATATTGGTTTTTTAATTGTTTGAAGAATAAATAAGGATTTTTTGTTATGAAAATTCATTCTGTGCGATTGGTATTATTTGTTGTTCGTGAATTTGTGAGCTAAGAATATCAAAGTATTAAGGTATTTACTATGAATGTTCATATTTTAAGGTTATGTTAATGTATGATTAAAACATTAATTATTTTTTACTGTATTTCAAGGAATCATTGAATTAATTTACGGAAGTTGAAAATATTTAAATTAAATTAATGTTTTATTCTTTTTTCGTTGCCAGTGATGTTATCCTGGTAAATACTAAAGATATTCGTTTTATCCTAGTCTACGTTATAATATAACATTCTGTGGAAACTTTTCTATCAAATTGCCATAATGAGTGTTAAAAAAAATGGTTTTTGGACGTTGTAATAGTCTTTTCAGTTTATTTTCTTAGATCTGGGCGTATAATGGTTAGTAAAAATGTGTTGAAGATATCAGTATTACTGAATTTTTCAGTAATGACAACAAAACTACTATTAATTATCTAAACTACGAGAACACGAATATATTTAGTCTTTTAGGGAATAAAATCAGTAGCACTTAAAAAAGATTAAAACATTCATTTAAATAAATTCAATGATTTATTGATTAATTTTGAAATAACCCAAAAAAAATGGTACTTCCCGTCTATTAATATTTCTGCCTCCACTACCTTTACATTCCCTCTTCTGTCTTTTTGCTCGATGATCAAACCATAACATAACCTTAAAATATGAACATTCATAGTAAATATGAACTCCTGGTTTACCAGTAGTCCAAAAATATAATTATCCTTGAGTTTCAATGAATATAAATTATTATAATAGTTTATTTAAAAAAATCAGAATAACGCATTTAAACGTATTATATTCTTGAAAATTAAATTTTTACATAGTTCCTTTTGTATAGAATTTACATTGTCATAGATAATAGTAAAATGCATATTTCTAATGTGCTTACACGATCTATTGTGCTTTCAACTAACACAAGTATAATACTTATATAAGACAAAATACCACTTCAAGCACTTGTACTATAGGTTAACATTGAGGATGCTTTAATGCAAAATACTCGTATACTGTTTTAAATTAAAATGGAAACCTTTAATTATGTTTTGAAGCAATAATATAGCTTTTATTTCTTTTTGAAATTTTCTGAAATATAAAAAGTTTCTGGTGGTTGTAGAAACCAAGAATTGCAATGACGAATTTACTTCACATTTTACCAAAAGGCACAAATTACAACTTTTTCAAAAACCATTACGATGTCATCATAGAAGATTACGAATTTTTGATAAATATGTTCATTCTTAATTATATTTTTATAATAAATCAACTAAAACCACGGTTCTGAAATTGTCTTGTTGCATTTTTAGAACGATTTCTGAGAAAAAATCGAAACGTCGAGTGCAGCGTATTTTCAATTAAAATTGCAAATTATTTTCATTAAATATTTCGTGGTCTTCTCATTGATCGTTTTCGTTTTGGGGAACCGTCTCTCGCCTTCCTTACACTCTATTTGTTGTCACTCAACTTATATGATCGTTCGATTATGTTTGCATCAATGTATTTTGCCCTTTTTGGTGAAATTGTCATGTTAAATTTTCTGGCAGTTATATTAAATTGGTAAAGCCCACGTTATAGATAATCTTCACAGTGAGAGATTAGTATTCCGTCGTCTGCATAGCAGATTATTCTGAACTTCTGATCCCATTGCCAGCCTCAATTGGGTCAGTTAAAGTCTTACACTTTACCGTTATTGTGTTGTTCTGGTATATATTTTCGATCGTTTTGATTATTGCTAAGGTCTATCCAACGAGAAGAAATATCGCTCCAAAACAACAAGACATTGCCAAATTTGTCAGGACCGGATTTAACATTTACTAGTTTAAACTTTTTAAACATATTTATTTGCCAAAGCGGAAATCCAAAATTAAAAATTTATTCAATTTACCTGGAATCATCTTGGTTTTATGTAAAAAAACGCCAAATAATAAATACGAACTCAAAATATAACACAAATAAAGGTACTTATAATTAATGAGATCAACTAAAAAAATTAATTAAAAACCCACGCAGTCGTAGTCGCTCACAAAAAAATGTGTTGGGAATCCCCTAACCTAATCGAATGTTGAATATCATAAATCTTATGAAGAATCACTTCCACGCTGCATCCTGTCTAAGTTTATTTGATAAATATCTTTCGTAGTGATTGCACATATCGGCGCTTCTATTGGAATTTATTGCCTGTTTATACTTCTTATATTCTGCTTTTATATTTAGGTAACCACTACTGTATGCTAATCATTTTTTTTCACACTGTTTACAGTTTTGCGGTCTTGTTTATGTTTTTACAAACAACGTCGAGTTTTACAGATTATGTGGAGTCAAGGCTGTAATGTAAACATGGCAAGAAAGTAAAGAATTAAATAAAGGTTAGTAGCATAGGGGAGAATAATAATCATTTTAATGATTATTATATAGTCCAAATCAAATAAGGGATAATTAATACAGTAAAGGATACATTTTAAATTACACAAAGAAATTGACCTAGTTAGTGCATTGTTTGATAATTGTTTAAACGTAGAAAAAAGCACGTCAAACAGAAACTGTTGTGTAAAAATAACACCGCTCGTCACCCAAATGAAGCATAGAATTACTAACTCAGCGAAAACGCAACCTTGGTACTACAACCGGTCAATGAGGACACCCGTTGATAAAAACCAAACTAAGGAGGCCAAGCAGGAGTAGTACGGCGGAAGCGATCGATCAGTAATAGCGGGCACCGTGACTGGCGGCTCAGGCAGTCTTGCCGGCATCGGGTCGGATGCGATAGCGTCCCGTACGCGCAGGCAGTCGGTGTCTTCGGGCAGGGTTGTTATTACGAGAGTCGGCACCAGGTGCGGATTACGCGCGATTGTTATATTCGACGGGGATAGTTCCGTATAAGTGTCGGGTACTGAAAGAAATCCGATTTCCAGAGGAACTGAAGGGCGTATCATTAGCTAGAGCCTAAATACGCGAAAGGTAACAAAATTCTATATACTAACCCGAGTAAATTATAGTATTACAGATTGTCACCCCTTTACTTTCTTGCTAAGATCTCTTCTCGTCTCCCTTCGCGCCGAACGAGTTATTATTAATTATATCTGACAGCTTGTTAACTTAATTGTAAACCACATAGTATATTTAATACATTTGTAGACTCTAAAATTGGTTTTTATGTTCCTTCCGACCGATTCAGACAGAGACCAGAAGAGTACCAAATTTCGGCTTATACATTTATCTGGCTTCTAAAGTAAGCCCATAGACTCAAACTCTTTACAGGACCTGAGACCTAGAAGTCCTTAACCCCTATTCCGAAGTTCCTTACCTTCTCGTAAATCCACAAAGGCGAGCCAGCCCTCCAGACTAGTGGAGCCAGTATTCCTTGCAGCCGCTCGCAGGGATAAGCATCCTTTAAGGTTCATTACCAGTATATTAACAGTGGTAACAGCGTTGTACAGTGGTGAAGGTTTTCTCACCCTCTAGTTCCAGATGTTACAATAGGGATATAACCTCCCGCTAGTTGTACAAGGCTTCAAAAATGCGGTCAAAATTACGTGCATTTAGTAGTACGGAAAAAATAGAGGCATCCCTTTTGCTTACAATAAGTCCATACATACCGTTATGGCGCAATCAGCGATGCGATGCTTTGCTATGCGATGATATGAAACACTTTTATCTTAAGAGCCTTGTTCAAATTGAGCGCGATTTAGTGCTATGTGATGGGATGCTAGTAGCGGCTAGTATGCGCTTCGGTTTGGTTTTCAAGAATGTTTATTCCATCCCCAGTAGTCGCATGTCTATCGAGCGATATGGATATGGAAAAATTAATAAACAAAATTAGAATTCATATGGCCCTATGGGATTAACGATCAAAAGACTACCACAATAGGGACAAGGTGAATAAATTATGGGTTGAGGTTGCAGAGGAGTTACAAGTGATTATTCTTGTGTATTTTTTATACGCATTATAACAGTTGCACAATTGAATGACGATATTGGATAGACACCCCACTTTTTATATTTTCCAATGAAATCTAATTAGTTCTAAGTAAGTTTCTAACCCTGAAGTGTGATTTTTAAAATATTCGATGTACTATTTTAATATTCTAATTTACCTTAACGTTATTGTAAGCCGTTTTTAACGTCGAATGGTTTCCTCCAGTTTGTGTGCATTATCTGAATGTAGTCGAATGTTTCTAAAGACATCCGAAAATATTCTCGAAATTTATCAGGGTGCATAATTAGTTTAGCAAATAAATGATGAAACTCTCCAAATTTCGCCCTTTCTCTATTAATTTTATGAACCCATTTACGTTTTCTATTTAAACACTTTTTAAAACATTGTACTTTAACAATGAATTTTCCGCCAATATATATTTCAGTTTCCTTTCCATCGTCATGTCCGATACAGAAAAGACTACGGTGGCAACTAGCTTACAAGCATATCAATATATTGAAACACCCGCAAATAATACACTTACTATGTAACGCATAGCATAGCAAAACATCACATTGCTGATCGCGCCATAGCAGTTTGTGTGAACGTACAGTAAGACCGTCCGCACATTGGTCAATCGAAGCCAACGGGTCTACGTCTAGTTCGCGACGTGCTCGTCTTACGCGAACCCTGAGGCATGAGCGATTGTTCACCGCACACACTAGTCGATTCAGTTTGCTGTTTGCTCACATCTGCCAACCAGGAAGAACGCATTTTTTATATATCCATATTGGCATATTCTTTCATTGTATAATTATACAATTGAGGTATTTTTACACTTCCCCAACGAATTTTATATGTCAAACACCTAGAAACAAAAATTCAATGTTTTCCGAATTTTATATTACAAACAATATATTTCTACAAAGCTAGTAGTACTACAAACAACGAACATAATATTCGTCGATCTTAAAAAAAATTATTTTAGGGTAAAAAACAATAAAAAACGAAGAAAGCAAATACAATAATTTTATCCCAATGACTGAAAACGTGCGTCTCACTCGAACTTTCTCGTGCGCTACCAATCGCATGTAACGAGAGTCGTACAAGACGAGGAGATTTGCAATTCTAGACGACCACTAATCTCCCCGTCTGCGGAGCTCAATGCAACAGCGAAGAAACTTTGGCGGTGGGGAGAGACCTACGCGATTGAAATCAAGTCGACCAGTTCGAGCGTCGACCCATGTGCGGACGGCCTTACTCCTTTAATTTGACCCTGTTAAATGCCTTCTTTGGATCCACGAAACATAAATATACTGGTTTGTTTTATTCTAGTGATTTCTTTTGCACTTGCCTCATTATAAATATGGCGTCGGTGCATGAACTAAAATCTTCTTGTTCTTCTGCCATTATTATAATTTCATTCAGTTTATTTATCATCACTTTGGTTAACAATTTAGCGATGTGTTTATAGGTTGACTCCTCTGTAGTTTTCCAGGTCCGATTTCCCCACTTTTTTTGAAGAGAGGTATTAGAATGCTTGAAGCTTGAATGCCTAGAGGACCAAAATAGAGCTGAAAAAGTCGCAGTGGAATAGGCTAAATGCCTGTCTCACCTCATTAAATTTATTTGTCTAGAATGCTCTATCTAGAATTGGTATCCTCGGTGTAGACCAACTCTTTAAACCTGCGCAGGATCGACAAAAATTGGCCAAAATGATTGTGAAAAGGAGAATAATTTATAAATAATAAAACAAAGACTCCTTTATGAAAAGAAAAAAATGTTCAGACCATCCAAAGAAGAAATGCTTGAATTTGATGACTTAACAAGAAATGAGGTAAAACTCTGGAATGAGGAAAAATATATGCAGATTTAAGGTAAAGATTCCGAGAAAGCAAATAATATTAATAATAAGTAGTAAACAAAGTGAACAATAAATAAAATCTTAGGGTTTTGCTTAAACGATTGTTTCAATTAATTGTGGAATGATTGTTATATCTAACAATTTCATAAATTGTACCTTTTATGTTTGTGTTAGGTTTCCATTTTACTGAAAATTAAACTATTGATATTGTTATGGAAAATTAATGCCGTCTATTCGTGTGCGAGACCGTTTTAGATTTACCTCTGGTATTGCTTTTGGTATGGAATGCCTTGTGTCGTTTTGTATGTTTGTTTTAAGGCAGAGGCATGAGTGGCACGTACTTTTCCGAAGGTCTAAAGTGAATCTGCGAACACAGTGCATCACCTTCGGCTTTTGTATATCCATTTCTGAAAAAAATTTAATTTATATCTAATAGTAAATTTATTATATATTAATAATTTTATATTATTTATAGCGTCATATATAAAGTATTTTTAATTAAAATTATGGTTTATTTCTAAAAAAGAGGTTTAAAGATCTTGTAAGTAGGTATATTTAAAAAACTCTTAAGGGCTACAACAAAATAACAAACGTTTTCGGAATAATAATTCCATCATCAGGTTAAAAGCCTAAAATATGTATGAACCATTTAATTAAAGCAAACGTGATTGAAATGTTGACTAAGGTTAGAAAATCAAAATGGTTATACTTAAAGGTTAACATGCCTGAGCCACAAAAATATTAGGGCAAAACCCTTTACAGTAATTAAAGTTACCAAAAAATGTGCATATTGTTGTTAAAAATGAATGATGTTTAATATTTTATTGGATTTTACTTCAGGCAACATATAACCATGACTCACGTGAGTACCAGCGTCCGGAGGGTAGACCTCTTCAAACGGACTTCAGCTGGTAACTGATTGACAAGATACCTCTGAACGGTGTCGAAAACAAAATGTCAATGCACTATGGAACAGTGTTAGTTATACATAATATTACTGTAGCCAATCGATTCAAAAGCTTTAGTGATGTTAAAAAAGATGATAACAGCAATCCAAGTGTTGGGATTTAAAAGTTTTTTTATTTTTGAATTTTGGATATGAATGATGTAAAATTACCGATGTAGGTAAAGGTCCTGTTTAAGAGAATGACGTATGCATTAGGCAGCCTATGTTACTTTTTATACGCCATCTTTCAACATCATCTCTTTCTCCAGCCTTGTTTTTACAAGAATCTCAGACGTTTCCTAAGGTATTTAACAGGCATGTAGGTCTTGATATATTCTGATTTCACAGTCTTCCATTTCTATGTTAGGTGCTGATTCCCCAATGCATAAATATTCAGTTTTTTGAAAATTTATTTTTAAACCTTACTTTGAATATTGTCCCAGTAGTTTCCTTATCATAAATAAGATATCTTCCTATTCGTTGGTTATAACTACTTGATTACCTATAAATACATTATAATTATAAGGTGTACAAAGTATCTTAATTCATTTCTATACCCATTCTATACCACTACCTGCGCCAGTTCTTTTATTCCTCCTGAATGTTTATTTTAAATACAGTTAGGAATATACAGCAATATCTACAGCGGTGACAATATACAACCCTGCCGTACTCCTCTACGTATTTCTATTACGTCCGATCTTTGGTCTTCTATTTTTATATTTTATATTTATATATTTATATATATAAGAATAATCCCGAACAATATAAAGAACTGGATAGAACTGTCAGCAGAAAGATAAAAGAATCCAAAGAGAAATGGTTGCAAGAAAAATGTCAAGAGATAGAAGAGCTAGAACGAAGACACGATAGTTTTAACATGCATAAAAAAACCAAGGAGTTTACTTATACTTACAAGAAAAAACAGTTTGGTAGGTTAATAGACGAGAACAATAAACTTATTGTAGATAAAGAAGAACAGTTACAGACTTGGGCAATCTACGAACACTCTGATCTGAATGGACCAAAAATATTGAAAAGTGAGGTGATAAAAGCTATAGATCAAACGAAAGATGGGAAAGCAACAGGATGCGATGAAATACCAGTCGAATTCTTAAAAGTTTTTAAACGAGAACAACCTGAATGTAGTATTGGAACTGTTTAATAAGAATATACGATACTGGTCAAATTCCATCGGACTGGTTGAAATCTACAATTTGTGCCCCTTCCCAAGAAATATAATTCTAAGACGTGTAGTGAATATCGCCTTATAAATTTAATGAGCCACACCCTTAAAGTATTTTTGCGTATTATCCATTCCAGAATACGAGCAAAATTAGAACACAGCATAAGTAAAACACAGTTCGGTTTTAGATGCGGTTTTGGAACTCGAGAACCCCTCTTTGCAATACAAGTTTTGATTCAAAAATGCCTGGATCAACAGAAAGATGTTTACGTCTGTTTTATCGACTATGAGAAATCATTCGATACTATCAAACATGACAAACTCATAGAACTATTACGTCTTTCAGGACTTGACACTAAGGACATCCAGATTATAAAGTTAAAACATAACCATTTCTAGAGGGGTAAGACAGGGCTGTATTCTTTCGCCACTGCTTTTCAACCTGTACACGGAACAAATATTTCTAGAGGCACTAGAAGAGTACAATGAGGGCATCAAGATTAATGGCGTACCAATAAGTAATTTTCGATATGCAGATGATACTATTATACTGGCCGATAACATCGAATATTTACAGATGATGCTACATAGAGTTAATACAACTGGCAGCCGATTTGGACTGAAGATCAATAGAAAGAAAACTAAATTTATGGTGATCAGTAAAAAAAAATTTCAACATATCGACCTGCATATTGAAGACGAACGTATTGAAAGAGTACACCGATTTAAATATCTGGGATATACAGTAAATGACAAGTGGGACCCAGAAGTAGAGATTAAGATCCGAATTGAAATAGCAAGATCCAAATTCATCAAAATGAGAAAGCTCTTAAGCAACCGCAACCTAAGCATTAACCTCCGATGGCGCGCCACGAAATGCTACGTACTCTCTACGTTAATTTACGGCGTAGAAGGGTGGACGTTAACAGCAGCAACTATAAAGAAGTTAGCGGCTCTAGAAATGTGGCTGTATCGACGCATACTGAGAATACCTTGGACAGACAGAGTTACCAAGACAGAGGTATTAAGACGAATGGGTAAAGAGGTGGAATTGTTAACAACTGTTAAAAGGAGGAAAGCGTCACACCTAGGCCATGTGTTCCGTAATGATAAGTACAGTCTGCTACAGCTTATCGTGGAAGGCAAGATTGAAGGTAGAAGAGGCTTGGGCAGAAAGAAGAAATCCTGGCTGAGAAACTTGAGAGAATGGTTTCAAATACCAGAAGCTGCGAACATAATTCATGCGGCACAAAACAGAGAAACCTATCGTATGATGGTCGCCAACCTTCGGTAGAAGACGGCACATAAAGAAGAAGAAGATTTTGATGTTAGCTCGCTGATTCCAGTATAGATTTAATATTATTTGTATGTCTCTGGTGTCGATGTTCTTACCCTCCAGGATTTCTTTGAGTTTATTGTGGCGTACTTTGTCAAAGGCTTTTTCAAAGTCTATAAAAGCAGGCATTTACCTCGGTTAACATCTAGACCATCTCTGTGTTAGGACGTTTAAGGCAAAGAGCTATCTCTTGTACGTAATCCTTTTCTGAATCTCATCTGTGTATCGTTGATATCGATATCTAATTTTTGATAGATTCGGTTGTGGATGACTCTAGAAATATTTTAAGCAGATGACTCATCAAGGAGATTGTTCGATGATCTGAACATTGCATTGCCTTAGTTTTCTTTGGTATGATGACAAACGTAGACAGCAACCATTCTTGAGGTATTATACCAGTACTGTATATTGTATTGAATAGATGTAATATTATGGTTACTGATTTATCATTCAAAAGCTTCAACAGTTCTGTAGGAATTTCATCAGGTCCATTTACTTTTCATTTTTTAGCGTTTCTTATCGCGTATTCTACTTCTTCTTTCATTACTGTTCTTCAATTTATTCTAAATATTTTTCTATTCTGGCTCTGGGTCATTAGCTATTTAGGTCAACAAAAATAATATGGGTTTTAGGTTCCTTTCTGCCTCTTTTTAACTGTTTGCCTAATTGAGAATATATTATCACAGTCAGGATCATTTCTCACAGAAACCCCTCTGCGCTTCAATTTGCACCAAGTCTTCTACTATATTTCTAGTTTCTTTTTAACTGAGAATATATTATCAAGGCAGTATCTTCCATCTCGGAAACCACTTAATTCTTCAATACTTTAAAAGTTCAATAGGAATATTTTCCGGACCTGATGTTTTTTCATTTTTTGTACGATATAAGGCTTTTTGGATTTCATCTATTGTAATTTCCTCTACTGTTGTATTTCCTGTAGCAAACTGATGTTCTTTAGATGCGAATTTTTCTCTATCTTCCTCAGTAAACTCTCGTAATCCGCTCTTCAATCGTGAAGATTAATTATTAGCATTTCTTGCTTATGTCTGTTGTGTTCTTAAATTCTTGATAAATTTTCAGGTCTCTGCCATTTTGGTATAGTTCGTCTGTGTGTCTAGCTGTTCACATTTTTTCTCCCAGAACTCATTTTTAGTTATATAGCAAATAGCCTTCGATCTTTATCGTCTTGCGGTCCGAACCAAATTTAAAACTCTGTTTTTTTATCTTTTACTCACGTATTGAGATCAACATAAAACGATTTCGGGTTTAAAATTTTTCCATTGTCAAATTAACCCAATGCTTCTTTACCTACGCTATGAACAAGTAGCTTTATTTACAGATAATCAGAAAAAAAAAAATAAAAACCGATAAAAATATTTTATTATTCTTTAATAATAGATATTATTTTTTAGCGGGCATAAGATAAGATATGCCATTTTCTTAAATAGCCGTTGAATCTGTGAGCCCTTTCCTCCCACTCATAACTAAGATCATCGACTTTACTTGCAACAAACTTTTCAGAATTTGTGAAATAGGCTGGACATTGCTCGGGATCCTCTATTGTAATTGTATTGTCATTATAACTAAAAATTAAAACAAAAATAATAAAAAAAATAAAATAAAATAAAAATTTTGAATACATACAAAAATATATCTAAACTATACTTAAGTTCTTGCGCCTGGGTTAATTTAATCATAGATTGGATGTGTACCACGGAGAAAAAACTGAGATTTAGTCTCTTCAAAAAATGTACTAGTAGACTGGATTAAATTTATAAAAACAATTTGTAAAGATCGGGGCGGCATAACTTAAATTCAGAATATACTATAAACCAACGAGACCTTGTCATAATTATTGGTCTTTGTTTAGAAATGCGATGAATTAAGTTGAAAGATACTTATGAACTACATTCAAAGTTACTGCCATTAATAGCGTTTTTTTCTGGTACACCACTCAAAAACCTAAGCTACGTTTAAAGTTAAGAAATAGGGAATAATACCCATTACACGATATATTGATATAATATAAAGAAAGAAGAAAATTTTAGAAAAAAAATAACACAATAAAAAAAGTTATACAATAAAAAAACATTTTTCTTCTTTTGTTATTACGTTTATTGGTTGCTTTACTTTTCTTGTAAATATAAAATCTTTTACTATTTTTAGCATAGTAATATTAAGTCAAAACTTTCAGTTTTCTTCTTCTTCATTTTATAGTGGATCTTCTTCTTCTCGTGCCACTCCTAGCGAAAATTGGAAATCATCATGGCCACTGCGACTTTGTTAGCAGCGCGCCTGAAAAGTTCAATCGAACTACACCCGAACCATTCACGTAGATTACGAAGCCACGATATTTTTCTTCTTCCCACACTTCTTTTGCCCTTAATTTTGCCCTGCATGATGTTTCTTAAAAGTTCGTACTTTTCACCTCTCACAATGTGCCCCAAGTATTCCATCTTTCTAGTTTTTATCTCATTTAGAATTTCGCATCTTTTGTCTAAAGTTTGGAGTACTTGCGTATTAATGACGCGGTCCATCCATGATATTCTGAGAATGCGCCTATAGCACCACATCTCGAAAGCTTCGATGTTTTTTATGGTCAACTGTTTTTAGTGTCCAAGCCTCAACTCCATATAACAGGGTAGAAAAGACATAACAACGCAGCATTCGTATTCGTAACTTTATATTGATATCACGATTGCAAAAGCGTTTGCGCATTCTATTAATGACTGATCTAGCGATTTCTATTCTACATCTAATCTCTTTTGTTTGATCAGTATCGTCTGTGATCCAAGCACCTAGATATTTATAACAGGGCACACGCTTAATCGTTGTATTGTCTATTACAAGATTAGCTCTGATGTTCTTTGATTTCGTGATTACCATAAATTTAGTTTTTTTCAAATTAATTTTCAAGCCGTAACTGTTACAGTATATATTGAGACTTTGAACGAGATGTTGTAGTTCTACTAGCGTTCCCGATAGGAGAACTGTATCGTCAGCATACCTTATATTGTTGATCGTCTCACCATTTATTATCAGACCAAGATCTTCTTCCTCGAGTGCTTGTTCACAGATAGCTTCACTATACAGATTAAATTATAGTGGATGGTATACTCCTTATACTCTAGTTTTCCATTCAATATAAGAATTATACTTGATTAGTTCTTAATATCTTCATTTCAGATTTTATTCCTCGACACTAATCATTACTATTTTTGTTGCATGAGTATGCATTTCACGCAAGTTGTATAAATATTGAGCTTGCTCTTTGTACAAAGTTGTGGTATGAGTGGAAGAGAAATATCTAGAAATAATATCTGGCCAAGGGCCTCCTAGGGACAGAGAAACTTGGTAGTGGAACGATGAAGTGCAACTGACGGTTAGAGAGAAGACTGAGACTAGAAAGAGGTATGAGAGGTGTAAAAGAGAAGAAGATAAGGATATATGCAAGGTAGCAAAGAGACTGCTAAGGAAATATCGTTTGCAAAGCTGTAAGAAGAGTTGGAAATACGTGAGGGAACGAAAATGTTATATAGCTTTTATAGGTTATATAAAGCAAGGGCAAGTCATCAAAGCACTTAACTCACGTCCATCAGATTAAGAGTGCGTCCATCAAATTAAGATCCGATGTTAAAATAAAGCAAAGATGCTATGAGTACTTTAGAAAGTTGCTAAATAATGAACACCGATAGACAGATAAAAGATGCGGAACCCCAAATTAGAATGTAATACTAGGAAATATCGAGAGATGAGGTTGTCGAGACTTTAAAGAGGATGCGGAATAGTAAACCAGTAGAACCTGGTGGAATATCTGTCGAGGTCTTGAAGCCTTTTAGGAAAGTAAGGGGTTGATATGTTGTGACAAATGTTGAGTATGATAACTGAGAAAAAAAGGATGACCAATTTATGGAGGGAGTGCGTGATATTATCACTGTTTAAAGATAAAGGGGACATTTAGGACAATAAAAACTACGGAGGGATAAAGTTAATGTCGCACACAAGGAAAATTTGGGAAGAACTGTAGAGCGAATGTTAAGAAAGGAGCTATCGATAGGAGAAGAACAATTTAGATTTATTCCAGGAAGGAGGACAACGTATGCCTAGCTTGCTTTAAGACAATTTACGGAGAAATGCAGCGAGAAGAAAAGAGGTCTACATTTGTTATTTAAATATATTGAAATGGCGTACGACACAGTTTCTAAACAAGGGTTATTGAGCCGTATGGTAGAGAAATGTGTTCCTGAGAAGTACGTAAGATCCGTGAAGGATATGTATGAGGGAATATAGACCAAAAGTAAGGACTTTGTGTCAGATTGACCGAAAGTTTTTCCAGTGCCGGTTGCTCTGCACCAATTCTCTGCAATTCTCTGGTTAATCTTGTTATGGATGTACCGACAAAGAAGGTACGGAAGGAGGCTCCGTGGTCAATAGTTTTAAGGATGATACCTATCGTGTTAGTGGAGCATACCAAAGCAATGTTAAAGGAGAAGGTGGAAGGTTGGAGAAGGATTATTGAAGAGAAAACACTTCAGGTTAGTAGGTCGAAAGTGAACTATATGCGGTTGAGAGAAATAGGATTAGATAAGGTTAGAACTGTTAGAAGTTGATGTAAAAAGAGGTAGAGGAAAACCGAGAAGAATATATAAGGACTGTATGACAGAGGACTTGTCAGAAAAAGGCTTAAATAAAGAAGATACGATCAACAGTAATGATTGACGAACAAGTGTAAAGGACAGCAATCTCTGAAAAGGAAAATGCTGCGTAGAAAGATGCAGATCTTGCTCTTTGTAATTTTCATTTTATTCTTGTGTTCGTATCTTTTCGATTAGGTTTGTTTTAGTTGATGCTGTATAAAAAAATTCTGTATGTGGGCCTTAACAGAATAGGCCCACAAATTCTTGAAAATATCCCACTCGAACAAGCAGGTTTCATACCTAATCGAAGATGCGCAGATCAGGTCCTAAGTCTAACTACGCATATAGAAGCAGGCTTCCAAAAGCAACAAAAGGCGGCTGTAGTCAGGCCTGTGGATTTGACTGCTACCTACGACACAGTATGGAAGGAGGGACTCCTCTATAAACTAACCAAACTAATCTCATGCCAAAGAATATTGTAACTAATAAACAACATGCTCTCTGATCGATAATTCCAGATAATCCACGGTAATGACATAAGCAAACAGAGGAAATTAAATAGTGGACTACCCCAAGGATCAGTCCTTGCTTCGATGCTTTTCAACTTATATATCGGACCTACCTGACACGGATGGAAGGAAGTTTGACTACGCTGACGACCTAGCAATAGTAATAATAACACAGTTTCAAATTACTCAAAACGTGCTGACAAACGACCTGAGGTAAGCTGTTTTCACCTCAATAACAAACAGTCAAACCAAAAACTAGAGGTCAAAATGAGAAATGTAGCACTACTCTACCAACCCTACCTAAAATATCTGGGGGTTACGTTGGACAGGACTCTCTCTTTTTAAAAAAACATCTACAAATAACTGCACAAACAATAAGTAGTAGAAATAACCTTATCCAGAATCTTTGTGGTACCAACTGGGGCGCATCTGCGGACACACTACGAATATCTGTGCTAAGTTTGGTTTATTCTGTGGCAGAGTACTGTGCATCGGTCTGGCTAAATAGTCGTGATGTGAAAATAGTTGATACGCAGCTTAATATAGCAATGAGAATGATTAGCGGCTGCATCAAGACTACTCCACTATATTGGCTTCGATCCTTAGCCATATTCCTCCGCCTATTCTACGAAGACAAAAGGCCTTGATAACGGAGTATTTGAAAGTAAGTAGCAACCTGCAACTACCAATCCATGAAGACATCCCGAGTTTAGCAGCAAACCGACTCCCATCCAGAAAACCACCCATAAGAACAGCCCAACAGCTAACAGCAGATGATTTTAATGTTACCTCCAGATGGCGCACGCTGTGGACTGAGGAAGCCCCACCTGAAGTATCCAACCTTATTGACCCAGTCCAAAAGCCTGATGGCTTCGACCAGCCACGAAACATATGGAACAGCCTAAAACCGAATTAGAACGGGACATGCAGTATGCGCACACAACCTACATAAATGGGGAAAACAGCATACCTCCAGCTGCGACTGTGGAGCTCCAGATCAAACCATGCAACACAAAATGGAGACATGTGAATTGAGGGCATATCGAGGGGACCCAAAAGACTTTTTCAAAACTACGCCTGCAAGTCTTGAATGGATAGCTCAACTTGACTTAAAGATATAACCTTATCTGTTTGTATTATCTTAAATTTTATCTGTATTTTGTCTATGTTCGTTTTTATAATCTTATGTTTGTATTTTTGAATTATGTACTTACGTTTTTTTTACAATTATTTTTGTATTTACTCCATGTATTGAGCCATGCGCTAAATAAATAAGTTAATGCTGTCATTACTATGTAAATAAATAATCTTCTCATACAGTATTGTGTTGTTTTCGATCGGTATTTTATTTGTTTTGATCTTATTAAGATGCTCATATTAAATTTATGTGATATATTTTTTATATTATATAATATATGTTGGATCATGTTTGTTCTCAACTATGGTGACTTCATCGTTAAATTCTATTTAACCGTAAAGAGGGGGTATAAAAAACATAAAAAAGGAGGAAACATTATTCCTATAAAAGATAAATTAAATGGAGATAAAAACCAAATTTCGTAGTATTCACCAATCCTGCTATAATATCATTAACATATTTTATATTACCTTTGCCATTGCGAGCAAGGTGTTCTTTCTTTAAAGCAAATCACTTGAACGACGTTGAAAAATATGGCACCAATTGTGTTGGCGCTTTCGGTATTCGCAGTTTGAAGACATTTTCTGAAACTTGCGTCACAGTCGCAGTGGGACCTTAAAATAATAACGAATAATTAAGAAAATTTATATACAGTCTGTCAATTTAAAACTTGTAATGGGCTATATCTCACGAACAAAAGCTGATATCAAAAAATACTTGAAACTGTTTCTAGGATAGTAAGGAAGAACTAAAATGCATGAAAGAGAGCTCACCCCCATTAACCCCCCAGGCCATACCCTCCTCAACCAAAAAAGTTTAAATTGCAAACTCCTTCTTGTGATATAGAATATGTTTTAGATTTTGGAATTTTTTAATTTTTTTTTTTTTTAAATAAATTATGGTCAATCAAGTCGTTTATTGTGGAAAAGAGTTTAGTTTAACAATGTTTAATTAACAATTTTAAATTTTTATGCGGAGAAAATTGCGAAAAAAAAAACTTAATGCTAGGTAAATAAGTTTTTTTTACTCTAAACTTAAATGCTAACTTAAATTTCCCAAAAAAGTCTTTTTATAATTGAAACAAGTGCATGCTCAGTAACGAGTATTCCCACCTCTAGCTTTTATTACTGCTTGCATCCTTCTTGGCTTGCTTGCAAGTAAATTTTCGACATACTCTTGGGAAATAGCATTCCATTTATCCTGTGCAGCAAGCCGAAGCTGCTCTATCGTATTTGGAACGGGATTTCTTTGTCGTATGCGGCGTTTTAGCTGATCCCACATGTGCGCTATTGGATTTAAATCCGGACTAAATGGTGGCCAATCCAATCTATAAATTTGGATCTTATCAAGATAATTACTTACTATGGCTGCAGCATGTGGTCGAGCATTATCGTGCATTAACATGAATCTGTCATATCCAATGTAACCAACATTTTTTAACTTTTTTTTCCTTTACGTGGAGAAGTTTTTTTATGATAAAATGCACTAATGACACTAAGAGCTGAATAAACACAAAAAAAAAAGTCAAAATATTTTAAACCAATTGAGTATATCAGCTTACTATATGAGTAAAATCAGTAATCTAAAAATCATTGTGAAATAATAGTGACTACAAAAAAATTGAAAAATTCCCAAATTTTGCCCATGAGTGTATATATATATATAAATATATATATATATATATATATATATACATATATATATATATATTATATATATATATATATATATTTAAGCATTATACTACATATTGAGATGGATCTTTTTAATTTAGAAGCGTAAAACATTTTACCAAAACATATTTTCATGTTATTAATTATTTATGTTATTATAGTTAGTACATTTATTTTGTTAAATGTATTACCTCGTAAAAGGAGAATTGTTACAAATTCCTTGTTTACATTCACCTGGTGCTAACGATTTAGTACATAGATCATGCTCTCTACAACATATATCTTCTTTGTAAAGGAAGCCTATGTCGGAATAATCGTTAGCAATAGTTCCTGAAAATCAATATTAAATGTTACATTTACGTTGGTAAACAATTATATTAGATTGACTAAACTCTATTAATTAATGCTCTCGTATGTAAAAAGTCTTAACATTAACCTCTTATGCTATTATATCTGTTGGTGTAGATACAAGTGTACATGTATACAATGTACCCCCTTTATGGACAGAGTGGAGGTTACCTAGGAAACGGTACTAGGCTCGGGCTTCAGTCTGGTAGAGGCATCTTGGTCGAGGTTCTTTGTAGATCAAATACAAAGAATTAGTTAGTGGAGGAGTGAAGACAAACAGAAGAGAAGTTAGAAGATAAAGAGAAGGGAAGTTAATTGGGTACCACCCTATTTAAAAAAAGGTAAACCTACGACATATAAAATAAGATAACGAGAAAGGCAAGGTCGGTATCAAGTAGTCACAGGTAATAACTTTCTTTCATATAAAAGTCATCGACGACAGCGTAGATGAGGTAAGTAAGGAACCGAATTACCGTGGATTCAATCAGCACACAAATCATCAAATCAATGTAAGTACAGGTAATACATCAAATCAATCCTCACAATAGACTAGGCTGGAATAGAATAGACTGAACTGAAAGGATGGAGGAAACGGCAAACAGAATTGACTCAGTGTCATTGAATTGGAGGACGTCTGCACGACAAGAGAGAAAATTTACTATAGGAAGCACTGTATGAAGATAAATGGATAATAGTGCATTGAAATTACACTCACTGCTATTTGATGAACACAACCGCATGCAACAGGAACCACAACGAAAATGAATTCGATTTTTGATATTTAGACCAGCTAGGGATAATAAAAAAGAGTGGGGGTATTTGCCGGAGAGTGCCAAGCGAAAATGGTACTTAATTGACAAGTTCGGTGTGGTCTTATTTTCTATGCTTTTCTACTTTCTCCTGACTGAAAATATTATTTTATAGAAGGGCCGCATCTCAGCTGTTCTTAGAAAATAAGCTTAGTTGTTCAACAATAGGAACGGACTTCTTTGTTAAGAGGAAGAAATTTCATTTAAGGGTTATTTCTAATGGATCTAGCAAAGCGTGGACATAGGCGGCGTGGAAGTAATTTTCTGAGAGGAATAATTGAGGAAATTTTAAACGTGCTTCAAGAATAAACCAAGAATCGAAGCATTTATGCCAATCCAAAATACATATCTTAGAAATCAGATTTTTGTTTGCTTCGTCCGCCTAATTTCAGTCTTAAAACGTTTATCGTATAGTTGCAGTATTATACTATATACAGGATGGATCATTTAACTGCTGTTTTTTGTCTTTAATTAAATATTTTGATGGTATAAGAGGAAATTGATGTTCTCAGGAAATAAAATACTGAATCGAAAGACCTAGATCATTGGACGTACTGTTGTTTAGTTTAGGCCAACTTAAAAATCATGGCACAAAATTTTCACGGGAGATTTCCATTTTTCCACAAAATTGATTGTTTTGAAATTCTTTTGCTGCTAAACTACGCAAAGTATTTTTAATTTTGATGATTTTTTTTTCATAATAAATATCAAAATTTACGAAAATCCCATTTACGAAGTCGAATAATATCCGCTAGATAGTTCGTTGCAAAAATTTTAGTGTAAGAATGGCACATACACTGTTTGTGAAATCGCAACAACGCATTTATTTTTGGTATTAAACTGTGTCTGTCATTTTTACAAGAACTTAAATTTTTTTTTACCAAAAAACATTAGTTCTTGTTTGAAACATTTGTTAAATAATATATTTTGTGACCTGTATTAAAAGTTAGTTTCAAAGAGTTCAATAATTAAAATACCATAGATATTAAAAAATTTACCTGGTCCACACCATTTGGTTCCTGGATAAATAAAGCCACCTTGAAATGGTGACTCTATATCTTCCTTACAGACTTTTGCTAGGTTCTCTACAGCGTCATCGCTCATTTTCCTTACTCTTCTGGGATCAGAACTTAGCAATTTATCTCGTATTTTCCCCCTACAATCGTAAGTAAAATTTCATTTATTGTTAAGGAATGTATGAAAAATATCAATATAATTGCCGAGACCAATGGAGCAGTATCTTAACTGTCCACGTTTCACCAGCTGATATGACTCGGGAAGTGTGGACAATTTTGTAAAAAGTACTTTGACAGTTTATTAAATAAAGAATTTGACAAAAAACCAGTTAAGTTAACGGAGACAGTAACAGCAATGGTCACTAAAGTAACAAACGAGGAAGTGGTTCAAGCACTCCAAAAAATAAAGAAAGGTAAAGCAGTTGGATCATATGATATTCCTGGGAAAGTGTGGAGAGTAATATTTAATAAATTATGGAAGTTGGACAAATGCCATAGGAATGGCGAAGCAGATTGTTTATTTCTTAGCCACAAGCTGAATCTTGTTTTAATAAATAATATGATGCTGCAGTAATAAGTTTATCCAAATTTATAACTGGAACCTGCTTATTATAAACGAAAGAATAAATAAATTTTTTATTTGTCGTAAAATTGTTATCATTAGTATGTTCCCATGGTACACTTTGGTTAACTTTTTACTGTAATGGTGTACAATCATATTTTGTCGATTAAAATAAAATTCAGCTTGTGGGTAAGAAATAAACAATATGTTTCAAACGTTTAACTTTAGACGTTCTTCAAATGGATAGTTTATGGATAATTTAAACTAACTTATGCCATATAAAATTAAAATGGCCTTGCGCATTTTAAAACCAATAGACTTAAGCTTTCATCTCATTATTTTTTTAAGTCAATGCCCAAATGATTTAAAATGACTCGAAAAACGTTAAGTCTGTTTTTTATTCGGCATTTTTATTTGTTTATTTATATTTACGTTTAAAGTAAGCCTTTACGATAAAAAACACAATATTAACCAAAAGATGTTTATTTAACAATTTTTATATTTAAATAATATATATTTAAACCATTTATTTATTTAAACAATACATATTCAGAGAATAAAATAACCAGAGATACAGTTAACTGCTTCTTCCCCCTCCATCAGGAAGATCAACATTTGAAGCCTTGAGGATGATTCCGTTGAAAACAATCTTTTTAAATTTGGTACATTTTAATTGTTATAAACAAAGCTGGTGTTAATTTAAAGTAAAGGGACTAACTTCGTCCCAAATTGTCCTAGGACTTTTTTTTCTTTTTTAATTTATAGAAAATGCAAGCTCTCCAAATATAGAAAAATAATTTTTTCTGCAGATGGCGGTTTAAATGTTATTGTAATTGTTTATAAGCACAAAATCGATATGTTTTTGCAAAATAATTGTGCAATATTTAAAATCATTGTTCTTCATTCTTCATCATTATGAAGTTACAGTAATTTACATTTTTAAAAAAGGTATTAACATTTATAAAAATTTCTGACTTATTTTACAACTTTTTACATGCATTATGCGTTTATTACTCTTAAATTTGTTTCAAATGGTTCATTTTTTACTGGTAGATGAGAAAAGTGAAAATTTACCGTTTTTTGACCTTAATTTGTTAATAACTAATTAAGTTAAAAAATCTACTTCAAGAAACATACAAATTGTTGTTACAGACACCCATACTACTCAAAAGAACTGTCGTTTGCCTGACCTCATGAGTGTCATGAAAAAACTTCATTTCCCTGGTCTAGTAGTGTTAGGAGAGGTGTGGGACAGACTGATCAATTTCATTTAAAAGTAGGATTGTTCCAAGGGTTCGGTGCTTAGTTCTTATTTATTCTCACTAGTTTTGGATCAGATAACAACGAATCTACAGGGTAACATTCCCTAGTGCTTAATGCATGCTGATGATGTAGTGTTAGTAGGAAATAGTGAAAGAAACTTAGAACAAAAACTAGAATAGTGGAGACAAGCTTTTGAGGAGAAAGGTTTAAAACTTAGGGATAGTAGGACAAAAACAGAGTACTTGGAATATTCATTTAAAGATGGAAATAATCGCGAAAAGGAATAGTTTTACGTACCTAAAATCGGTATTACAGAGTAATGCGAAAATATATGGAGATGGATGCAATGTAAGGAACCGAGTGCTATGATGTGTGACAAAAAAATTTTAATGAAGCTGAACGGAAAATTCTTTCAAAATTGCCATGAGACCAGCTATGATGTATGGAACAAAATGTTGGGCAGTTAAAAAGAAAGAGGAACAACGAATGCATGTGGTGAAAATGAGAATGCCTACATGGATGAGTGAATTGACAAAAAAGGATAAAATTAAGAAGTAGTATATCAGAGTAAGTCTAGGATAGATACTAATTGATGCCAAAATGAGAGATTGCAAGAATTGCTGATCTGAAAGATGAAGGAAGGAGTAGGAGAGGAAGATCAAAGAATACCTCGGGGCAGTCGCTTACGCAGGAAATGTCGGTAAAGGAGATTAATAATGATATGACCCTAACCTATGGAGAAATTAAGAAAGCCTGCCCCTCATAGGAATAAAGGCAAAGATAATGAAATAAATGAATTCCAATTGTTACTAATTTGATGCTTTTATTAAAACTAGTAGCCAAAGTTAAATTGCATACCAATTTATAGAATAAATAATATATAGAGAAATATATTTGGGATCATGTGAATATTAAAAATAAGAGAAAGTAATAAGTATTAAGCCTTCTTCTTCTTCTTGTAGTGCCTATCAGTTTCGGATGTTGGCAACCATCATGCATTTTACACACTACTGCTCTGAAAAGATTTGTGCTTGTTGCATTGAACTACATACGTAAATTTTTCACCCAGGAAATCCTTCTCCATCCTGGTGCACGTTTGCCTTCTAGTTTTCCGATATATTAAGCCGATTAAGCTTAATTCAAGATGAAGAAGAATAAGGAAATGAACGATGAGTTTATTTAGAAAAAAGAAATATAGCTTACCTGTCAATTTGAACAACACAGTATGGCATTTTGGTGCTGAGTTCTATCATTTTTGACATTCCATAATCGGATATAAAAACTGTACTTGATAGAGTTACATCAATAAGCAGAAATAATTGAACGATGCGAAACAATTCATTATACTGAAATAAAAAAAAATAAAAAATGTAAAAGAATAATTATAGAGACCTAACAGTAAATTTCACGATAAGTTTATTATGAAGCTTCCTTCACTGAAATCTGAATTTGAAATCCTTTTGAAAAAGGATTAGTTTTGTTCAATCACAAATTAAATCTTGTATACCTATATAATTTTTTTTTGTATTTAATTATAATATATATCGATATTTTAATTACGAGGTTATTATAGATATATTGTTTTGAGATTTCGCAAAAAATGGTGTATAGTGTATAGTGTATATATAGTGCAAAGTTATTAATATTATTAGTATCAGCATTAAGAAAAAAAATATCTTATATATCATATCTGGAGGATAAGAGTTCTGAACTAAAATAGTTTTCAACAATTAAAAGATCTTCCTCTACGTAATCTGGATGAGAAAGCCTTAAACACGTTCTTTTAATCTTGTTATAACGTTGATTTTTCACCTTGTGTGGATGGATGATGATAGCTTATAAATCTATTGCTGGGTTTTCTTAACCATCTGGTTTTCAACACATTTGTAGTTCTTGCAATTCTCATGGCAAGGAGTGGTAGAAAATCTTCCACCTCTTCCTCAACTGTGAATTGTATATATTGATTATAATTGTTGAAAATGTTAACGCTTTTATGAATTTTGGCTTTACCTACCCTCGGCAACCCCGTCTCTAGGGTAGGTAAAAAACTGAAAAATAATTGGGGTTTGCTTAGTAAAAAATTTTTGTAACGCCATCCGTTTTCAAGATACAGGGCGTTGAAAAAAAAAATTTACGCATTTTTTACGATTTTGCCGAAACTACTTGCAACATTGTAATGAAATTTTATACGAATATGTTTTGGAAGCTGATACATCCCATGAATTTGTTTTTATATCTGATTCCATAGAGGGCGCTAGTTACACGGATCGTTCTAAGTATTAGTCAATATAACTTTTTTAAGAGTATAATTATTAATCAAAATTTCAAGTAAACTTAAACATCATTCAATTTTACACGAAAAAGGTACTCTTGGTAAAACTCGATACTGTGTACCGTTTTCGGAATATTCTTGATTTGAAAATTCTGAAGTAATAATTGATGCTCGTAGTAATGATAAAGTTCTAATAGGTATACCTCTATTTTTCTCCAAGTGTGCCATGGAAATCTGACATTTATTGATTGATATGACGATAAATCAACAATAATTAGAGTTTTGAGACCTTGTTATTTGTAAAATCAAATCACAATGTACTCAAATATTGAATACACTTGACATGTTATTAACCTAGGCAAATGTTTAGTATGTTCTAGTGCAGCTGTGACACGATATGCAGAAAAGTTTCCTAGATGAAACTTACCAAGTAAAAAAACATTTAGAGCCGTTGAACGACGTTGTCGAGAAACTGGGAATGTGAGACCAAATAAAATAAATTCTGGTAGACCAAGAACAACAAGAACAATTAATAAAGAAAATAATATTTTAAATTTACTTGATCAAGATCCAACAGTTAGCGTAAAGAATATAGCAAGACAAACAAATACTTCTTCTTCAAGTACTTGGCGGATACTGAAAGAACAGCAATTACATCCTTATCATTACAGACAAGTCCAAGAGCTCTTGCCAGATGATCTACCGGTTAGAGTGGATTTTTGTGAAACATTGCAACAAAGGACAGCCCAGAATCCAAATTTTTTAAAATGCATTCTTTTTACGGACGAGGCCACCTTTACGCGACAAGACATGTTTAACTCCCATAATGCACACTACTGGTGTGATGAGAATCCACGAGTCAAAAGGTATCACATTACCAACACTCATTTAAAGTTAATGTTTGGGCAGCAACTTTAGGTAACAAATTAATAGGTTATCATATTCTACCTGGAAAATTAAATGATGATATGTATCTTGATTTTTTAAACAATTCCTTATTCGAGATATTAGAAGATTTAACGCTAAACGAGCGAAGATCTTTATTTTTTATGCACGATGGAGCTCCACCACACTTTGATGGAAGGTGTCGTAATTGGTTGAGTAATCATTTTCCGAATCGATGGATTTTTAGAGGTGCAGAAGCTCCAATTCATTGGCCTCCTCGGTCATGCTATTTTAACTCTTTGGACTACGCAGTTTGGTCGTATATTAAGGAAAAATTCTATGCTACAGAGATAAATTTACGCCAAGAATTGGAAGAAAAAATTCTACGTCAATTTAATGACATCATAGCTGATCCCCTACCGTTTAGAAGGTTAATGGAATCTTTAGTAAAAAGAATAGACTTGCGTATTCGCGAAAACGGAGGGCATTTTGAACACTTGAATTTTATTTTATGTTCTTAGTCATTAATTTAATTTTCTTCTCGTGAGTTTTGTTTAATTACTATTTTACACTAGCATCAATTATTACTTCATAATTTTCAAATCAAAATATTCCGAAAACGGCCCACAGTATTGAGTTTTACCAAATTGAATAATGTTTAAGTTTACTTGAAATTTTGATTAATAATTATACTCTTAAAAAAGTTATATTGACTAATACCTAGTACGATCCGTGTAACTAGCGCCCTCTATGAGAATCAGATATAAAAACAAATTCATGGGATGTATCAGCTTCCAAAACATATTCGTATAAAATTTCATTACAATGTTTCCAGTAGTTTCGGCAAAATCGTAAAAAAATAGCGTTACAAAATTTTTTTACTAAGCAAATCCCAATTATTTTTCAGTTTTTTTACCTACCCTAGAGACGGGGTTACCTTTTTTTGAAACAACCCTATATATGTATATATATATATATACTGATGTGAAAAAATAAAGATATCTTTATGAAATGGTATCATACGTATTATAAAACTTAACTTACCTTCATTTCTGTTCTTATGTTAGATCGAATGTTCATGCACTGAAAAATAATAAATAGTTAACAAACTCTTAGTATGTCGTTCAAAGTTGGCGTTGATTTAAAAAATCTGTGTTGGTATATCTATAACCAATAGGTATACGGAAAGGGAAGTTGTGGTTTCAGAAAATTTTATACTTACAGGTAGTGGTAAGTATAAAAACTTTCCAAAGTAGTCAGCATAAAAATTGTGCATACAGAGTGTTCCATATTGTTACGACAGTTCCGTAAGACTTATTCCAATTAGAAAAAGTCTCTTGACGAAAAAGAAGAAGTATTAAAAATTCAAATTGTTCTAGATGTCATCAAAATATTCCAAAATGTCTCTTAAGGTCTGGAACGCCAGAAAATGTATATAAACAGAAAGTTTACAGTTTAATTAGAGAGTAGTAATCGAGTGTTTGAATAGGTCTGTCATATAGTTAGAGTTGGTAAAGGTGGGTACACATATGCGAGCCGAACGTTCGTGAACCGTTTGCGATCGCTATATTTGTAAATTTGGTACAGCAGGACGAACCGCTTGCGAGCTGTTCGTTCGTCGCTCGTCAAGACGGCCACGGCATAGAGAAATTCTCTATGGGCCACGGCCTGTCTGTTTTTGAGACGAACACAAAGGATAGTCGCAGTTCAATTTGGATAGTGTTCGTAGCAATATTGTATGTTTGTACCGTCGTATCGAGATTGTGTGACTTGTTCCCAGTTTGATTTTAGTGTATATTTTTCGGCGTGAACCCAAGTTTTCCATAATGACACAGTGGTCCAAGAATAAATATATTGAACTTATTGACTATAGCATAACAAGAGGATACTTTGGGATTCGAAAAACCGTGATCAATTTCGAAAAAAACTTAAAAGATGATACGTGGCGCGAAATAGGCGAGAAAAGTACCGAGACAACGTTGCATTTGGATTTTCATCGGCCCAAATATGGCAATTTTTTCAATTTATTATGCCCCTTCTAAACAAATCAAAAAATTGAGGCAATGGAAATGGACTATTCGAGACAACGTTGCCGGCATACTAGAATTGATAGGGTGAGGAACGTATTCATTAGGAGAGAAATGGAAATTGAGCTAGACATAAATGATATTATCGAAGCCAAAAGACTAAACTGATTTGGACACCTACAGGGAATGCCTGAAAATAGATGGCAAAAAAAGATAGAAAAATGGACTCTGCCCACTAGAAGAATACCAGGTAGACCAAGACGGTCATGGAGAGAAGATGTCGAAGACGCAATGACCGCCAGAGATTTAAAAACTGAATATTGCTTCGACAATAATTTTATAATTTTTGAAATAAAATCTGGATCCTGTCCATGGTTATTTAAAATAGTTTCGCAAATATTTATCCTGGGCAAAAAATCACGTGGTGGGAGATTCTGAACTGGGGTATAGTTGAATGGATGGAGTTGTTGTTCGTGTAAAATACTTAACGTAGTAAATGATATCAGCTCAACATGCCAGCTAATCGATGGACTCCAATTCCTGAATTTTCTTCCACATTGTTCAAAACGTCTTCTTCTTGTTGAACAGTTCGTACTCTTGGTCGAACATTTCCATTCTGGGTTCGAAAACTACCCGATTCTCTTAACCTTTGAAATAATCTGAAAAATAATTTTCTATCGAGTTGCCGTCGATTGGGATATGTGTCAGCATAATATCTAGCAGCAGCACGTTCATTAAAATTTTGTTGGGCATAAACGGCATGATGGTATCGGTCATTTCACTATTTGAAATCAAGTTGTGACGTGGCATTTTACAACTTAAATTTCATGTAACACGCATGACTTGGAATGCGAAGGATGGTATTAAAAACGCATCTAACTGTTAAAATGACATTTGCAATGACTACGACAACTTGTACAATGATTATCGTTACAAGGTTATTTTCGGGTGAACTACAACGAAATGCAAAAAATTTAATTTTGCATCGTCGATTCGTTTATCTCGTAAATGGTCGAGTTTAGGGAGATGAATGTAGTATACCTTTTTAAAGTAAAAATAAAAGGGAAATATAAGGTTTAATCTCAAAATTATGTAGAATAGAGGATAAAAAATTGAACGTATTAAATAAGCGCTGAAAGACGAATGTGGCGCTCTCTAGGTAGTACATAATTTTTGGTGGGGAATTTAAGTTTCTCGTCCCAAAAAACCACCACTTACAAATTTTGTGTTGTTATCACATGCCTGTCAGGAAATATTCAAAAATAAATTACAAATACAAAAGATAAAAATTGCATACAAAAGCTGAACTCTTCAAGCGTTTTTTTGTTCGTTACGGTTCATTTACATAAAAAGTGCTAATAAAAATTTTTGTTTAAAATTATCTCAGCTACATTTTTTATTTTAAATATTTTTTTCTACGCCGAAGGTAAAGGTGGTAAACTTTTTTTTTGAATCTTTTTGGGGTTCCAAAATTAATATTATCGGCAAAATTCAGCTTTTTTGTATGATTTTTAGAGGTTGAGTGGCATTTTCGCCTCTGACGACTGGATTATGACTTGCCACGCAGACTACAATTCTGTCAATTACTACAAAATAAGACAAATCACGTTTCAATATTCTCTTTTGGCTTTTTTGTCACTTTACTCATCCATCTAAGTATTTTCATTTCTGCCACATGCATTCATTGTTCCTCCTTCCTTTTATCTGTAGAATATTCAGTTCCGTACATCATAGTAGGTCTTATGCACTTTAAGAGATTCTAAAATATATTTCTTATATTTCAAATAACAGTTCATCCTCTAACACCTCTGTTTCTTATTTTGGTTATAATGTACCTATATGTAGCATATGAAGGGTAAGGTTCAAAAGGGAGCAAGTTACAATTTTTCATAAATCGATCTAGTGGTGACATTGGTAACATAGAAGTGGTCAGCGGTTTGTTACAAGTCCTAAAAGCGTCTAGTTCCCCTGAAATGCTAATTATAGTTACGCAAATACAGTGGAACCTCGATTATCCGTCTCTCTATTAACCGTCACCTCTGTTAACCGTCAGAGTCCATACATAGGTTGTATTGACAACATAAGTAAAAATTTATTTATGTCATTTTGTTTGCATACAAATTTCCACTAAAGACGATTCTCATTTTGTACAATGCACCTGCCCATCCTAAAGCCGGTATGCTGCGGAATGACGATTAAAATATCACGTACTGTTGTCTGTCTGCTAATACATCATTGATACAACCAATTGATCATTCGGTCATTAACAGATTCAAAAGAAGATACAGGAAAAAAATGATTTAAAACCTAGTTATGGAAGAGTAATATTCTTGGCCAGAATGCTAAAAAGCATACAATTTAAAACACGAGGTCGACAATGCTGTGAATGCTTGGGCTAATGTTTTGAAAGTAACGCTGGAAAGAGCCTGGAACAAATTATGGTCCTGGAATCAACTTAAGATGAAAATGCTCCGCTTAAATGAAGTTATGGCTGAATCAACTGTTTTGTTTTCGTTGCCTAAATATGACATAAACGAATGGATAATTTGTGACGAGGGCGCAAACGGCTATCGATTGCTGACAGACGATGAAATCGTTGAAATGGCAACAGAGGCGGACGAAACTGATTCAAAAGCCGACTTTGATGATGGCGATGTTGATGATGCTATTACAACTCACAAAGATGTGTGTAAAGAAGCTAGAGGAGCTGCATCGCACATACAACAATTCATCAAGTGATATTCACGACAAGAAGAAGCAAATAAGGTAGATTTAATGATTTTACGTCGATTAACAAATTCAGCCATTGCAAAATGTAAAGTAACAATAAAACAAACAAAAATTTCGAATAATTTAAATCAAATTGTTTCGACTGTACTAACATAAATCCCTCTTATATTGTCAAATAAAACAAACAAATAAAATTTGAGAGTCATACTGTGATTTTTTTTAATGTTCTGTTAACCGTCTTTTCGATTATCCGTCATACCCTTGGTCCGGTGCCCTGATGGATAATCGAGGTTCCACTGTACTACCAATAGAGGACAAGTCCTCATCAGACAGGTCCTAAAAGGGTAAAGTCCATATAAACAGCTGATATACGTTGATATAATACGCCCAGCTTAGAGTTAAGTTTGTCGGTTAAGCAAGTATTTTCATTGTTTTCCAAGTAATCTAAAGTAAATAACAATGAATATAGAAAATAATAGTAGTGGAAATAAGACTGAAATAGTGCCTAGACTGAATGAATCAAAAACGAGGAAAAAGCACGACAGAAGGAGAGATGTCATGAAAAAAATTAGACTGCAGAGTCACGAGGTAGGTGCAACCTGTAATAATTATCGTAAACAATGTTTTCAAAATTTGCCTGAAAAAACAAGAAAAACTGTACTCAAGAATTTGAACACAATGACTTCTATTAATGAGCAGAACTCATACTTAGGTGGATTGATTACAGTAGCAAGCAAATTTGAGAAGTGCTGTATATTCTTACAGGGTATGTTTTAGCACTGATAATAGCTTAAAAGAAATAAATATTTGTAGGCAAGCTTTTATGTCTATTCATGAAATAAAGAGAAAAATTAGAGATAATACAAAATTCACTAAAAATGAGTGGAGTCGTCCCTAAAAATAAAAGGAGAAAAAATAAAAACCATCCTAGAAAATTGAAATATTAAGTTCTTGCGGCAATATACAAACATATAAAGTCATTTAAAGACAGGAAAAGCCACTACAGTGTGAATGATAGTAAAAAATTATACTTACCTGAAGACTTAAACAAAAAAAATGTTCAAAATGTTTTGCGAGTTGAACCCTTCTATGAAAATATCTTAAGAGTCTTACTAACCTACCGAACAGTCCTTAATATAAAATTTAACATAGCCTTCGGATATCCCAGAACCCATACATATAGTTCCTGTGATAAGTTTCTTATAAAAATAAAATCTCTTCTGTCTGATGTTTTAAACAGTTTTCAATCTTGCTCACGATACAAAATGATGTAGGGTAACTGACCCAGTAATGGACACTGTACCAGTAATGGACACTAATTTTATAAATTATAAGAAAATGAGGAAAATGTCTAATGTAACCCCTACATCGGGTTAGCTAAATGTTCTCTGCAGTATTGGCCATCATATTTACAATGATCAAATAGCTATTAAAGCTGTAACACAAAATGGAATTAAAAGAAAAGCTTCATCACGTCAGTTTAATGTTCCTCGAACCACACTGATCCGTAAATTATACTCGCCTGCTACTACTCCTCGGAAAATGGGTCCAGCAACAGAGCTTTCTGAAGCAGAAGAAAATAATTTTAAAAACTAGGTAATAGCAATGGCTCGCAAGGGTTTCCCTATTCGAGAAAGTAAATATTTATTAAATAAAACTCCTGTGCGTTCTTGGTTTCAAGGATTTTTAAAATATTACCCTTAAATTAAAGAGAGATATGCTAAAGTTGTCAGCAAAGCTCGAGCAGCAGTAGCACAAGACCGAATTGAAGCATGGTTTGATGAAATTTAACTTTTTTTAGAGGAAGATAGATATGATCAAATATTATTAGATATAACTCGGGCATTCAATGTAGATGAGGCAGGATTTTGTCTATGTCCGAAGAGTGAAAAAGTTTTAGGCCCTGCAGGCTACAAAGAAGATTTTTATATTAGGGTATCATCGGAAAAAGAGCAGATAACCGTAATGGTCACTTATTCAGCAGATGGCAAGTATGTTTCTCCAATTTTGATCTTTCCTTACAAGAGAATCAAAGAAACTATAGCTAAATCAGTGCCAGAAAATTAGTCATGGTAGATCTGATTCAGGGTGGATAACATTCCAAATATTTTATGAATACATTTCGAACCATTTCCTGTCATATTTAAAATCCAACAATATCCAAAGACCAGTGATTTTATTCGTCGATGGGCATCGATCACATTTAACAAAACATGTTAGCCAGCCATGCGATGATAATGGAATTATTTTGGTATCACTTTTTCTCCACACTACATGCAACCAGCTGACGTATCTGTTTTTAAACCTCTTAAAGCTGGTTGGTCAGCAGAAGTGAGAAACTGAAAATTTCAAAACTTTCCAAAAGATGTAACACGTTTTACTTTTAGTACTATTTTAGAATCTGTTTTTAGTAAATATGCTTCTGAGGAAACAATTAAAAATGGATTTATAAAAATGGGTTGTATCCCTTTAATAAAAATAATGTTGATTACACAAAATTTCTGATTTCTGATAAAGACCTAAAATGCCTTAGATGTACTAGAAAATAAAATTGAAAAAAATTTACCTTACTGAATTTATACAAACATATTCAAAAAGAGAAACCTGGTCTTGAGACATATCTTATTCAAAGCTGTCTGGGCCGAAATTAAAATGGATTATGAAAATGAAAATCTTCAACAGAAAGAAATACACCCCAAAAATATAGGTATTACATCACCAGTCGCTGGGCCATCAATGGGAAACACCTTCCCAAAAAAACATTCGCTACTATGAAGGAAAAGAATCAGAAGGGTTTACCATTTAAAAAATGTTTAGTACTTCCTCAAACGCCTGATGGAACTTTAAAAACCCCAAAACAAAAAGAAAAATATTTCCTGCAGTAGTTTCAAGTGGGAAATATCGAGAATTTTACGAGAATGAAGTAAAGAAGAAGAATGGTCAGAAAATAACAAAAAAAAACAACAAAAAACAAATACAGTCAATGAAGAAAGCAGCTCTAATTTCAGATATGGACGTTACTTATCTCGACGAAGATCTTGATCTTAGTGAAAATGAAAACATCATACTAAAGACTAATCAACATGTTGTTGTCAAGTACATGGATACACATTATCCAGGTAAATGAAAAATAACTGTAAAATACCTTATAACTTATTTGTTTTTATTTCTTTCTTGTAGGAATAGTGCTGAAACATGATGAATTTGGGGCAGATATCCGAACTATGGTTAGTCCTGATATAAACTCCTAGAAATGGCCAGTTAAAGAAGACATAGTATATTACTTTATTGAAGACATAGTTTTGTAATATAAAAAGACCTGAAGTAAAGAACAATAGGGGTGATTTTAGTATGTCTGAAATGGCAAAATATAATGGTGTCTATTACTAAGTCCATAATATATCCATTATCCATTTTTTGTGACCATTACTAGCTCATGTGAAACACTTGGCAAAAAGTGAAGCGACGATGTATGCTCAATACCGAATGACTTTCTATGGAATTTTCTTGATATACAAGTAAGATCGCTGGAAGTATTATGTGACTCGTGTTGGGGGCAAAATAAAAATTTCGCCATGTTTCGTTTTTTGCATTTTATTGTCCATAATACACGTAGACTTGATTATGTTAAAGATACTTTCTCTATTCGTGGGCATTCCTACATGGAACAGGACAAAAATTTGGGCTTAGTAAACTTCAAATAACGAGCTGAGATTTGTTCGGATTGGGTTGAAATTTTTAGACGTGCTTGGGCAAAACCATCGCCATTTGACGTGGAAATAGATCAATCCTACTTTCGAGCAAGGACGAGTTTTTTAATACGAAAACAGATTATTTGAAGAAATGTCCTTTCAGTTCCCGTCCAATTCAAGAATTAGAAATACATCAAGAACATGGTAGACTAATATATCACCGGAAGTCCTATAATGGAGCATGGGAGTCAGCAATAGTAAAGGAAAATAAAGTAAGCGAAAGGGACCTGAGCTATTACAAAATGAATTTGAACTTCCTCCGTATTCTTATTCAGTTATAAAAAAATATTAATATCTTGGAATACTGTTATTAAACGACTTTATTTTTAGGTTTGATACCAATCTGGCTCAAAAATTTAAATTCCTACAAGTTTTGAAACGATTCTGTGGTAATGAAGCAAAGCAATTTTTGGATAACCTGACCAAGAATTAGAATTATTTCATATTAATAACTTTTGTCTACTTGTCATTTTGATTTTTTTTTACTTGGCCCCTTTGGGCCAATAATGTGTGGTGGTTTGACCAATTAAAGCTTATGTTCTATTTTGCATAATATCAATATAAGTTTAATTTTCTTGTGTGTGTCTCATTAATTACCCAAGTAACTGATCTAATCAACAAGGTTCATGATAACCATCAATCATTGATTAATAACTGGTCGTAAAATTTAAACTTCGTTTTCACGAAATAAACATTTGGTGACTTAGCTCTGTATGGACCTGTACCCTTCATATATACCTACTCATTGAATTAACAATTTTGTTGAGTTTAATACTCACTTTAAAGATAATGTCATTCAAATGTATTGTATTCATCAGAGATAGCATCTTTCGGTATGTTTTTGGTGGATTAGGTATTATGATAAATCCAGAACCAGATTGTGTCCTCTTATGTTTACTTTTGTCAGAATATGCTGAGATGTAGTTTCCATAGATAGCAGTTCTTTATACTTTCTTTTTTTATTTCATTTAACGTGATTTTATGGATAGTACCTATTTGTGTTTACTTCTAGTATGAATTCTTTATACCTTCCATGTCACAAAGTAATGAAAAATTAGATACGTTAGTAGATTATTTACTTTGTAGAACAGTTTATTTAAAATTTATTTTATGACACCACCTGATGCATACGTCAAACGGGATATTAAAAGAATTTTAAATACATGACACTACATCTTTGATAGAAAAATGCTTTATAGAATATTACCTACTCATTACTGGAAACATCAATAATGGTGATGTTTATCTGATAGAATTATTTACTTTAAAGAAATGTTTAAAAGAGCATGTGTTAACATAATTTGAAACAAATAAAAAACTTTCTGTTTTGCAAATAGATTTTTTGATATGCATGGAGACTTTACATGAAATATTATGTACGATTACAAGTAGATGTCATCCTTACCTTTTAAATAAAAATTCACAGTTTATGAAAAGCTACTATTATGTGTAGAAAGCTGAATGAAATTATTTCGGTGCTTTATCGATTTCGGCGCTACAGACAATTTTAAAAAGCCGACTCTAAAATTCAAATGCATATTAATAAACTTCACACTTAGGCAACCAACACTACAGCGGGATTAAAGTAGGGAACAATGATTGCGGAATGATTGCCAGAGAGATTGTGATTATATAGTTCGGATAAATATTTGTTACCTGTAACAAAAAGATTATAAGAATATAATAACATTAAAGTACATTAATTAAACATACAAATGTAAAAAAATGAAAACTTATGTAAACTAAGAAAAATTAAATTATAGAAGATACCTATAAAAATGACGAAGATAAAACAGATTTTGTAGTAGATACGCTCAAAGTTTCTAAAAGGCCGTCGTATACAAAATATAACATCTATTATATATATATATATATATATATATATATATATATATATATATATATATATATATATACATATATATATATATATATATACATATATATATATATATATATATATATATAATATATATAATATATATATATATTTATATATAATATATATATATATATACCGGGTGGTGAATCGTCAAACGGACCATAGGAAACTCAATGAGAAATTTTAAATTGTTGAATTGCTGCTTCCCTAATTATTTTAGATCAAAAGTCATAAAAAACTATTTGTAGAGGACTAAAATCTGAATTAAAAACAAATGTTAAAAACCGTTCTACGACTTAAATGTACTTAAAAATTTTGCAAAAATATAATACATTTTTCAGGCCACACCCTAAAAGTTAGGCCACACCGTAATGCAAGAATATATATTAGGACGTTTGTGTTTTATCATATTTATGTCAGATGTTTGACAATTTGAATTGTCAATTTTTTTATTTTATGATTAAATTATAAAACAATGAATTTTACTAAATACTACTACTAATGAACATTATTACTTTGTGAACAATAAATTATATTGTTTACAAATCGATCAATATAATGAAATGTACTCAGTTGACGAAAAATCGCATAATGTTGTATTCAGGGCAATACTGCCGTCGTAAGAGAGAGTACCGTATCTGCAAAATCTTAGTTTTGAGAAAACATTAAAAACGTGTTTTTTTCTATATTGTCCTAGTTTATGTTCTAACGACTTTTAAAATATGCTATATCTAGAAATTTTGGGATAAAAAAACTGTTGGAAATAATTTTTAAACTGTAATTTTTTTCCTAATGGTTTAAAATGCACTTAAGGCTTTTAAAGTTATCAATAGAATACTTTTTAAATTTGCTAAATTTAGAGAAAAAAAAACGTTACTACGCAAAAAACAATATTACGGTATTTAAAGCTAAAATAAACTATGTATTAAGAAACTATTTTTGGTTTAGAAACGTTGGTTATATGTAAATCTTATCATTAAAATAAAATAGATTAGGCAATTTGGTTTTCAAAAAAATATATTAAATTATGAAACACTTAACTTCTACATTCTTTTAAATTAATATAACATACAGTATACAGTTTGACTAAAACATCTTTATTCAAAAATTTGAATTAAATCATTGGACGTATCTGAAACTGGAATATTTTCCCAAAACTTGAGGCGGTCTTTTGGCATGACAGATGATACATTTTTTAAAATATTATCACGCTTTGAAGTGGGTATTCCCCGATTTGTTGTATATTTTTCAGGCTTCAACGTTTGATGCTTATTTTTGGTCAATGACATTTTCAAAAAATTTAACTGCCTAAGTTCGTCATCCAAAAAACTATCTTTGTATTCTAAATGAAGAAAGCCACGGTTTGCAACAACTTCCATCAAAATCTGCTATATATACTCTGGGTTTTAATCTATTTAAAACTGTCTTTGAAGAATGGTCTTTCCAATTGTAAAAACCTGAATATGCCATAGATTTTGTTATGACTTTTCCGGAGTTGGCTTTTGAAACTGCAGATTCAAAGTCTCGAAAGTCATAGGTTTTTTTTGTTTTTTTAAAGCGTTTTCAACCTGGTTGTGGAAATTGTCAGCAGACATGAAAGTGTGGCCAGGTTCAAAGTATTTTAATGTTATTTTTTCGGTACTAACATGATCAGAATTTATTAAATAAACAAGAAATGAAAATAAAGCCCAGTTCTTGTTTTGGCCAGAGCAAACATCATCTCTGTACATCTGACGGGCAGTATTGGCACGTTTAATGTTTATCCCATATTCGACAGTTTTCGCATTCTGGATACAAATTTTCTTGTGAATGTGCATCATTATGTAACTTAAAGCTTTCACATATTTCACATTCTTCGTTACCGAGATGTGAAAACGAAATGTTTTTTTCCTTAACTACAACATTTCTATAAAGTTCATATGAACAATCAACAGTGGGATTACTTTGCACAAAGTCAGAGTGCATGTCTTTTATTGTTATATCAGACGGTAGATACAGTTTGTTTGGGGCGTGTTCTCGGCTATAGTGCGACACACATGGATGATATTTTTGAATATGATCATATATGGATTTTCGATCAACTTTTTTTGTGTTTTGGGTGTAAGCCTCGTTTGTCATTTTCCACTGATAACTTTATAATTGTGTCATTGTGACTATTATAACCTAGTGTTAAACAAATAAAAAGTATTACATACTTAAAAAGATTCTTCTTTTTATCTTTAAGGTAAAAGTTTATGGTCTTATTTCTTCTAAAGTCTTCAGTTAATTTATTTGCGGTCCTTCTTTTTACATCCATTTTTTTTGTAGTATGAAGAATAAATAGCCTTCTTGCTGTCCAATCCTGATTCCAAAATTTTTCATTAATCAACTTCCGTCGATCCTGAGTTATTTTGTGCTACACTTTCTTTTGCAAGACTCATTGCACGGGGGTCTAAGTTTATTGTTGTCTTTATTTTTTTTGTATTTTTTTTGAGCATATTACGTCCTTTGGCTCCCTTGCTTGTTTTATTTTTCTTTTTCGTGCTTTTCCTTTTTTTGTAAGTTCCATATTTTCTTGATTTTCTACATTATTTTCACCTTCATTGCCCGTATCTGTTTTCCGTTCATTTTCATCATGTTCAGGCAATGCATCACCTGGCTCCAAAGAATCTTCAGCTGGTTTAGTAAATTCTTGATCATCTTGGTTTTTATGCTTTTCTTCGGTACTTTTGTCACAAATAGGATCAATGTCAAACAACATAGCTGCGGATTCTACCTCTGAATCTGAAAACAAATCTATGGCTCCCAGTAACTAGTGTCGGTTCAGTCACATTTATCTTCAACAACTGTTTCAATTATTATTGGAATTAGGTCTTCATCTGGCTCTTCGAGATTTGACATGTTTACAGGCGGTGTCAAGATTGTAGTAATAGATTTTTCTTCATTGCAATATAGCGGTATTAAATTTTGAAATATTTGTTTTCTGGTTCACTGCTTTTAGAAGGCTCCGTCACAGATGATGCATCCTTAATATTTTCAATGTTCTGAAAATCTGAACTTTCATGATTGATGTTGTATTTTTGCGTTCCAATTTTCGTAACAACAGTTTGAATATTATGAACATTACCTGCAACTTCAACTTGATTTTCATTTGCGAGGCACAGTATCTTTATAGCTCGTTGCATTCTTAAACGAAGTTAGTAACTGAAAAAAAAAACAGGTTTTATACTTACTATTTTTTGTATAACTCGTTTTTGTAAAATAAGAAAGTCAAATCCCAGTTTACAGTATGTATAACGAAAGTTCAACGTCGCGTCATAGGTCGACTTTCTCGCTTTTTATTGTAAACCAGATGAAATAAAGTTTTGACTCTTAAATGTAGTTCGATTCTAGATCGATATTAATGGCGGCGATCGAACAGTTGATTTTTTCACTTCAGGTTATGACGTCTGACAGCTGCTAACAGTAAAGACATGCCCCAAAATCGTTATGTGATCATTATTATGACCCAACGTTGAACCTCCGTTATACTAACAGACTTTACATATTTACATAAAGTACACGTTATTTTTCGCAATAAAAACCCGTACCAAACTACTTAGTTTACCAAAGTTAATAATCGAAATAACTTTAATAATGACTTTTGCGACCCAAAAAAAGGCAAAGAACTTAATTTCTAATTTATTTTCATAATAATAAGTGGTTACTTACCAGCAATATTTCTGATGGATAATTGTAATTTTTAATGTTACACAAACTAACAAAATACTGAAAAAGTTGCCCAAACAACACAAAAAACATAGATTAGAACAAGTCAACGTGGTTTTAAAGGCACTGACAACGCGACGCACCTTACGGGACGGCTATCAAATGAATTCTAAATTACTGACTTATTTACTAAACACCCCCGAAATCGGATATGAAATTGTAGTTTAAAATGCCGTAACTACTTCGCGCGAATGCAGTTACGGTTTTTATAAGCTTGTAACGCGCTGTAAGGCTTTCTAAGTACAAACGTCTCTAATAATGTATGTATGAATTGTAAGATAGAAACTGGAAAGTTGTAGATACGGCAATATAAACAAAATTTGCTGAAAACGGTTGTTTAAGATATGAAATCGAAAAATAACGTCATATTGTCAAAAACGTATGTGCATTTTGATAAACTTGCGATGCAGAAACGTTTTTTTAACATACACCAGTCGATTCCGCCATACCTGAAATACCGATAAAATGTGTGGTTTTAACTAAAATTTAAAAATGCAGATACGGCACTCTTTTTATTATTTATTTACAAAAACATTTTTTATTATTGCTTTTTTCTTCTCAACCGAGTACATTTTTTAATCAACTTAATTATTTTTTTAACAATAAATCACAAAATTTTGGCCATTTAAATCATAGATAAATGTAATATAATTGATTTAAATATTGTCAAATATCAGAAACAATAATATGACATAAACGCAACACGTAAAACACACATTTTTTCAACAGAAAAAATGTATTATATTGTAGCAAAATTTTGGAATACGTTTAAGTCGTAGAATAATTTTAACAGTTGTTTTCGATACATATTTGAGTCCTCTACAAATAGTTTCCCATGACTTTTGGTGTGAATAATAATTAGGGAAGCAGGAATTCAACAATTTAGAATTTCCCATGTGTTTTCCTATGGCCCGTTATGACGATTCACCACCCTGTATATATATATTATATATATAATATTATATATATATATATATATATATATAAACTAGAAGTATTTTGCTGACAACAAGGAAGTAAAATTTCAATATTGGGTTTGCAGCAACTAAAAATGGATACGTGTACTCTTTTAAATTTTTATTCCGAGCTTTCGGACATGGTTATGTCCTTCATCAGGGAGCTACAAATCTGATGATAGTTTGTTACAAGTTTGTATAATTAATTAAAGATTCGCTACTTACAAACTTAATGAGGTTGGATTCATCAATGATTTTCTACCATGTCGATAAAACTTATCACAGTCTGTCATATTTTTACATAAAACTTATTCCTATATTTAAAATTTTTAAAAATTGCTTTACAATCACAAACACTTACTTATTATACACACATTTCTGACATTTTTATTCTTAATTTTATTATATCGTCATTAGTTTTTTCTCAAGACAATTCAGTGGTTTTTATTATTAGATACTAGTACCAAATTATAGGCACTATCATTAGATGTTATTGTGGCTTATATAAATTATTTTATATTTATTAATATCATAAAGATAGTGAAACTTTAACTTGTCAATGTTTCAACACAAAATTTATTAAATTTAACCTAAAGAAATAAGGTCAATAATTCTAAAAATATTACAATTGAATATGATATTGTTTTGTATGACCCCAGTATCTGTGTGTCTTATTGTGTGTTCGAAAGAAAACAGAAAACTTCATCTCTAGCACAACATGTAATCAACACAGGACACAAAATCGACTTAATGGAACATATATATATATATTATATTTATATATAGATATATGTATATATATATATGATGTATATATATATATATATTTATTTATATATATTATATATATCTATATATTAGTGTATATATAGTGCAAAGTTATTAATATTATTAGTATCAGTATTAAGAAAAAAATATCTTATATATCATATCTGGAGGATAGAGTTTCTGAAACTAAAATAGTTTTCAACAATTAAAGATCTTCCTCTAGGTAATCTGGATGAGAAAGCCTTAAACACGTTCTTTTAATCTTGTTATAACGTTCATTTTCATCTTGTGTGGATGGATGATGATGATAGCTTATAAATCTATTGCTGGGTTTTCTTAACCATCTGGTTTTTAACACATTTGTAGTTCTTGCAATTCTCATGGCAAGAAGTGGTAGAAAATCTTCCACCTCTTCCTCAACTGTGAATGGTATATGTTGATTATGATTGTTGAAAATGTGAACTCTTTTATGAATTTTGGCTTTAGAGAGTGTACAAAACCATCGAACAAAAAGACAAAAAGGGGAAATCAATCAAAATAAGGAGACCAAAATAGTGGCCTCTGATGGCGGACATATCCGGAAATGCAAAGGCGCTAAATTTAATATTTCGACTCTTATTAACAATAGCTATAAAATATTTTTTCAGACGAGAAAGTTTTAATTAAATATTAACGATTAATAGTCTAAAATATGACACGAATGGTAAGAAAACTTCAATATAAATAAAAATTTCATGTGGACAGTTGCGGACAAACAATAACATAACCAAACAAAATTTGATTTTATAAACAAGAAAATGAGACTGTCTTTCCTTGTTTAAAGTGGCCTCTCAAGATCGCACTTCCTGGTCTAACAATATTTTTTGTCCCCACTACCTTTACATTCCCTCTTTTGTCTTTTTGCTCGATGGTCAAAACTAAATCATCTACATACATTTTAATAAAAGAAATGAAAAAGTGTAATTGTTGATCAATCATTGATAACATCATCCATGATATAGCTATTTAGAAATTATAGCTACTTACACTTTGAATGGGTGAACGACTAGACCTATTAAATATATATACATAATAGAAATCCAAGCCAAATCATTTTAAAATTAAACATTACGAAACTTTTCTATGAAAATATATTATATTGACTAGCTAAACAAAACATAAAATTTATTAACTATTAATCATTGGTGTTAATTGGTAATAATAAAATATTTTCAATTTATGTATACTTATCTGTCTACCTAAATATTTAAACAGAAAGTTATTGTATTTAAAATTTACATGTGATATTTAAAATTTGTAAAGAAAATATTCAAGATATGTTCTCACAATTTTTTCTACTGCTATTATTACACTAAATAGAAGAACAAGAATTAGTTATTGGAACTTTTTTATTAAATCTTTTTGCCTGAATATGTATCCATTTGTTACAGTGACCGAGCACGTTGAATCAGCCAAACATGCGAATTCGTTTGTCGATGTATCAAGTAGGCCAGTGTACTCAAAGTAGGTGTTTAGAATATAGTATAAGAGCCGAGTATTAGATATTAATGAAAGTACATTTCCTATGTGCGAACGAGTGATATTTGTACTTAAAAAGTATCTAAAAATTTAAACAAGTAGGTAAATATTGTAGTAGAAACGGCAGTTTTTTTAACTCGCAGAAATAATGCAGTTAAAAGGAACAAAAAAAAAAGGAACCGATTTTTTACCGTTAAGCTGATACAAATTTTATATAAAATTTATTTCGTGTTACGTTCATTGTCTACACAAAAAGTGCTACTTAATAAATTATATTTTATTTAAAATTATTTCAACTCTCCATTTTTTATTTAAAACTTTTTTTTCTATGTGCGTACAGATTCTTGGTAAATCGATAGTTTCCGTTTTCCCCTCCTATGAGGGAATTTTTAGTGGAAGCCGAAGGGGGGAGTGATAAACTTTTTTGCATATTTTTTGAGGTTCGAAAATTGACATTCTCAGCAAAATTTAGCTTGTTCGTCTGATTTTTCGAGGTTCGGTGGCATTTTCATATCTGACGACTGGTATACATAGAGATAGAAGGAATAAGTACATATACTATCTATACATATCTAGAATAGTAATTTACGTAACAAGTTCCGAAAGTGATATCTTACGAGACGAGTAGAAAGGAATCCTGTGAGTCTCGTAAAATTACTTTTGGATTTTGATTTGGATTTTTTCTGCAGCCGTTTTGTATGTTAAAAAGAATATATGGATAAACTTTACTTGTGAACTTTTATTAAACACTTTTAAGTTACTATCGTGAATTCAACATTAGAAAAATCTATTTATGAATATTATTAACACAATTATAACAATTATTTACAGTGTTATTGTTCGGAATAAACACGTTCACGACGGCATTAAATTTGTCAGTAACATTTATTGACGTTACCAGATCCCTGTATCTGGTAACACTGTCTACTGTTCGGACGATACCAGACCTATGGGTCTGGTAAACATATCTATAAATAAATGGTTTCTGTGACTTTGTATTTGAAATTACCTTGAATCTAACACTGCCATCTCATAGTAAACACTCTAATCCATTTCTGGCAGACATAGCACCAGATTCCGATGTCCGGTAAAGTATTTACGGTATATAAAAAATATACTGATACTTATGTGGCAATTTGAAATATTTTACTTTTAAAAAATAAATAAAATGATCAATTTTTATTTGAAGTAATATTAAAGTGTACAAAAATATATAATAATTAAAATAGTAATTAATAATTAGATATGTCTATCATTAAAACAAGTTAAGCACAAAGCCGGTTTCTTTTCGCAATTTTCACAAAAAGTGTTTACTTTGGTCACCTTCTTGTCAGCTTCCTTACTTTTCATAGTCTGTCTCAACTTCTTGTAACAATCAACGCAATTTCGTCTACGTTTTCTACCAGGACCTTCTTCTCGTTGCAGACAATGTTTTCGTTTTGATAAGTTGGTTTCAGAAAATACACTCATTTTGATTTGAAAGTTGTAATGCTAACTGTTCACGAAATGTTAGCATTGGTATCTTTTTTCGATGTTTGTTTTATTATAGATAATCCAGCTGTTGATTATTGTAGCACCAAAGATTAGTTCGAAGACTACCTTACGATACCACTTAAGACCTTTTCGTAAGGAAGAATAATAAGCTGCCATTTGGTCACTGTAATCTACACCTTTTTTAGCTTTGTTGTAGTCTTGGATAACTTGCGGTTTAAAAATATATTCCACTGGTTCCTCCCTTGGTTTTGATCTCTTTTTCTTGCCCGTAGTGCAGAAGTTTAGGGTATGCTCAGGTTTACTGGATAACATTAATACCGATCTCTTGTCTTGCCAACGGATTACCTTTATATTGTCCTTATTTTTGATGCCAATTATTTTATTTTTCTTTAGTTTCTATCGAAGTATTCCCTTTGGAATACCTTTCCGATTGCTTCTAAGAGTCCCACAATAAAGTTGCCGATCTAATAGATCTTTTGCAAGAGGAATGCCCGAATAAAAGTTATCAGCATATAAAGTTCGTCGGGCATCTAACAAGCTATTCATTAAGGTCAGCACAACTTTCTGAGAATGGCTTTTGTTTATCATATTGTTTTCTTTTCCACAGTAAACCATCACTTTATATGTATATCCAGTGACGGTACATAGTTTATATAATTTAACGCCATATTTATGGCGTTTGTTTTTTATATATTGCCGCATACTCAAACAACCACGCAATGGTACCATACTTTCGTCTATGACTACATTCCGTCCTGGAGTCATGATTTATATAAATCTGTCATTAAGTAAGTCTAAAACATGTCTGATTTTGTGTAATTTATCGTTGCTTTCTAGTATACCGTCGTTATTTTGAAAATGTAGATACCGTAGAATTAACAAAAATCTGTCCCTAGTCATAACTGAGGAGATAAACTTATTGTTATAAAGGTCATTTTTGGACCAATATAATCGAATATTAGGGACCTTCACGATTCCATGCAGATCACGATACTAAAGAATTTTTTAATTTCTTAATCTTCTTTTCTAATTAGTCGGAACCCACTTACTGTTAGATTTTTGTTTGATACTGTGTACACCAATTTCTTGTTCTGCATATCTATTGGTTTCTTGAACAATTAATTCCAAAATTTCATCTGTGACAAATAGACAAAAAATATCCAACGGGCTCATATTTTCACATTGAATATTTATTTTAGACTCTGTAGGATATTCATCAAAATCTAATTTATCTGTTTCCTGAATGTCAGTCCATACATCTTCCTCAGCATCACCTAAAAATAAAGATAATGAGAATCAAATTATAAGATTCATTTTTCTTCTTACCAATTTCTTTTTCCGATTCATAATTATCAGTTTCTATATCACTGGATACTTCTTCGTTCAAATATATGGATTCGTCCCCATCAGAATTGTCGCTATCTTCACTAGGAATGTATTCAGGATCTTCATCAGACAAGTTTTCAAATGGATCACTATCAGATTCACTTTCAGTTTGAATCCAAGCATTTTGGTGCTTATTTAGCACCATTTTAACTATTTTTTCGCCTCTAGACGACATTTTTATGGATTTTAATAAAAAACAACAGACTTGTACAATGTTTACTATAACACTAATAACCAGATACGTTACCAGATACCCACGATCTTTGTGGGACGTTACCAAGTGCTGGCATCAGGTAACTTAAAACAGAACTAAAATATAAAGCACATCATGACGATTCCGTAGGTACCTATATCATAATATTTAGTTCATAATTATCAGTATTGAAATAAGTGTTAGGTGGGCACACCAAAGATGCACGCCATACAGCATGTATTTGTAGTCATCACATTTGTGTCGTCGTTGAAGGGAGACACAAATGCGGTGTGTGTATAACACTGAACTCGCACCGCATATGTTCCGAGTTTCAGCAGAGAACTAACGAACACAAGTTGCAATCATGTTGTCGTCATCTTTAGACGAAGATGATTTCGTAATGTGGCAATTAATGAGAAATAGTCGAAGACGTCGTTACTGGGTTTATCCTTACAATAATCTTTGTGCGACTGTTGGTAATTTTAACATTTCAGAAGAACTGAAACACGATGAAGAAAAGTTTTACTTCATTTATCGAATGCCAGAGACAACTTATAAATTGTTATTAGATTGTGTTGGACCATCTATAACAAACCGAAATACAAACTACAGAGAATCAATTTCTGCCGATGAACGTTTATTAATAACACTGCAGTAATTATACCTACATGATATTATTTTTAGAAAAAAGTAACATTCAATTCTTATACAAAAATATTGAATAACTGATCAATTAATAATATGTGGGTTGGGTGATGTGTGGGATCCTGAATTATTGGTTTGGAACCAAGTTTCTTCACCAAGCTCTTGGATAACATATTGTCGAGTATATTGTTCACATGGCTCTGTTTACGGAGTTCCAATTTCGCTGGTGAAATTGGTATAAAATGCTGCTGCTCCTGTATTATTCCTCATTGATGGATTGTTATACGATATTCCAGTGAGCTGTAATATTCTTTTTTGGAATAATAGCTGTTCGCGTTGTGTCATAGATTTCATATGAGGAACCAAGCTCAAAAGGATAAACTCGCATGGATCTGTCACTTCATTTTTCTTTTCAGTCTTCTGTTTTTTTAAAGTAAAATAATTTATGGCTCATTTATCTACAGCACTAAGTGGTCTTGGTTTTTTTTGGAACAGCGCTTAATGGAATATTTCGCTGCGTGTCAAGAGAGGTGGAGAAGATAAATCAGTTTGGAAAAATAGCTGACTTTCTGTATGTGGTGCATCTGTTGCCTGTGCACGTGTAGGCGGTTGTGACAAAGAGTCGTCTTGTAAATGTGATTCATCAGAAGCATTATTATTATTTTCCGATACAACATCCTCGACGACAACTTCAATAGAGTCTTGAGTGTCTTGTTATTCGTGCAATTTACCTATATTTCCCTCCTGAATACGACTCTTCGTAAATGGATTTATAAATCTCAAATACTGCGCTAGGTAGTATTCGTTTTTGATCCTGCACCAGAACCGCTTTTGGATTTGCTAATAACACTTCGTATGTAGGACGAACGTATTGTTTTCCACTTGGCTTTGCAATCATTGCTTAGAATTCATATAATAATAAATAATAATAATAAATAAATAAAATCATGGAATGTAAAAAGTATCTCAATCATGGACGTATAAATTTATACGTCCATGATCTCAATTAAAATACTTGAACAGAAATGAATAAACACCCCGTAATGTGCGCAGTTTTAATTTATATTACGGGTACATATTTATCTTGTTGCAGGTACATAGCCACAGGAGCATCTTTTCGATCAATGTCTTATGTATTTATGAGGGGTGAAACGACGATTGGAAAAATTGTTGCAGAAATTTGTAATGCCATATGGAAAACTTTACAGCCAGTATATATGAAGAAACCGAAAACAGATGATTGGCTACATAATTATTTCATCACAGTTTTTAAAAAATTTGGAATTTGCCCAATGGCTTTCCCTATGAGGGAGGCATATGTCCAGCAGTGGACGCAAAGGGCTGGGTGATGATGATGATGATATGGGATCTAATCAGGTTCCATATCTACCCTACAAACGGAAAATCTTTGACCAGTGTGTGTTACCTGAACTCACTGATGAAGCGGAAACATTAAAAACCACAAAAAAGGTAGTAAACAATATTCGAGTGAGTCAGAGGACTATGGAGAGCCAGATGTTCCGAAAAAAAGGCAAAACTAGACAACCTAGCCAAAAAAACAGACGTTATCGAAAGAATCACGTCGCTAAAACATAGAACACAGAAGCCGCTCAAAAACAATATGGACTGAAGACCTGAAGCATGTTAGTGTAACTGACTGCAAGCCGCTCTAAATAATGATACCTCCAAAGAGGTGAGGGAAAGCTATGTTTAACATGATGATGATTTTACACTTAGGTAAAAGTTAGTGAGTTAATAGTTAAAATAAAGTTTATACAATGGTTTTGTGTTTTCTTAATGGCACAATAAACGTGAATTTGAAAGCCCTAATGTTAACAAATAAGAAAACGAAAGATAAACGGCACGTCTTTCAAAATCAAAACTTTTGAAAAGGGATTTAAATTCACTGGCTCTCGATCTAAAATAAAAAAAACATTAATGATATATTTGGAAGCTATGAAAATGATACTACTATAGAATTATACTTTTATAGATTTTGTACATGGAGTGTAAAATAATGTAATAAAAGTATACATTTTTCATTAAACAAGTAGGAAATCTCTAGATATTGTAATACTTACACAGTTACACTTGATAGAGTTAGGAATTTGTAAACCATATTAGAACTAATTTGTTACGTAGCATAAATTAAATAGGCTTATCCAACGCCGGAACCAATGTTTTACATGGTAAAAACAGATATAACAATGGAAACTTTATTTGAAAATGTTTTAGAAAATTGATTTGGTTTTACTGACTTGAAAAAGATATTCAACTTATATCAAAAAAGAATGTGAAATATAATATTTTTCTTCTTCGTACGACTAGGATTACTTCTGTTTGTCTGCCTCTTATTCTGTTTCAGTCATTGTTGACTGTACATTATCTTTCCACCTTTTTGGCGGCCTTCCAACAGGTCTTCTGCTATACGGTTTGTTGTTTTTACAGATGTTCGCTAATCTATCTGGTCCCATTCGGTTTACATGTTCGTTCCAGTTTTTTTCTTGTTTTTATCCACCTGTTAATATTTTGAATTTTGCATTGTTCGCGTATACTTCTGTTGGTTTGTCTGTCTCTTAATGATATGCCCGTTATAGATCTTAATACTTTCATTTCGATATTGTTGATTTGTTGTTTCGTCTTTCTTGTATCGGTCCTTGTCTCCGCTGCATATGTTAGGATTGGTCTTACTGTTGTCTTGTATACTTTCATTTTGCTTTCCGTGGTCAGATATTTGTTTCTCCATATGGTTTCTCGGAGGCAACCACTTACTCTTGCCGCTTTTGATGCTTGCCTTGTGGTCTCTGTTCTTATATCCCTGTCACTAGTGATCTCTACTCCTAGGTAATTGAATTTCATTACTTGTTCTACAATTTTGCCGTCTACTTCTAGTTTGCATCTACGCGGCTCTTTACTGATCACTATACATTTAGTTTTTTTCTACTGATAGTCTCATATTAAGTTTGTTTGTTGTGATATTGAAGGTGTGTATCTGCCTTTGTAGGTCATCTTCGTTATCAGCAAGTAGTATTGCATCATCGGCATAGCATAGTATCGTGTATTTTATGCGCTCTCATGTGGTATCTGCGTCGTTTTCTTACTTCGCGAATTATTTGATTCATCACCATATTGAATAACAATGGGCTGAGCCAGTCTCCTTGGTGGATTCCTCCTTTTAGTTCTATGCATTCTGTTTCTCCTATTGGCATTATAACTCTGATCTTGTTCTTGTTCTTGTTAATTTCATTAATTGTCCTTATTATCTGATGGTTATTTGTTTCAGCTTGTAATAAATTTAAGATGTTATTTCGCTCCACCCTGTCAAAAGCACTTTTTAAATCTACAAAGCACATGTATGCTGATTTTTCCATATTCAATAGACTTCTCTATTATTTGTCTGATAAGTGAAATATTAATTTCAAACAAAAATTATAATTGAGATAACTATGTGTAGTACATACGATGCCTTTTATGCTATTGGAATATTAATATTACATTTCTTTTGTTATGTTGTGTTAAGTTGTAAATCTACCTTTAATATTTATAAACCTACCTTAACATTGGTGACATGTTAAATAGAAGAAGAAGCGCTGGGAGTGAAAAAGAAGGACATACATTTGACAGTAGACAGCCTGGTCTTATGGCTCTTTAGAGATAATTATGTATTAGTATTAGTTTGTCTTGTAATAAATAAAATATACTTACAGAATATCAGTCATCTATTATAACAAAAAGCCACAAAGTAGAACAAACATGGTGTCAGAAGTAAAAATAAGTAAGTCAAATATCGAAGAGTCATTATAATAGTTACAAAAGCCGATACATAACCTAAGAAAAAGAGATTTATTATTAAAAATAGTCAAGATATAAAATGGACATGGTAGAACAAGATTCTGTCGAGTAGAAACCAACTAGTCGTTGTTAAAATGAAAAGTAATATAGTCGCCAATGAAATTCAACCTTTGTCAACGGAGAGGAAAATTTGGCTTACAACTGGGAAGAATGGTGCCTGAATTTCAAAATATTTTTGGGGGGCGGGACAGGTTTAGCTCTACTATTACACTATATTGGGCTAGATGCAAGACCAGATGGATCTGTAAAATTTAAAGAGGTAATAGAGAGATTACATTAACATGTTAGGATGTTTCGAAAGACAAATACTGAGGCGAATCTATGGAGCGGTAAATGAAAATGGTGTCTGGAGAATGACGATACAACTTCGAACTCTATAGAATATACCAGGAACCAGATATCGTAAAACACATTAGGATAGGACGTCTGAGGTGGGTAGGCCATGTAATGCGGATGGAGCAAACCGACCCAGCTAGAAAAACGCTCCTTGATAGACCTATTGGTCAAAGAAGAAGAGGAAGACCCAGAAAAGATTCCTAGATAACATAGACCAAGATATGAGAAAATATTTGAAATACGTGCTTGGCGGAGGAAGGCGATGGATAGGGACGGCTGGAAGAGAATGCTTGGGGAGGCTAGGACCCCACACAGGGTTGTAAAGCCAAAATGATGATGAATAGAGAGATTTGAAAATTATTGTAACCCGAAGAAAAATTTAAACAGTAGAAAGACATTATTTTCTTACTAGAGTTCAGAAAGATGGTGAAACCATTGAAGCTGTCATGACTAGTTCAAAAAATTTGAGTTTAACAAATAAGCATATAATGTCAACAAGCAGTTAACAAATCTAGAATCCACCCAAAAATCCTTCTAAGAAAGAACAAAATATTTTTTCTTCTATTCTCAAAAAAGAAGAAAAGATAATAATCCAATTTTAACATTGAGTGGTAGGAATCTGATCTTTGTAAAAAAAAAATAAGATTCCTCGGTCTTACATTTGACAAAACATCGGTTTGGAAAAGTCACATTAAAAATCTAAAAAAGCACTTTTTATTAAAGTCATATTTTTATACTAAGGCAAAGCCAGAAAATATTCCCAATTCTCGAGTATAACCTTCCATCTTCCCAAAGGAAGACTGTACGCAGACGATCTGGTTCTCCTACTAAGAGGAAACAAATCTAGAATCCACCCAAAGAATCCTTCTAAGAAAAAACAAAATGTTTTTTCTTCTCTTCTAAAAAAAAAACCCAAAGAAGGATAATCCAATTTTAACATTGAATGGTAAGAATCTGATCTTTGTTAAAAGAAGTAAGATTCCTCGGTCTTACATTTGACCAAACATCGGTTTGGAAAAGTCACATTAAAAATCTAAAAAGCACTTTTTATAAAAGTCATATTTTTATACTAAGGCAAAGCCAGAAAATATACTATGATTATAAACATTCCCATCCTCGAGTATAACCTTCCCATCTTCCCAAAGGAAGACTGTACGCAGACGATCTGGTTCTCACTACTAAGAGGAACAAATCCAGAATTCACCCAAAGAATCCTTCTAAGAAAGAACAAAATATTTTTTCTTCTATTCTCAAAAAAGCAAAAAGATAATAATCCAATTTTAACATTGAGTGGTAGGAATTTGATCTTTGTAAAAAAAATAAGATTCCTCGTCTTACATTTGACAAAACATCGGTTTGGAAAAGTCACATTAAAAATCTAAAAAGCACTTTTTATTAAAGTCATATTTTTATACTAAGGCAAAGCCAGAAAATATATCCCATTCTCGAGTATAAACCTTCCCATCTTCCCAAAGGAAAGACTGTACGCAGACGATCTGGTTCTCCTACTAAGAGGAACAAATCTAGAATCCACCCAAAGAATCCTTCTAAGAAAAAACAAAATGTTTTTTCTTCTCTTCTCAAAAAAAAACGAAAAGAGGATAATCCAATTTTAACATTGAATGGTAAGAATCTGATCTTTGTAAAAGAGTAAGATTCCTCGGTCTTACATTTGACAAAACATCCGGTTTGGAAAAGTCACATTAAAAATCTAAAAAGCACTTTTTATAAAAGTCATATTTTTTATACTAAGGCAAAGCCAGAAAATATACTATGATTATAACATTCCCATCCTCGAGTATAACCTTCCCATCTTCCCAAAGGAAGACTGTACGCAGACGATCTGGTTCTCCTACTAAGAGGAACAAATCCAGAATTCACCCAAAGAATCCTTCTAAGAAAGAACAAAATATTTTTTCTTCTATTCTCAAAAAAGCAAAAAGATAATAATCCAATTTTAACATTGAGTGGTAGGAATTTGATCTTTGTAAAAAAAATAAGAATTCCTCGGTCTTACATTTGACAAAACATCGTTTGGAAAAGTCACATTAAAAATCTAAAAAGCACTTTTTATTAAAGTCATATTTTTATACTAAGGCAAAGCCAGAAAATATTCCCATTCTCGAGTATAACCTTCCCATCTTCCCAAAGGAAGACTGTACGCAGACGATCTGGTTCTCCTACTAAGAGGAACAAATCTAGAATCCACCCAAAGAATCCTTCTAAGAAAAAACAAAATGTTTTTTCTTCTCTTCTCAAAAAAAACGAAAGAGGATAATCCAATTTTAACATTGAATGGTAAGAATCTGATCTTTGTAAAAGAAGTAAGATTCCTCGGTCTTACATTTGACCAAACATCGGTTTGGAAAAGTCACATTAAAAATCTAAAAAGCACTTTTTATAAAAGTCATATTTTTATACTAAGGCAAAGCCAGAAAATATACTATGATTATAACATTCCCATCCTCGAGTATAACCTTCCATCTTCCCAAAGGAAGACTGTACGCAGACGATCTGGTTCTCCTACTAAGAGGAACAAATCCAGAATTCACCCAAAGAATCCTTCTAAGAAAAAACAAATGTTTTTTTCTTCTCTTCTCAAAAAAAAAAAACGAAAAGAGGATAATCCAAATTTTAACATTGAATGGCAAGAATCTGATCTTTGTAAAAGAAGTAAGATTCCTCGGTCTTACATTTGACCAAACGTCGGTTTGGAAAAGTCACATTAAAAATCTAAAAATCACTTGCCAGCGAAGCATTAATATTTTGAAAGCACTGTCGAAAACATCACCTGGGTCTGCGACACGCAACTCTTCTACGAATCTTTTCATCCTTAATTCGATCAAAAATTGACTACGGCTTAATGGTATATAACTTAGCCAAGAAATCTCTTAAAAACTTGATGTAATTCAAAATTCGGGACGACGAGTCGCTTTGGGTGCGTTTCGAACAAGCTTTTATACTAAGTATATGCAATGAGTCAGAGCATACCCCTTTATAATTTAAAAAAAAGTTTTTCATTTGCTTGTAAAGTACTATACTTCTCCAGATAACCCAGTCTACCATAACGTTCATAACAATCGTTTCAGCACTACTTCTCATATTACCCTTAATACAATCCGCCTTTCTATAAACCAATTTACCGATTACTTTATACATATAGCATAATATTCCCGACAATATACCACCCTTTCGAAAAACCCTCCTCCTCCATGGACTGTAAATAAAATCACCATTGATTACTTATCTATCAAAATTTAATAAACATAAATCCCCACCAACCATATTGGATAAAACTTTAAAAATATTTAAATTTAAAACCGACAGATCTGCACAGATGCATCAAAAAAACCGACGGAGTGGGGGCAGCCATTTTCTCTAATACTCATAATACTAAATTTAAATTGCATAACAATTGGACTATCTCCATTGCAGAACTATACCCAATCCTTGAAGCTCTAAAATTCATTAACAAAACTAACCAGATAAATTACACAATCATAACGGACTCAATGAATGCCCTTTGTGACATCCAAAACATATACTCTGTCTAGCTCACGAAGCAGTGGCAAGTGATGATTAAGTGCAGCTAAATAAAATAGTGCCAACTGATCTTAAATTGTGCTTAAAAAACATAGTTGTGTGTGGCACAACAAATGGTCGCAGTGTTCTGAAAAACTAAGTCAAATGAAAGACAATGTTTTACAAAAAGAAGCCTTTTTGTTACCTGAAAATAAAAACAATATATCTTTACTTGACTCCGACTGGATCACAGGCACTATACACATCTTTATCGAATCATAAGAGACAACCCCTCAACTGCAACCAGTGACAAACCAACACTACAGTAAAACATATTTTAAGCGAATGTCAATTTTTCAGGAAACGAGAAGTAAACTCAACCTTCCCAGCGACATAAGCGAGCTTCTTAGAGACAATAATCATCTAAATCTTTATAAGTTTTTAACGGCTAGTAAGGTATAAAAGATATTTAAATTAAATCTAGTTTGTATCACAAATTACATACCTATATCAATCTTCTTTCATTTTAGAATGGAAATGATATTATAACCTTTCTTTGTTTTATTATGTCTTTTCCATTGTTGTCGTCTATAACCTCAGTGGTTCGGACGACATTAAATAAAATAAATAAATAAAAATAAGCATATAATTTAGTAAATCGATAAAAATTTACTGAATTTATTGAAAATTTAAAAAATACCAAGCAAAATAAAATAAACCAGTTATAAAATGTTAATCAGCAATGAATATTAAATACAGCGAAAAAGCTCTCAGATAGTTTTCAAACCAAACAAGGTTCAAAGCAAGGAGAGCCTCTGTCTACAAACTCTCTTTAATCTGAGTCTAGAATGGGTCTTAAGAGCTAGCAATTTAAATAGAATAGGGACTTTAAGAACAAAAACTCTATTAAAATATTGGCTTATGCGGATGATATGTGATTCTGGCTAGCAGAAATATTTAGTCTACCCATTAATAAAAAAAAAAATCAAAGTAGATTCCAAAAAAAAAAAACAACAAAAAACAATAAAAGAATAACAAAACAAAATAATGTTAGTATGTAGTACTACAATTCTGTTAGTAAGATAATTTTGATAATCAATGATAATTAAAATTCAGTCGACTTTAAAAACAAACAAAAATTATTCTGGGTAATTGATTCTCTGCCAAAGCCATTTTTTAGGAAAAAAAGGAGGTACGTAAAATTTACAGTAGGTATGCAAAAATTGATGGTAGGTACCTCAAACGTATTAGAGAACAGGTAATCTTCAAGATCAAAGTGAATGTAGAAAACGCCCTACAATTGGAACAAGTTAACAATTTAGAATTTCTTACCTGTGAACTAACATACATTAGAGCGGAAAAGATGACTGTGAGCTGGATACAAGAATACAAAAAGGAAATGTTAAGGTATTAGCGTTACACAAAATCCGTACATCTAAAAATGTGTCGTGACGAGCCGAAATTTACGTATACAAAGCAGTTTTGACACCAACAGCGCTCTATACAAGCGAAACATGGGTGCTAAACTAAACACAAGAAAAAAACATAAGTATATGGGAAAGAAAAATATTGAGAAGAATTTTTGGAGGTACCTATCAAAGACGGGAAGGTATATAGAAGAAAAACTAATGCTGGGATTCTGAGTCTTTTTAAAGAGCCTTCATATAACTAGGTTGTAAAACCATTAACATGTAGATGTTTAGGACAGGAAAAAAATTAAAGAAAAAGAGTAGAAAGATATTAATAAATACAGAGTTGAATAACAAAAGAAGAGTAAGACCATGAAATAGATGGTTAGATAAAGCAGAAAAATACCTTAAAGAGAAAGGTGTTAGAAATTGGTGAACAAAAGTAAGGGCCTTAAATAATAGAGTGGGAAAATGGGAAAATTTGGCGCGTTTTTATTATTGCTAGTCATTTTACAACTTGGATCTAATATATGCGTTTTTTGTTAACTTGCCTTTTCTGTAGCTTTCTTCATCAAATAATCATTTAGCTGGCTTAGTTGTAAGACTTTCTAGATTTAAATTTCTTTATTGAAGATCTATTAAGTATTCGACATTTTTTGGTAATTTAAAACGAAATTATCTGTGTTACTGCTAAATATAATACCAAGATGTTGTTTTTGCAGAGAGATAGTTCCGTTATTTTGTATTATCATGGCTCTTATTAATCATAACAAGAAAACATGTGGTAAAGAGGCGATTTCGTTGTATACAGAATGACCCAATTACTTTTTTCACTCCAAATCAATACAAAATCTGCTAACTTTTTTTTACCATTACCGTAAGCAAGTAATGCAATAAGAGAAAGTAACCATATATGCCCCAACCTTTTTTACTACAAATTTCTTGTAAAATAACGGTGAAGAGTATCTGCTCGTCTTTGAATTATGTAGTTTTCAATCTCACTGAACCACCGAAGTGAACGTTAGTTGACAGTTTTTCGTTCTTCGACTGGGTGCTTGATATCGGAGGTCAAGTTCTTACCGAGTCTTCATTTCTCCGAGCCGTGCATCAGTAAAAGGTGGGAAAAAATACTCGCGAGGATAAAAGTAACGGTAACCGATATTTAAAAAAGTTTTAAAACTAAAGACCCTTCGTTTTGATTACTTTGAATTTACATCGATTGTAGTGTTCATTTAAATTATGGTGTGATTTTTTTGGATTTTTGGAGAATTTTTACTTTATTTTAAGAAAATATATTTGCAGGTAAGAATTTATTATTTAGTTCAACAGTTCAACAGTTTAGTTCAATTAGTTGCTTATTTTGTTTAACAGACCTTAAAGCTCTAAGTTATAAAATTACAATATCATATTTTCAATTCAATTATTAGAAAATTCTGTACGATATTACTATAAAATAAAAAATATAACGATATAAATATTCTACTTCAGATTTCTTTTAATATATTTCATTATTATTTATATCTCATTTTTATATTTTTTAGTTTATTTTAATTTGTACATCCCTCTTTTAATCTCTTATATTTATATTTTTTAAATATTTTTCGTGTGTCAAAAATGTGTCTTTCCTTCTCATCTGTATTGATTTTTTATGTAAGTCTAATTTTTTACATTATCTTATTTCTCATTATTTCTTTTGTGCCTAATGCTATGTCTATGTTCCACAATTCTGATGATTGTGGTCATATCAGTTGTAAAGGCACAAATGTCTTGTCTCTTCTTCCATTTATAGTTTTATATTATAATATTCTGGCCTAATTTCATGTTCTTCACGTTATTTTGAGTCCCAAATTTCTTAACATTTTCAAATCTATAGTCAGTACATTCCTTTTACTTTTTACGTTACTTTCTACAGTTTTGTTATAAGTCTCGTTCTTATATAATTATATATAATATATATATATATATATATATATATATATATATATATATATAGAAAAATAAATTTTATAGAACCCAAATAAAAGCGTAGAGCGCAAGCGCAGCGTGAATTTTAGAAGTTTTGCATCGAACTACATTTTTGAATTTCCTAATTATAAAAATGTTTTATAACGTAATGAAAACTATTGATTAAACAGAATAATAATAAATTTAAAACACAAACGCATAGATTATGTAATATTAACAAAAAAAAAAATGAAAATTTACCACAGAGTTACATCCCCTTTATTTTTAATGACATCCACAATTCTTCGAGGCATAGTTTTTACCAAGTTCTGAAAAAATTCTAATGTAAGCGAATCCCATATTTCTTGTAATTTTTCCTTTAATTCGTTGACGGACCTGGCAGGATGTTTTCTCAAAGTTTTTTTCTTTTCGCGCCACAAAGTCTCTATTGGAGACAAGTCGGGACTGTTAGAAACCCTTTCCAGAAGCGGTATGCCGTGGTCTTCAATCCATTTTAATCTCTTTTTTGAGATATGACGACCTACGTCGTACTGTTGGAAGACAAAATCTGATGTTAAACGGTGTTCTATAATCGGTAAAAGAGATTCTTCTAAAATATTCAAATATTTGTCCGTGTTTACAATCCCATCGATAAAATGTAACTTTACCACGCCTTCAGACGACATGCTGCCCCAGATCATAACAGATGCAGGAGATTTGACTTTTCTCTTCAGACCGTCGGGATGAAAAGCTTCATTTTTTCTGCGAATAACGCGACTCCTACTGTTGTTAACAGACACTTCAAATCTGGAGTCGTCACTCTATTGTATTGATTCCCATTGCGATTCCCATGAGCTTTTCCTTAGCTAAAATAAAATGAAATTTATTAAAAACAATCTGTACTAATTTTTTCAACTATAAAACTTTCTTTGTAACCAATCATAATCTGTGGGCCTCTCGGTGACATGTTGAGCTAGAAATGTGTCTTATAATAATATCACTCCATAAAACGCTTAACCCCATATAATTTGTTCGTCTATTTTTCCACTATAATGCGTCTTAATGCCCTTCAATTAATTACTTGTGGTTTACTTTTCTAGATTCATCGTTTTTGGCTATCCCGATTTTTCCGGGAATGTGTTTTAAGCTAGGGGAAAAATGGGGTAGCTTTTGGAGATTGGTTAATATACCAATCAACGGCAATTAATTAGCAATAATATATCCCATTAAGATGAGTTATGTACTCCTCCTTACCGAGATATAGCTATGGCTATGGTAGCTTTACCGTAAAGTTAGCATACCCAATATTTTTTCGAACGCAATAATTTTTTTATTTCCGTAATAAATTAGTAATACATTAGCAATAATTTAGTCTTGGTCTGAATTTTGCCTAATAAAATGTATGTGCTAACTTTACCGACATAGACTTAATTTCGCCCATAATTGATAGCGAAGAATCTTGCTGTCATTATTTTTAATCATCGAGTAAACTGTCATCGATGCAATGAAAACACTCAAATTCTCCGCCACCAAAGAAGTTTAAAGTTTAATCTTTAGAATTACTACATCAAGCAATAAGACCAAAAATAATATGGAGAATGATCAGAGGACAAAGAAAAGGGATGAACGAACTAATAAAAACGAAACACATTCGGAAGGAAACATGGGTAGACTACTTTCGATCCCTATTTGTTAGAAGTGATGATAATGAACCACCAATACCAGAGGTGACGACAAATGAAGAAATAAATATTGAGGAGGAAGAGGTAAAGGAAGCGTTAAGGAAATTAAAAAAAATAAAATCACCAGTAGAGGACAGAATACCGAACGAACTCCTAAAGTACGGAGGACCAGATCTGACCAAACAACTATTAAAACTAATCCAAAAAATAATAGAACAAAACAGAATTACTCAAGAATGGAGATCAAGCATCCTAATACCTCTTTAGAAAAAGGATACAAATCAGTCCCGGAAAATTATAGAGGAATTCATTTCCTCAATACAACATATTAACAACAAAAGTGATAACAAATAAACTGAATGAAATTATTATACTAGCAGAAGAACAACAAGGTTTTAGGTCAGGAAGATCATGCACTGACGCTATATTTAGAATGAGGCAAGTTCAAGAGAAATCATTAGAATACAACAAACCGGCATATCTATGTTTCGTGGACTTAAAGAAAGCATTTGATCGGGTAAAATTAAAAGAAGTTATCCACTTACTGTACCAAGAGAGATACCTTTAGGAATAATCAAAACGATCGAAAATATCTACCAAAACAACACAATAAAAGTTAAAGTAGAAGAAGAACTAACTGACCCTATTGAAGCTGGCAATGGGATAAGGCAGGGAGATTCCCTGAGTCCTCTATTGTTCATCCTGATTATGGATGAAATAATAAAAAGAGTAAGAACTAAAAAAGGATACCAAATGGGAGAAATAAACTTAAAATAATCTGTTATCCACACGACGCAATATTCTCAAAGTGAAGATGATTTACAACGTATTCTACACCAATTTAATATAACCGCCAGAAAATATAACATGTTTATTTCAAAAAAAAATGTATGGTTACAACATCAAATTTACTAAGATGTAAATTGGAGCTGGAAGGTCAGATAATAGAACAAGTGATGGAGTTTAAATATTTAGGCATTGAAAATTCGAAACTGAAGAGATGGTTCCCCAATAGGAAGACCACGAAAATGATGGAACGACAACATACTGGAGTCATGTCTATATAAAAAAAAATAAGAAAAAACAATAAGACCAAAACCTCGAATGAAGCTCGCACGTAGTTGCATTCTTTTTCCCAACAATGCTTGGCATCATGTTGCCAAAGAAGTGAAAGAAAATCTACAACAAAAACGATTTTCACATTTTTATGCCACTGCAAAACGCGCTAAAACATAATTGTTTTCAATCGAAAGTCTCAAAATTTTTTACGCAGGATATACATCGGTTTTTGAAACAGTTGGATATGTGCCTTATGGGGAAAAGATGGGTTTCAATAGAATAAGCCCCGTGTCGTACCTACATTACCTAGAATATCGTGTCAACTTGGTATTTTATTACAAATTTAAAAAAATGAGATTTTAAAACGGATTTATCAGCATTTTTATGTATAGCTACTTATTCGACTTGCAATTTGTTATTTTGCAATACTTGATTTGATATGAAATTAACTATGACATAATAGCCTCTATCCGTAATTAATGGTATTTGTCAATATAAATAATTGTCAATTATAAATATTTTTTTTTATTTCGAATTAACGTGTCTCAACATCTTTGGTCATTGACAAGAAAGCAAAAGTTTACAATAGTACCTACAGAGTTATGATACAGAGTTTATAATAGTAAAGAATAACAATAATATGTAAATTATATTTTGTTAAACAACTGTGTAGTCTTTAAGAAGTCTAGCAGGCTCTTGAATCGACTTGAACAGTTCAGAAGTTCTTTTAAACTGTGGTTATATTGTTGGCAATACGAGTGGCCTGGTAGTGTTGACATTCTGTGAGGATGTGCTTGATAGTAATAGAAATATCGTTGCTATATGTCTGTAGAGGACATAAGATGACCGTGTGCTAAACGTGTGTGTCCTATCCTCATTCCTCGTATTGCTATCTTCTCTTTTCTATTCAGGGATGCTACGGATAAATAGTTGTTAACATTAGGTTGTATTTCTCTGAGCTTTGTGTCTTTGGTGATCCACAGTTTCTACCTTGGATATTCCTTTTGAATTTTGGTTTTATATGTTCTTGGAGCTGTATGTTGTAGATGGGTAAGTTGGATGTAGATGCTTCTTTTGCAGCGCTGTCAGCCATCTCATTTTCTTGGATGCCGATAGAAGAAGGCAACCATATTATTGTTATTGAAGTCCCTCGGGCAATATGGAAATGGATAGATTCTAGTCTTTTTTTTCACTAGGTGATGTTAATTGAAAATATTTTCTAACTAATGAATTCGGATAAGGAATCCATGCACAGAGCTACACTTTGATGATTGTCAAAAGGGAACTTGCGGAATTTTGAAATACTGAAGAGTTCTTCTGAAAACATGCTACATTTATTGGATATTCGGTATTGTCCTAATACTGTATCAACTGTAGTGAAAAAATAGTCAACTTCATCTGCGTTTCAGGATGCATCGGTATAAAATACATTATCGTAGTGGGATGTATTCACAATATCCTTGAAAGCTTGTCGAAAAATAATATTATTTGTTTGTTGCTTATTAAATTTACAGAAGAAAGTGTTTATAAAAGGAGGTGTCCTAGACTATGGCGGGGATTTTGGTTTTATAGATGCAAGTATTTGAGATAATTTTGTATCTTGGCACAAGGGGTGTAGGATCTGTGGGATTCTTCTTCTTCTTCGTCTAGCCATTCACGTCCACATCTGAACATAAGCCTCTTCAAGTCTTCCTTTCCATTGGTTTTTATTGTACGCTACTTGTAGCCAATTTTTCCCGGCAGTCCTTTTCAGATCATCTGTCCATCTCATAGGAGGTCTGCCTCTGGGTCTTTTGTGTTGGTATGGTCTCCAGGTTTAAAATTGATCTGTGCCATTTGTTTCATCCAATCTGTGGGATTGAAAGTATACATATGGACAAGTTTACTCGTCTATGTCTTGGCTAAGTCAGAAGATTAAATACAGGATTAGTGGGATTCAATGGAATTCTGCTAGCATAAGATAGGAATAGTTGCTGCATCTGAAGGAAAAAGGGAGTTCATGGGATTCACAATAGATACTGTCAGTGGGACTAGATCGAAATGCCCTAAGCATATTCAGAGAGCAGTGATGTGAACAGAGTTTAACGATTGTAATAAATTATTGGATGCGAACAAGTAAACTATACAACCATAGTCTAATTTGGATCTGATTATAGCTCGATATATTGTGAGTAGTAGGTACACTTTTATCGGCACCCTATTGATAGTGGGACGTGGATGTCTTTAACAATTTCTTTCTGCTTAAATAGTTGCTTTTTATTTCATCAATATGACGACGCCAGGTGAGTTTGTTATTGACACTTAGTCTTAAAAACTTGTAATGATCAACTAACTCTAAATTTACTCCGTTTAATGTTATTTTGAATATTTCTGCGCTGTTGTTTCTTCTGGTTAATTTAATTATTTTGGATTTATTGGAAGAGAACCTAAAATATGAGGTTTCAGTTATGGATTTTCCTTGGCAATATACAATAAGCTAATTATAAATAATGAAACCGAACAAAAACGCAAAAAATGCTCTCCTAATTGTGTATTGTAAGCGTTTACCTGTATATCTGACAGAGATACTCTCAAAAACAATTTTGGCAATTTAAGTACAATTTCCTACTTTTTCTTTTTTTGTGTCTGGTTCTCTGAAGGTCAATATTATGGAATAATAAAAAAATATTTTTAGTCCTTATTAAGGTTTATTATTCTATTTTTGAGTATTTATATTAAAAAATGACGTTTTTGTTTATTAAAGTTCACTACCGAGCATAAAATTTGAGCCATCCTTAGTACTTCAAAGTTATTTTAAAAATTTTAATTTGTTTTAGATTGTCTTCAGTCTTAACATAGTTTATTTTGTCCAAAGTTTATTGAACGAAATGGAAATAAACCATTTTACGTTTATGTGGTTCTCGTTGAAACAACAGAACTTTAAGGACTGATTTCAGTAGTGATTATTACATGATAACATCTTAAAAAGGACGAGTCAGCTTTTAATCAGTTTCTTTAGATGATTTAAGATGGGAAGATTGTCCCATTCAAATCGCTTGATTTGAATATCAAGATACTCATTAACTATCCGAGCAGTGTAGGGGCCGTGAATTATTGTGCCTAAATGTTGCGTCGTCTCAAATAATAACGATAAACGGTAAAATATGGTCTTCTAGAACCTGTCTCAGGTACCTATGCGTAGTCAAGATCCCATTCTCAATAAAGACTAACTCCATGCAAGCGTTAAAAGATCGGCCTATCCATGCCATAAAAGATCCTCCACCAAAAGTGGAAGTCGCTCAGCGATACACGCTCGAACATTTCTCTCGCCTGGTCGTTGCCAGTCTTACTCGTTTATTTGAACCTGTAAGGCAGAATCGTGATTTATCGGAAAACAATACACATACATGACTCCAATCCTGTATTGTCCAAGCCAAGTGTTCTCGTGCCAAATTCAATCTGGAAATCTGATGTTCGGGAAAGGGTGTCCAGTAACTTTAGTTCAAGGAGATAATCCAGCAGCATGAAGTGACCTTCCAACTGTAGACTTACTTATCTTTACATATCTCACTTGCGCGAACCTAATTTTATGCTCTTCTTCTTCTTCAAGTGCAATCTTCGTTCCGAAGGTTGGCGATCATCAAGGCTATACGTATTTTCGAAAACTGCTGACCCAAACAATTCGTTGTTGCTACAGCTATACCATTCCTGTAGATTCTTTAGATTTATAAATCCAGCGAGTTTAAAAATTTAGGCGGATAGTTGATTACATCACCTTGGTTAGTAGCCGAATCAACTGATTTATATATCCTCAATTCGCTTGTAATTTGTTCTTGAATTTTGAAATTTAATTCATTTACATCTACAAAAACCATTATCACATCTATTTAATCTATCTCTTAAAACTAACACCTTTCCAGACAAACTCAAAGAGGCTACCATTACTCCAGTTTTTAAATTAGGTAATAGAAACAATATAGAAGACTATCGTCCTCTAAGTATCCTTAATTCCCTGGCTAAAATATTTGAATCTATTCTCTATATGAATATACTGAAAAATTTTGAAATGAATTTGCTCCAGAACAACATGGTTTTTTGCCTGGGTTATAGACAACTAGTAATCTGTGCATTCTTTCTAATTTTGCTAGTGAGGCAATAAATAATAAACTCCAATTAGATTTAATAATGACTGACTGCTCAAAGGCATTTGATATGGTTGACCATGACATTCTTTTATCGAGATTGAATGAGTTTGGTTTTTCGCATGATGCTTGTACATTTATAAAATCGTATGTGGAATCAAGGTTTCAACGAGTCAAAATTGGTAGGTGTTTATCAGATAAATTTCAGGCTACATCTGGTGTCCCCCAAGGGAGCAACTTAGGGCCTTTGTTTTTCTTAATTTTTGTCAACTCATTACCACAATCTCTTAAATTTTCTTCTAGTCTGATCTATGCTGATGATTTTAAGCTTTTTAAGACTATACATACTTCAAATGATTGTCAGTTACTACAGGAGGACCTGACCTCAGTTGTGGAATGGTTTAGGGACAACAATATGATCTTGAATATTAAGAAGTGTGGAGTCATATCCTTTACTCGCAAAATTGATTACATTGAAAATAATTATAGAATTGACAATTGTGTAGTATCTAGGAAAACCAAATGTAAAGATCTGAAGATAAACACTTAGTATAAACACAACCATTAGACTATATAACGCTTTAGTCAGACCAAACTTGGAATATGCATCAGTGGTATGGACTCCTGAAGCCAAAGTTCATATTAATCATATAGAAAAGGTACAAAAAAGATTCCTAAGGTATTTATACCTTAAGAAATACAATGTGTATACTCACCTTACGCCATCAAAAGAGTTGCTTCAAATATTTGGCTTGCAGTCATTAGAGCAAAGAAGAAACATGTATTGCGTTGTGTTTATTCATAATATCATTAACAATGTTAAATATAAGACATGTGGTTTGATAAACTTTATTAGGTTTCATGTGCCAAAGGTCAACCTAAGGGTAAACAGTAATGACCTATTTTCTTGTAGTCCTTATAATTCAGGTGCAATAATAAACTATATGCCATATCAGTGCAATGAGTTAATAAAGATCTGTGATATAGACCTCTTTACTGTAGTGTAAGGGATATTAAAAAATGTTATAAATAAGTATGATAAGTAATGGACTCAATTTCTAATATTTTATTAACTTGTGTCTTTTTATTAATGTGTTTTATTTTATGTGTTTTTATTTTGTACTTGTGTGTATATTGTATTTTTTGTGTGTATATTAGTTATACCAAGTAATGAGCACTCTTACAAGTAATTACTACCTAGGTGGTGTTTGTAAGTTTTAATAAATAATAAATAAAACATCTATGTTTTTTGCAGCCAATATAGCCCGTTCGCCCAACCAATCATGGTTTACGTAATTTTGAGCAATATCTGGAAACACCTTCTGAAAACAAACATGGGTTTGTTTGACAGATGCAACGACGTGAAAACTGATGCAATTTATGTCGCGTTCCGAAACTAAAACAAAAGAAAGAATATTGCGAGGCCAATCAAATCTATAGCTCTTATATTTTTTGATTTTTCAGTTTGGTCAGGTTCACGATATTATCACTTTTTGTGAACGCATTAGATCCTCCAACGCAAACACGCACACACACGAACGCGCACCACACATACATTTGATTGAATTTGAACTTTGTACAGCGGCAATAAAGCGCAGATTAAATTTTCGACGTTAGGAAACACACCTACATTGTTTAGACAACAGTGAGTGCTTGTAATTTAATATAAAACTTTAATGAATAACAATAATGTTCAAATTGACTCTATATTTAGTTAGAAAATATTTGTATAGGAAAAAGAAAAGAGCTGTTCTAGAGTTTTCCCAGAAATTATTCGAATTTTTCATGCCGAAAAAACCATCCTTAGACTTCAAGGAACATTTTAAAAAAATAATTGTTAAGGTTGGTTCATGCGTTGTTGAGTTATACACCTACCAACTCATTTTGCAATTCATTTTTATATTATAGATATAAAAAAGTTATTCCTTAAAAAAAGTTGTTCATGGTGTATAACCTACTGGAAAACTAGCGCTAACTACTGAATAGGTACGTGTAAACGTGCCTTAAGTCTTCAAGCATTTGTCTATCTTTCATATACCTTTTAGCACCTTCAAAATCGTGAATAATGATATTTACGTGAAAACGATGATTTTTTTACATATTGACCGTGGTATATTGCCTATATCTCGCCACTAATAGTTACGTCTTCGGATGTATTTTATGTATATTATCAAAATTTTTCTATAAATACGTAATACTTTATTATATCTATTACAGATGAAATTTATAAGTGCTTTTGGCGAATATAGTCTATATTATTAGCTTATCTATATATTTGTGTTTATTATGTTTAATCAGCAAACCGAGTATTAGTTTAATTAAAAATGTTTAAGCTAAACGATCGCTTCCTTAGGTAACCGTTATAATTCGCAAACATATTCTTTATATTAGATCTAGTTTACCATGGTCTAATTATAACAGTAGGTATGTAGCAATGATGGTCATTTGAATTCATTATAGAACCTAATAACTATGCTAGTTATTTATATGTGATTTACTTTTTAACTAACATAAATTGCTTATAACTATATTACAACGCCTCTTAACAGTGAAAAAGTAAAAAAATTATCCATAATATATTTAGAAATCCGTATTTCCAACAAAAGCATACAGGACCGGATATCCTTTTAGAGGAGGGGATGCAGCAATAATGCCTTAGACAATTAACCATAATTTGGATGGATGAAATCATGAATGAGATCAGAATTGAAAGTACTACCAAAAGAGCAAGGTGTCGAAGGGTGCAGTGATTACAGAACAATAAGTCAAAGTGACTTGTGGATTTTTTTTTAAATCACAAAACCTGCGAATATTTAACACAAGTTATAGTAGAACAAGTATCACTAACACAATTTGGTTTTATGAAAGGTTTGGGAATAAGAGATGCCCCAATGGACAATCTTTTAGAGGTCATCGCGATTTGGGACCTTTGGATTTTAACGCGCCACCACAGAGAGGAGAAGGAAACTTTAGGTCTCTTTTAAAATTCAAATTGGTTCTATTTTGACCAATCATTTACAAACTGCAGGACAAAATGCGACTTACATCAGCTGGCGAATTCAAAATGCAATAATTTCTATATTTAACACCATCGTTTTAGAAAATTTGGTAAAACGAGTAAATGAAACAAAATTATTTAGTATTCTGTGTGATGAAACCACCGATATTAGTGGTACAATTCAGCTATCATTTTGCGCTAGATTTGTAGAAAATAATAAAGTACATGAAGAATTTTTACAATTTATTTCGGTAACTGAAACCACCGGAACTGGACTAACTGATACTATTTACTCGTTTATATAGTTGGCCAAGGATATGATGGTTCCATAAGTGGTCATGTAAAAGGTATTTAAAAGACGTACAATCTGTTGTTCGAAAAGAATTTCCCAGAGCTATCTACGTGCATTGTTGTTCTCAAGCTGCCCAATGTTTTAGAAAATCAAATTGATTCGGCAGTAACAATAATACAACAGAGAAAACCGTAATTATAAATTATAGAAACCTTTTTTGTGTTTTCTGAAAAATCATATTTTTTAGTTGTGCTACTTTATCATCGAGAGTGCGATATATTTCCTGTTTTGTCTATTCACACTTTTAGGATATTTTAGCAGTCTTTAAAGATTTGTTGTAAATGTAGGTCATAAATGTAATATCCTGCATAAAAATAGGTAGGCTAAAATGGGTAAGATACCTCTAAAGGGCGAATGAAAGCTATCCTCCCAGGCAAATCGTATTATTAGCAGGAAAAATCCAACACTAAGTGGAAGGCTGGTGTAGACGCGAAGAAGATTGACGCTGCAAATTAGTAACCGTTGGCAATGAACAGGACCTCTTGGCATATAAATTATGTCAGTATCTACAATTTTATCAAGTATGACTTTTGGTTCCAACTGTCTGTTAAAACAATATCAAATTCTAATAAGTCTGTCTAATTAGCTAATAAATAGTCCTGGCGTAATAGTAATTCTAAAAGCCGAATTAACCACTTTGTCTGCAAAGTGCTCGAACTTCTTTATCGGTATTGTTCTGGAATCTCGGTTATAGCGCTGGATCGGCTTTCGTACCTTCGCTGCCTGTTTCTAGAACATATGTTCTTGTATTAAAACAGCTTGGGTATCCTTGGAATAGAAATTAATTAGATAAGTGTTGGTATAAACGATACCCATATTATTTTCGGCGATAATAATTATAATAATGGTATCTTTAAAATTATTAATGAGATATTTGTTGTTTCTATATTATTTTAAATTTTCTAGTTATATAATTATTTAATCTATAATTTAATTCTGAATGACATACCTTAAGATAAAAAGCTATAATATCTCGCTTATTGTAACCTTGTAGTCGTCTTTAAACAAGACAGAAAATACCAATACAAGAAGCGAGATATTATAGCTGTTTACCTTAAGGTATGTCATTCAGAATTAAATTATAGATTAAATAATATAGAATTTGACATCCTAGATTCTAACGTGAGAATTAATATAGATAATATAATAGATAAAAAATTCAATACACAGTGTAAAAAACTAAATAATCTAATTTCCAATAGTAAAAAACCCAATATTCATTATACAAAAAGTTTTTCGAACCATACTTTTTTCAATAGATTTATAAATTTAACAGATACTAAATTTAGTAACAGCGAGATACAACTTTTAGAGAAAGGATTTAAACACAACTTGTCCCAACATAATAATGAGAGAACTTTAGAATATTTAGGTGTAGAATGTGAAGTAGCGTTATAACAAATACTGCTAACAATATCGAAAAAAGTATAATTGCCAAATCTATTACAGATGTGTGTAGTGAAACTAAGAATTCCTGTTACAAAGAGAATAAAACAGCAATTTCAATTAAAAATAAATCAATATAAAACAACATTGTGTTTACAAAAGCAGACAAAGGTAACACTACTATTGCTATAGATAAAATAGAATATAATAACAAAACAATAGAATTCTTAAATAATCAAAATATTGAAACTTTACACAAAGATCCGACAGAAAAATATCAAAAACAAATTAAGCTAGCGTTAGAAAATTCAAAAGCAATGCTAAATCTAATAGAACAGAAATACCTCAATATCATGAACCCACAGCCTCCTAAATTATACTCTTTCATTAAACTACACAAACCGGATCACCCAATAGGACCTGTAGTTTCTTTTTATACAGCTCCGTCATATAAACTTTCAAAAAAACTGTTAAAGATTATTTTAGAACACACTAAATTTTCACCTAAATTTACCATAAAAAATACAATAGAACTAGTTAATAAAATACAACACTTTCAATTACCTAACAACTCCAGATTAATTTCATTTGAAGTAAAAAATCTTTTTCCTAGTATCCCTCCCACAGAAACTTTTATTCTAGTAAAAAACCTTTTAGACCAAAATAGTACAAATCCAATAATTACATCTGAAATTTTACATCTTCTTGAAGTTTGCATAAACCAGGACTACTTTGAATTTAATAATAAAATATATACAAATAAGAGTGCAGGACTTATAATGGGTAATACTCTAAGCCCATTGCTAACAGATATTTTTATGGATCATCTAGAGACAAATATTTCAAAACATCCCGTATTCAAACAGTTTTTATATTGGTGGAGATACATAGACGACGTACTAGTATGTTTCACAGGAACTAACAAGGCAACTCGACCAATTTTTATCTTATATTAATTCACTTCATAGTCATAATGAATTTACAATAGAAACAGAACAAAATCAATCCATAAATTTTTTAGATTTAAAAATTAGCAGACTTCAAAACAAACATGACTTCTTCATATTTCATAAACCTACCCATACTAACACGATTATACACAATTCATCATCCCATCCAACACAACATAAACTGGCAGCTTATCATAGTATGTTACATAGATTAACAGAAATTCCGATGTCAAAATACAACTTTGAGATAGAATTAAATATAATTAAGCAAATAGCAGTAAACAACGGATACAACGAACAAATAATTAATAAAATGTTAAATCAAAAACTACACAAGAAAGCCCTGAAATTAGTATTTCCACCACCAGAGAAAAAACCTAGTACCTTCTGCTCGATTACATATACAGGCAAAATAACAACAAAAATTGCCAAACACATAAAAAAGAGAGGAATAACACCAGCTTTCCGAACAAATAACAACCTAGGCAAATATATTAAAAATAACAAGAGCAAAATAAAAAAACACTTAAATAGTGGTGTGTACAAACTTCAATGTGGCGACTGCCCAAAAACTTACATCGGTCAAACTGGTAGAAACTTTGATAAACGAATAGCAGAACATAAAAGGGCTTTCAACACTTACGCACTTCACCTTCTAGATCATAATCATTCTTTTAATGACAAATTTAAAATTCTTCACATTCAAAATAAAGGCCTTAAGCTATCTTTGTTAGATTCTATGGAAATCAACAAATTAAAAAACACAAATATAATTCTGAATGACCAACTTGAGACAAACAGTTCTCCCCTCCTCAATCTATTTCATTAGAGACTATAAATTTGTAAACCCAGGCCAAAAATAGGTCACTTGAGAAAGGCAATTAGCCGAAACAGCTGTAGTGATACGATTTAAAATAAATTTTGTGGAAGTTTGAAAACAAAGTTTTCAGTGTTTTATTGTTAAATAAGTATTTCCTGATTAACCTAAGATATAATAGAATTGTGGTATTTCCTACCAATATAATGTTCACACATTTAAAATTATAATACTTCCTGTGCTATCTTTCAGATTCTATTTATATAATTATCGTTACTTTAATCGATCGCTACAAGAAGACAGGTCTAAAAGAATTTTTATGACTAATCAAAGAAAACATTAGGTATGTTATAAAACCGGTCTCCACTCAATATTTTTTCTATGTGTTTACCATTTACACCTCGTACAAAAGTCTGCATGAATTATGTAGCAGACGAACTGAATTCTACAGATTCGGGCAGTGAGACATATTTTAGAACAACGATTATGTGTGCCAATGGAACAAATAGAGTAGCGGTACTTTGTTTATAATAAGCCAAAATATTTTAATAAGTTTGGAATTGTATCTGTTTTGCAATGGAATTTCGATTATTGATGGTTGGATTAGCCTATATTACTATTATTTACGAGCCTGAGTACGAAAAACTAGCGATTTTTGTTACTTTTATCATTTATTTATATACTCATTATCATAGGCGTGGCGAAATTTTTTTAGTGTGTATATATAAGCATATCAATTAAATTCTTCATGTAATCTAAATCTTTTGTCCCTGCTTCTCTTTGGCTTTCAGTTCAACCTCTTTTTTCTTTTGGATTTGAAGAACTACGAACTTATTCAGGTTGAAGTTTTTGTGCTAAATTTACGACAACTTGTATTTTGTTGCATTTTAAATCGTTTTATATCATTATTCCATAATGAAATTCCACTAGAAATTAATGTAGTCTATATCAATACAGGTTTAGTACTGTCGTTCATGCCAAATTCTCTGCACAAAAAACAGAAAGCTGCATTTTTTGTTAGACTATATTCCAACAATATAATACTTCTATTATAATGGTTTTCCCTTTGGTTGTTATTTGGACTGAAAACTGTTCTGTTGTGGTTGGTACTAACCTCTTATTATTCTAAAAAACCTTTCTAATGTTTCTTTTGGTAATTCTAAGCAAGGGTCATCGGGCACAGTATTATGGTTTCCTATTATGTTTGACGTATGCTCTTTAGCCTTTTTAAATTTTATACACCCAATAGAGATATCGGATTATAAAACACTAAATCGTAAATAAATCCACAATAAAAACATTTAAAATTTTAAATAGTGTATAAGTAAACTTCGAAGTATGAAAAAAAATTAAGAAAAAAGCGATTAAAAGGCTGAAACAAACCGAATGAAACCATGTCTCTAGTATATTTACTTTTGATTAGTTTGTTTTTAATATAAATAAATAATATTACTCAAAACATATATTAAACGTCCTCTGGTAAATGATAGAGATTTTTTAACTGTTAGGCGTTTATCAAAACTTCTAATATCGCACTTAATATTTTCTTTGAGCAAAATTTTATATCCTGCGCTCAATTTTTACATACCACATTACCAACGCAACGGTGGTGGCCCGTATTACATAATCTACAGTATATATAATTTTTAATTTATTAAATACAAAAGTTTTACTTTTTAGTTTAATATCTCGTTCTTACTCGCTATTAATCGTTATTATTAAAAAACGCTATTAATACTCAAAATGTCATGTCCCATATCTTTTTTAATTGAGAATAAATCTGGGTATTTCGGGAGCCACGGCAGAAGATTGACTGCAGCCTGTTCAAAGAAGTCCATGTTGACTCTCGTCATGCGTAAGCTTGCAACTGCTGAAAAATTGAATGATGTGTCATCTGAAGGTAGGGTATGAGATGGGGCTCCAGAATTTCTTCTACGTATTGCAGAGCTATCATGTTTCCTCTGACGAAAACTATGGATTTTCTATTCTCCGGGATGGTTCTCAACATGTCTGAAGAAAAACTCCCCTGGCCACCGTGGCTCAGCCATCATGCATCCCTATACAAAATCAAAATTCGACCTTAAACTTTCCAGCGTAGTTGTGCATCTAATGTTATACCCAGGTATTTTGCCGCATTTGTACATAGTACTTGGTTATTCTTAATTAATTGTAACTGTTGCCATATTATTTTTAATTTTTTTTATTGCTTATTAATTTTCCTATTTCTTTTGAATACTGATTTCCCTTTACCCTAGGTTTCAGAACAGGAGTGTTTTCCCATGCTGCTTGCTAGACATTGGGCACAGACAGTTCAACTTTTTCATCTAGCTGCTCTGAGTTTTGTAGCAATACTGCCAGGTTGATTTTCTCTTCAAGCATAGTTTGAAACTCTCTCAATCCGTTAGTTTATTAGTTAATTTTTGAATATTATCTTTTTTAATAATCGTATCGCTTAGAGTTAATACTATGGGTCAATGATCCGAGTTCATGTCCCAATCATCATCAATGTCTAGGTAATTAACTGAAATATTTTTAATTATGAAGAAATCTATTAGGTCGAGGATTTTATTTTTATCCAGTAGATATTGATTTGCATGTACGTTCGTTGATAGCCAATAGAAGTTCCTTTCCTTTAGTGGTAGTTAGCTTAGAGCCCCAAAAAATATTCTTTTCATTAAAGTCACCTCATACTAGGTAAAAAGAAATAAGAGTAAGACTTACAATCAATTTATTCTACCAACAACGACCGGTTTCGCATACTATAATTTGCTATGCATCTTCAGGTCTTAAGGTACATGGTAAACTAAATGCTGAAATTATAAAAACCCGTATTAGGCTACTGTCTGGTAAAGAATATACAGCAATTATGCCAATATTATATGTGTGTGATAATTAAATATGATTTTAAAATTGATTAAATACACAAAGTAAAAATTAAGTGAAAAAGCAATCTAGTAAAATTGAAATTAAATAAATAAATAACTAATAAATATTACTTACATGCCGATATAATTTGTAGAAGTTTTTACTTTTTTGTATATACATATATATGATATTCAGCCAACTACTCTTATATTTTCTTTTAATTTTCAATTAAAATATGTTTTACTGACTTTTACACCCAGCCTGAGAGACTTGTTCATCCCTTGAAGTGACGTTCGGTTGTAACAATTATTCATTGAAGCGAGGTGTATTAATTTCTCTCATTTTATCTTCTACATACTGGTTGAAGAAAAATTGTCGATGCTGCTGCATCCCTTTAACTTTGCCGAAATAATTTTCAAGTTTTAATTTACAAAGCATAATAAACATAAGCGGTAATATAATATGCCAACTCTAGTATCGCTTTTAAGCAAAAAAATCTATAACTATTGCGGCCTTTGCCACGAATTTTGCTATTAAATAGGACCCTTAAGCTACCGGGGACAAATGAGTGGAATCCAATTTAATCTACGTAATATTTGTTCACTCATTTTTCACTAATTTATTACCATCTTAATAATTTTTCACCACCAAACCAACTTTAAGGGGAATTCGGAAAAAAAACTTTTTGCTTATGGCATATTTATTCACCCATTTGTCACTAATTTATTACCAAACTAAGAATTTTTCACCACCAAACCACCCTTACGGGGAGCGATTTTGCTGGTTTATGGTTAAAACTAGTAGAATTCCAAAAAAAAAATATTTATGACATACCACAGTGCTTTGCTAGATTTTTAAGAATTTATTACCACACTAGTAATTATTCACCTCTGAACTACTCCTTATGAAAAGTCAACAATTCTGTTGGGTTAATATTTAAGGTGATAAAGAAACTATTTTTACAATTTTACTCTTCTTGTAACTGAAAGTATAAATTGCTTGCCAGGTTTTTAGTGAGTTTTATCTAACCCCATAATTTTTGACCCTTAAGCCACAGTTAATGGAAAAGATTCAACAAGCCACGGATTCACGCTAGCTAAATTCGAAATCTTTTTGGAAATACAAAAGTGCTTTGCTAGATTTGGCTATATTTTTACCAGTCTAGTCAGTGTTTTCGTAACTACCCTAATTAAATACGTGTAAAAACGTGAAAAAACAAAGAATTTGTTTTTTTTTTTAATTTAATCCCTTAAATTTTAATCAAACAGAATTATTGACTTTCCATAAGGGCTACTTAATGGGTGAAAAATTACTAAGGAGATAATTTTTTTTTAATTCTACTAGTTTTAACCATAAACCAGCAAAATCGTTCCCCTTAAGGGTGGTTTGGTGGTAAAAAATTATAAGGGTGGTAATAAATTAGTGAAAAATGGGTAAAAAACATGCCATCATATTTTGCACTACACTTTTATTTCTTACACTTTGTAATTTTTAAATAACTTATAATTCTATGAACTTATGATAAAGTAGTTTTATTTTGAGAAATATGTGAATAATTTCATTTTTTGATTGATTTATTGAAAGCGGCTCTTTATTTTGGCTGCCTGCGTGCGATGCACGAACTGCACCCCTGCTAGGATCGGCTCTGGTCCTCAACTACAGTTAATTTTACATTTTTTTCCTGAACAACCGTTTATATTGTCGACCTTCTCTATATAGGTATTCTATCTATATATATTAATTATATTGTATTTTATCAAGCCAAGAAATGACTAAAAATTTTGTAATAGTATTCAAAACAGAAAAAGCTAATCAAAATAAATATACCTAATTACTAGAATTTCACAGTTCAATAAATTCATGTCACCTTGTACAGTCCTGCAACGCTGGCGCTGCAGGAAGTTTAACCATTATTATGAACGTACTCGTACCTATATCTTCGATTCGGTTCAACGGTTTAAGCACGATTCAAGTTCATCGAGCAGACATTAACATTACTGACCTATATTTCAGACAACCAAGAACTGAAGAGAATACCGACAACTAACTGATGTATATACGAGGTTTGTCCAAAATATTATTAGGTTTTTTGTAATAGTGCAAGAGGAAGTTTATTTTTAAGGTAAAATCAGATATGAGAAATTTACATATACCTTAAATAACTAGCATATGGCACAAGACTACTGTATGAAGGAATGTGAAAAATGTCACCAAACATTTCTGTGACGATTTGATTAAACGTAGTTATTCCCAAAGAATATTTTTAATCAAAATTAGGTTACGAGAGATACAAATAGGAACAATAACAAGAAACCTGAAAATTTCTAATTCAAAGCGAAGATGGCAGAATAGGAAAATAAAAGGAAAATTTGACACTGAATTGTAGACTGTAGATGAAACAATTGTTTTGCCTCGTAGAACTTTTCATATTGCGACACGATCACAATAAATTGCAGACCGTTTTGCCTCCTCGTAGAGCTTTTCACACTGCGACGTGCTGACTGAGTTTCCAAATGACTGACGCTTCTGTGTATATTTTTGGTCATTTTAACATTTTAAGGATAATAAGATCGTACTTCTGATTTGTTTTAGAATTAAATTGGTTGTAGATTATATTATTAACTTCGTTTATTAAAATTTTTTGTAGATTCTTAAACTCATAGGAACTTTGTAAGGAAGATTACATTAAAATATATAAGGAAATAAATAACGAGACCAGAAAAACAGAAGACGATTAGTTACGGAAGTATTATGCATAATTACAAGTGCTACAACAAATCACTCGTTTCATGTTTAAAAAAAATTGTAATATAAAAGGTATAGAACAGTGCTCGGGAACTTTTTTAAATTACCCCAAAACATTTTTGTGTAAGTTGATATTACCCAAGGCAAAAAACAAAAAAGCAAAAAAAGGCCTCTTTTTAGCATCATTCATATTATAGCCCCCATGATAGTTTTGAACAGAAAACAATAACTAAAACATAAAATAAACATCATTTATTCAATTTCTATGATACCTAGAAATACATAACATAATAATAGATAACAATAATAAGATATAAAAAATTAAAACCCATTGCGGTACTGTAACAAATTATAATAATAATAATGGTTGTACTAACAAAAATTAGAATTGAAAAAATTATAAAAAAAGAATAATTGAAAACATTCTTCCTTCACGTTTTGGAGAAATGATGTTGTTTCATGTTCGATACAATTGCTTCAAAATTGGGACTTTTTGATGTAAGAGCGATTTGAATACAGTCTTCGGCGTTTAATAGATTTCTGTTCTTCGTTTTCATGTTCACTAGAGTGGAAAAGCCTTGTTCGCACAAATATGTTGTTCCAAATGGCAGCAATTTTTTAACCGCCTCTTCATGTGCAATTTTGAAAGCCTTTGCAGCTTTTGATATCCAAAAAGACGACAGATTTGGTTTACTCTCAAATTGAATACGTGCTTCAGTATTAGATCGAAGTTCAAGAATTGTTTCTGTCAAACCTGAAGGTTCTTCTGGTATCATATCAATTTCACATTTAAAAGGATCTACAATCCAACTGACAGTACGTATATCAAGATCTGGAAAGTAATCTGAAAACCGCTTTCTGAGTTTGATGAGATGTCTTACATTTGTATGTAATGTTTGCTTGATGTAATCCTTAATGTCAGCAAAAGTAATATTTTCGCAATCTTCCAAAAACAAAGCTAACCTTAATAAAAAGAAGCTATCTTGTTCTGTTCTACTTTATGACTCCAATATTGCAGCTTTAATCCAAACGCTGACACTATTGCTCTCGCTGAAATGATATTAATATTCTTTTCTTGCAATTCTTTGTTTAGTATATTTATACTTTAAAAAATGTCAGCTAAATATGCGAGATATGCAACCCAGGAAGAGTTTTTAAACTTATCTGCGAGAATATTTTTTTGATCAACCATAAAAATTTCCACTTCAGTTTTGAGAGTCCATACTCGATTTAGTACATATCCGCGAGAGAGTCACCTTACTTCTGTATAATAAAGTAGGTCCGTATATTCGGCTTCACCTTCTTCTTCTTTAAGTTCCATCTTCTATCGAAGGTTGGAAATCATCATGGCTATGCGGACTCTGTTGACTGCCGCTCTAAAAAGTCTTAAAAGTCTAAAAAGCCGCTCTAAAAAAAGTCTTCACCGTCCTGACATAATTCACGAAATAGCCGCGTGTTTAGTGCATGTCCCTTGATAAAATTTACAATCTTGATGACATCATGCATGACGGCTTCCAGTGTAGGTTCTAAATATATGACCATAAGGGCCTGGCGATGGATCATACAGTGAATAACTTCAATATTTGGGTTATTTTTTTTACGAAAGCCGAAAAACCATTAATATGGCCCAGCATAGCTGGAGCTCCATCCAAAGATACTGAAATACAGTTTTCCCATTTTAAACTTTGCGCATTGAAGTATTCATTTACTTTATTGTAGACATCAATTCCACGAGATCTTAACTCGAGAGGAGAACAAAACAGCAATTCCTGTTCAAAATTATCTGCACCTTTGTAGCGAACATATACCATTAGCTGTGAATTGTTACTAAAATCAGTTGTCTCATCAAGCTAAATAGCAAAATATTTAGCCTGTTTTAATGAGAAAATAACATTTTCTGCTAATATAGAAATTCGTTCTTTCACAATTCTCGCAGACAAGGGCACTGAATTCAGTTTGTTCGCTTCTTTTTGACCACACATAATCTCTGTCATTTTTACAGCAGGTGGTTTAACCAAATCTTCACCGATAGTGTATGGTTTTGGGGTTTAAAATTCCTCCCAGGGCATATAAAAAATTTACAAAGGATAGTAGGAAAATGTACCTAATTTATCTTTCACAAATAATACAAAAAATTTCGGTGCATGCAAAACAGGTTTATAAAAAATCAAATTAAAATATATACTTTTTACTAACAAGTTTCATTTTTACCCCCAAAAATTTCATTTTTACCCCATTTGGGGTAATTTACCCGGGTTCCCCGACCGCTGGTATAGAATATAATAGAATAAAATAGAAATATGCTTTATTGTCACTGAAAACTGTACAATTTTATGGACAAAGCTTAGAAAAAGTCAAAAAAATAACAATTAAAATTTATTAAAATTATCATAAATATTTAAACATAAATCGTTAATATCTCAAAATAAAAGATAATAAAATATACAATCCATTGCAAAATTTCACTAAATTGCAAATTGCATAATAAAATCTTACGAATTAGTTTACGAATAAGTTTGTTGCTGCATGTGGTACCCAAATATATATAATATATATATATATATATATATATATATTATATATATATATATATATATAAATAATTTAGTTTGGTTGTACCTAAACGTACTGTAATTTTTTAGTTATTCGTTACGAAACTCTTCCACTTAATAATATGGTCATTCAGATAGATACGCTTTTGTTAATTTATAGAATTTAAGGAAAAAAGTTAGGTATAGATTTAAGTCGCAAAGGGAGATTGTTGTATAATTTTTTTGCCGAATATAATATAAATGTCTTTACTAACTCAGTGAACGGGGTCGGTAAATACACATCAAAGGTTGAATTTCTGGTGGAATAGTGATAAGTAAATCTTGCTTGAAAAACATGTAGGTGTTTACGAATCAAGCAAAGTTTCTAGAACATATAAAGAGGGAAGAGTTAAAATTCCGTGATTTTTGAAGTAGCCTCTGCAATGTGTTATTCTACTGAGATCAAAAAGATTCCGTATTGCTGTTTTTTTTTTGTAATTTAAAAACAACATCAGATTGGTCAGCTGCACTATAACCTCAAAACTTCAAAATAGATCTTATTGCATAACAGGCCAAGTTTCTTACTTAACAAATCGATATGAAGGACCTATTTAAGATTGCTGTTTATAAAAATAGCAAGAAATTATACAGAATCAACGATACTGATCTGGCTGTTATTAAGAAGCAAGATTAAAGAGCTCCTTTATAAGATAATGCTACTCTATTACCCACGTTAAAAGAGAATAAATTAGAATCAGACCAGGTTTTTATTTTAAGTAGATCAGAAGTTATAATTGCATGAAGAGTTGGAATATTAGAGTTCTTCCAGGTAATACTGGTATTATCAGCAAAAAGAAAATAATTTTCCACCGATTTTTAAGTTAATGATGTCATTTGTAAAGATAAGGAAAAGTAGAGGACAAAATACTGAACCTTGTGGTACTCCACATAAAATGCTTTTGTGACTAGAGTCAGTATCATTTGTTTTAACTAGTTGTTTCCTATTCCTTAAGTAAGATTGGAACCAATTCAAAGAAATGCCTCAAATTTCGTAGAAATTTAGTTTTTTTTATCAAAATGTGATTTACACAATCAAAAGCTTTGGCATAGTTACAAAAAACTGGGGCGGTGTAAAGATTATTGTTTGGTGCTTAATAGACCTCATGTAGTATAGAAAACATAGTATCGCTGGTACATTTATTTGATAAAAAGCCGAACTGACTTTGTGATAAAATGGTGTTTTAAACGAGAAAGGACAGAAGTCGGGTTTTTAAAGGTCTCTCAATAATTTTGGATAGGACCGGTAGTAAGGCAATAGGTCTATAGTTGCAGACATTAGATTTTCACCACCCTTATGAAGAGGAATAATAATGGCTGTCTTTAGGCACTCTGGAAATATATTCCTTTTTCAAAGGAATCGTTAATTAGTGAGTCCAGGACTTTCAACACATTTTTTGGCAGATTTAAGAAAATTTTTATGGATAGTACATACTACATACTGCATCAGTTTAGATTTATCAACTGATCTTATAAAGAATAAATTGGAGACCGTTTTTTTTAAATTGAGAGGATAGGAAATAGGATCTTGTGGCAAAAACGTTGATGTTATATTTTTACTCACATTAACGAAGTATTCGTTTAGATTTTCAGAGTTTGGAAGAGAAAATGAGCTGTGTTAGATTTATTTCGAAGATCGCTTATTATGGTCCAAGTTACTCTGGCTACATTTCTAGAGCTTCCCAGAGGATTCTCATAGTACATTTTTTTAGCTGTTTTAAGTTTTAGATAGGTTCCTCTGTACTTATAGGTATATTCAGTGACAAAGACATTATTAGTAAATGTCTGGATGAACAGTAGTGAACGTATATTCTTGGCTGATATGCGGATACCTCTGGTAGTCCAGGGTTTGTGATATTTTAACTTAATTGTAATTAAAGGAAATGCTTTATTGAAAATACAACCAAACATATCTAAAAACTAACTGAAACTATAGTCCACGTCCGTAGAGGGAAAATGCCACCCAGAAGTCAAGCACAAATTTTGGAATTTACGAAAGTTCTGAGCAGAAAAAATCCTACCTAAACGTTGTGTTTTCGAGGATAGTTTGTTAAACTTGGTATATACTGCTTTATGATCAGATAGTCCAGCATTAATAATTGTAGAGCCTACATCAAGGGGTGAGAAATCGGAGACAAGACAATATAATCAATTATGGTACTTGATTGAGATGTTGTTCTAGTAATTCTTGTAGGAGAATTAACATGAATTGTGAAAACATACGATTTGAATATATTGAAAAGGATTATTGGTTAGCACAAGCAACAGGATGATTAATATTTAACTCATCGCATAGAATCTTTAGCATAAGCATTAGCTAACAATTTAGCTAACGATAGCTAACCTTTTTGCCACAAATACTTATTAAAAGTTAAAGATCTCATATCAATCATGTCTTTTTATTTCTTATTTAAAAAAATACAATATTTTCTTTTAGAGACGTTTGTTTTCCTTGGCACATGCCATCAGGAGGGTTGGCAAACAAATTTTATCCTCTTAATACAAAAATTACACTAAGGCTAATTGGCCATAAAAAAGGAACCGAAAAAAGCAACGAACTTTTTACAAGATCCCTTTCCCTAATTGTGTTACGCCTAATATTTAAACGACCCCAATGTAACTAAATCAAACAAACACTATAATATCCTTCTTCTTCTTCAGGTTCGTTCTCCTATCGGAGGTTGGAAATCATCATCGCTATTTTAATTTTATTGGCCGAGCTTCAGAATAATTCTAATGAGCTGCAACCGAACCACTCTCTCAATTTTTTTAGCCAGGATATTTTGCGTCGTCCTGGCTTTCTCTTTCCTTGTATCTTTCCTTGCATAATTAACCTAAGTAATACGTACTTCTCGCCCCTTATTATATGACCCAGATATTGAATCTTTCTAATTTTAACAATTTTTATGACTTCACATTCTTTCTTCATTCTTTGTAACACCTCTATATTAGTTACTTTTTCAGTCCACGATATTCTGTGGATTCTCCTGTAGCACCACATCTCAAAGGAGTTTAATTTTTTATTTCCGACTGTTTTATTGTCCACGCTTCCATGCCGTGTAGTAAAGTAACAACGTAGCATTCTTGTGCGGATTTCGTGATCTCTAGATTACGGTTGCAAAGTAAGTTCTTCAATTTTATGAACGTGTTTCTTGCCATTTCTATTCTAGATCTGATTTCTGTTGTTTGATCTCCATCTTCGGTTAGCCACGTTCCTAAATATTTATATGTTGTTACTCTTTCGATCGTTGTATTATTGATTATCAGATTATCTACATTTTGTGTTTTTTTTTGAGAATATCATTGTTTTCGTTTTCTTGAGACTCATTTTGCAGTCCGTACCTTTCAAATGCATTGTACACATGATATATTATGTACTGTAGATCTTCCATGTTACTTGCAAATATGACCGTATCGACCTCATATCTAATATTATTAATGCTATTTCCGTTGACCAAAATACCTTCCACAAAATCCAATAAAGCTTCTTGAAATATCACTTCACTGTAGACGTTGAATAAGAGTGGTGAAAGTATGAATCCTTGTCGTACTCCTCTAAGTATACTTACTTCCTCTGTCAGTTCTCCTTCGACCCTTATTCTTGCTTTCTGATTTTGATACAGATTCGATATAATTTGTAAATCCTTTTATAATACATGTAGAAGCTTTCATGTTGAACTTTGTCAAAAGCTTTTTTGAAATCTATGAAGAAAGCATATATGTCCTGATTCATAACCAGACATCGTTGTGTCAGAATAATATTCTTACCATATATTAATCGATTCTCTGAACAAAAGTCGAAAGTATTTGCCAAATATGATAATAATATTCATACAAACCATACCAAAGACATAAATCATGAAAAAAATCCGGAAATTGTTTTCAAAATTTAAACCCAATGTTAATAAAGATCATCAGTCCGATGTTATTTATAAAATAAAAATTCAATAAATATTATGTATGTATATATATATATATATACATATATATATATATATATATATATATATATATATACATATATATATATATATAATATATATATATAAATATATATATATAAATATATATAATATATATATATATATATTATATTATATATATATATATATATATATATATATATATATATATATATATTGGCCAAGCACACCACTATCTGCATAGAAGGGTTGTAAACAAATTAAACAAACAGTCTTAGTCAAGCATTCTCTAGAAAATATCCATTCTGTTGATTTTAAAAATGTGCAGATTTCGGAAAAAGAACAAAACTAATACAAAAGATGCATATTGGAGATGATTACCTACGAAAAATTACACAACGGTGTAAATACTATTAGAGAATCGGTTTTATTACAAAACCCTCACAATCCAAAACTTATATAAATCGTGCAAGCCGTTTCCTAGGTAATTGAGGCGTTCCACTACTCAATAGTAAAACTATTTCATCAATTAGGTATATAAAGAACTAAATATAGTGATTGAATTTCACCCATTTTCCAAAATGGGAAATCATGTAAACTGCATCTTTTAACCATCACATAACAATACCTGGTATAAGTAAGAAATTCAATTAAATTAGAAGTACTATTTTGTGTTTTTTGTAGTAGACAACGTAAGGTTTTTGTTCTTTACTTTCCGGAACTTTCACCTTGATCAAGAAACGAAACTGATTTCGTCATGATTTATTCATTAATCATTCTATTTTATATAATCAATATCCAATTTCATGAATAAAATTCTTAACAGTCGGATACAATTCATTGTGTTTCTGTATATGACTGACAACGCACTACCCTAGTAATTATTGATTGATGGATTTTGAAACATAAACATGGAACACATAAGAGCTTATCTGCGAAGATACAGAGAGCTAAAATTTTAAAATCAAAATTAAAACTAATATGATAGATCAAAAGTAATACTCAAACGTACTATTTAAGAATATGATACTTTAACATTAATTAACTTCTACTTTTCAATTTATTATAAATTATAATCACTACAGCTGTTTCGGCAGAGTACCTTTCACAAGTGATCTATTTTAAGCAAGCAATTCAATTAAATCCAACTTGTGAGACTTATTCATCTCTTAGAATTACGTTTATGATAATCCAGACCATACCTTTCCCCTATATAGTATACCGTACTCCGAAAGTGGGGCGGCCACTATAAGGCTGATGACATTTTTGGAACACTCCCTTCTCTTATCTAGATCTTATCTATTGTTCTGAAGGTATTTTTTTGTCGCAATTTAAAGTGATTACTATTTTAATGGGAATAAGCCACAATTGAAGGTTAAAACAAGTTTATTGACATTTGACATTAATCCAACTTGTAAATAGAATACATTTTGGAGACGGCTATCGCCGTATTCCCATTCTATTCCGCCGATCCTCCCGGTCCAAGGCATGCTCCTCCTCCAAAGCTCTCAATTCCATCGTTCTTCTAATTCCTTCATTCCATCATGAGCGTCGAGGTCTACCTCTTTTTCTTCTTCCAGAGGGCTTCCATTTGTGAAGTTTTTGGGCCAGCTTTCGTCAGGCATTCTCAATAGGTGTCCTACCTAACTATTGTAAACCTCTTCTTTCTATTCTGTCAATGACCGTTTCTGTAGCATTCATGTTATTTCTTATTGATTCTTTGGTCTTCCTTTCCTGCCTTGATGTTCTAGCACTTCTTCTCAAATAAGCCATTTCAACTGCCAACAATCTTCTCTTAAGGTCTGCATTAATTGTCCATACTTCAGAGCCGTAACAAAGAATTGATTCAACCATAGTTTGCCTTATTCTTTTTTTTTGTTCCTTTTGGAAATGTTGCGATCCCACCATAAGAAGTTCAGACACCCTAAGATTTTACGTCCCTGATTAATTCGGTGTTTAATTTCGGTTTCTCCCAAGTCGTTCTTAGCCATGAGTGCACCTAAATATTAAAATTTTTCCACTTGTTTGATTTCCACGTCCTCGTCTATCAACACTTCAAACCTTGCATCTGAATTGATAACTAAATATTCTGTTTTCTTCATGCTGATTTGTAACCCCCATTTTACATATTTTATGTATAGACGCTTTATCATAAATTCTAGATTATAAGAATCTTGAGCTAGGCCGTCTTGGTCATCCGCAAAGTTCAGGGAGAACAGTACGTCATTTCCTACGGGGATTCCCATTTCTAGGCAGTGCTTTTTCCAATTTTGGAGGGCTGCCTCAATATATAAATTAAACAGTAAGGGTGATATACTGCATCCTTGTTTGAGTCCTTTAGTTACTTTTATTGGCTCTGATAGTCTATTTAAGATTTTTAGGTAAGAAGTGTTATTCCTGTATACTTCTGTGACTATTCCTAAAAGGTATGGAGTAATGTCGACTTGTTGTAAAGCTTGCCACAATTTAAGTCTTGGAACTGCATTACACGCCTTTTCTTGGTCGATGAAGGCTAGATGTATTTCGATACCAATCAATTGCGGTCTATTTCCATTAAAATAGTAATTAGATCTCATCTCTGTCGTTGGCCTGGTTGGTGTTTCTCTTCTTCTTCTTTGTTTTTAATGACTTCTCGAATGTAATTGTGAACACTTGTGACGGGAAGTACGGAACCCTCCGTACTTCCCGTCATCTTCATGATCATGTCTCTTACAGTCACAGGGTTCATACCTATTTCTTTATACATTCTGTTTCTCTCCACTACATCTATTACACTCCAGTATTGTGTGAGTAACAGTGTAGGAATAGTCGCTCTATAGGCATTTATCTGTATCTGTCTTTCTGAACCTATTTACATACGCCCTAAAACAGATAATCTACCCAGGCTCTTAGGCTCGGGATCAGCATCTTGGTCCACTGGGCAACATCTTCCTGGTTGTTCCACTCTTCTTACCATCTTTTCATTGATCTTTCCCTTTCTTCTTTTTTTATAGCTGCTGTCAAATGCTATCTTCTCTCATAGAAATGTCTCTTTTCTAGTGCTAACACATGCAGAGGAAAACAACCCGTGACAGTCCACAAGGCCGCCACAGATACAGTCCTGTATGCGCATGCTACAGACTCGTTCTGTCTACTTTTGTTATAAGCCTAATATTAGGTATCTATATCTAAATATAACGAAAAATATTATTAATCGTTGTGTACTTATTAATTATTGTGTATTTATACAATAATTATTATGTTCTACATATTTAAAGTGGTATTTAAAGTGGTGGTGTTTATTTAAAGTGGACAAGTTACATTTTCCTACTGTTCTTTATATATTTTTTACTTTATATGTCCTAGGAGGAGAGGGGTTAACCCCCCTCCCCCCGTGTGCGTCCCAGGCTGGTCTTTTAATATTCGTACTGTTTATACGTGGTGCCTGGAAAACCAATTTGTTAGATTAACTCCCTAAAGTGCTTCACCAAGTTAAATTTAAAATCATCTAATTTTCTAGCAAGTTTTTTGAATGTAAACTATAAGTGTACTTAGATCTTGTACATCACGTTACTTTATTATTAATGTTTTTACATAAATCATATATATATATATATATATATATATAATATATATATATATATATATATATATATATATATTAAAACTACCACGATTATAATAATAAGAAACTCCAGCAGTTGGAGAGTAGGTTAACAGACTGAGGCAAGGTCACATATACCGACCTTGACCAAGCTCCATATACTCTTGTACCATCGATGGTAGTACCGTTAACATTTAACGCCTACACTCCAACATTCTAGGTCTCTTATTAATATACACGCTGGACGATAAATATTCATTGTTTTTAATGATATTTTGTTAACAAATTAGGAATTCTGCCTTATAACAAGCCGTTTAATAATGATTTTAAAAAGTTTTTTAGTATCAAAAATGTTCTCACGGTAAAAAACGAAATTTTATTGTATTCATTGATTCTTTTATGTCCTTCTTACAACTATTAAGTTAGAATTGGGTTAAATATAGGCAGAGTTCTAGAGAAGAAACAAGAAAAACTCACTTTCTCGTTCAACCAGTGGAAATTTCACTCAATGATAGATATGTATTTTGTTAAAAACACAGGTTAATTCTATTCATCAATTAAACTTTTGAGAAATTTTAAGATTAGAATCCATTAGTCTGAGTCTAACAACTAACTGGGTTACTCTTGCAAGTTAGTAATTTTTGTACAGGGACCAGTTTTTCTTGATTTAATTAGCCATTGATTGCTGGTTTTCGCAGTTTGTACTTAGTACCATTGACAAATATGTACTTTTTTCAAAATATTTTTTCTTTTCTTTGGGAATTTGTTATTATTTCGCATTTTGTAAATCACATGATTATGAGTAAATCACATCTTCTGATTTTTAATACCCCTAAGGGCCGGTTTTTCAGTGCTGGGTTAATCTATTTAATTTTCGGTCACGGAAATAGTCATGCTAAATCAATTTTTCAGTTAACGGTTAAAATAGTGCAAGATTTCGGTACAATAAATGCATTATTCAGAGTATTGCCTGATAGGAAAGAGGCATAAAAAAGGACCTAAAAAAATACCTGAAAAATAACCTCAATATACAGTGCTAGTCAAAAGTCCGTATCCCCCTCATATATTTTGAACGGATAAACTTATAATAGTGAAATTTTGAGGAAGGTAATAAACAAGCGTAGGCTTCTTAACTAGTCATAACAAATGACGTAATGGTGACAGATGACGTTACAGAGCCACTGTGACAGATAATTTTAAATAAGACCTTATGACAAGTGATACCTCATTTGAAAAGTATTGAAAATACCTTTTTCATCATACTAATTTTATTTGAGTTTAAGCTCATTTTGATGAATACATTAAATAAATACTTAAATTGTAGTTTCGCATTTAATTAATAAATATTAAAACCTCTGCCTCTGGTTACTTGTTAAAAAGATGACGTTTTCAATTCTCTAATTGTTTTAATTAATTGCGAAACTACAATTATTTTAATATACCTATTCAATCATACTAATTTTGTTTGGATTTGCTACCTCATTACCAAAGTTGCCTCTCTGCAAAGTTTCAGCCAATTTAACTGAAACCACTTTTACATAAAAAAGTGCCGGGGTCCTTTATTTGTCTTAGTTTTATATTATAAAAATCTCCCCAGATTTTTCCGATCTAAAAGTATAAAGTTTTTATTTTCCATTAATACGGTACATTTTCCATAAAATATTATAAAACTTGTAATGTACAGATGGTTACCAATAATATTATTTTATATTTTTTATTCTTTTCAGATATAATGGATCTTAATTATGTCCTTCAAACGATATTGAAAATACTTATTTCTACACCTGGGATCTTCTTGATTTGTGGTTGCCTACCAACTGGTTCATATGGAGCAGCTCTTCTCAGTAGTAATAACGAATCTAACCGAAATTTAACAAACGTTTCGGCTCCCTATTATGATTACGAATTTTCCGATAGCCAGGAACTTGAAGACGATGAAGAAGAACCGGTAATATTTTAATTCAATATAAGGTTGAATGTTCGAATAAATGAACTTTGATGGTACACAAGGCAAATATCGAACACAGTATTTAATTAAATCTTGCCCAAGTACTTTCGATCACAAGATCATCCTCAGGGGCATTTCGTCAATTGTGGCCTATCCAGCAATAATGGAATGTCATACATGTAAACTGGGACATAACAAATACACTAAAGACAAACAAACACTTTAAAATTTAAATTGGAGAAGCTACATTTTTATATTATAGAAGCCGGAGACAGAATGGCTCCCAGCCTGCTGATGTTATCTGAAACATTAGGTTGAAAAGACTGTGATGAATATGCAAGCTTTTCTGCAATTTTTAGTTTAGCTCTATTTAGAAGTTTGTATATAATGTTAGGATCATATCCATTATTGACAGCAATCTGTTTAAGAGTATTGAGTTCTGTATTAAAATTATCATCAGAAAGAGGAAATTTAAGTAATCGATGAATGTAACTGTTGAAAGCAGCCATTTTATGCTGAGTAGGGTGGTTAGACGTTTCATGTATAGCGTGATCTGTTTGGGTGGGTTTTCTATAAATGTTGTACTCTAAAGAATCTTTGTTACGGGATATAGTCATATCCAAGAAGTTCAACTTATTGTCAGATTCTGGTTCCAGAGTAAAAGAGATGTTAGGATGGAGGTTATTGAGATCATCCAGAATCTGTAGAGCATCATCTTGGGTTCCCTTAATGAGAGCTATACAATCATCCACATATCTTGACCAAAAAACTATTTTGTTGTTGTTGTTAACAAACTTCTGTTCTAAGCTGTCTAAGAACAGGCTGGGAGCCATTCTGTCTCCGGCTTCTATAATATAAAAATGTAGCTTCTCCAATTTAAATTTTAAAGTGTTTGTTTGTCTTTAGTGTATTTGTTATGTCCCAGTTTACATGTATGACATTCCATTATTGCTGGATAGGCCACAATTGACGAAATGCCCCTGAGGATGATCTTGTGATCGAAAGTACTTGGGCAAGATTTAATTAAATACTGTGTTCGATATTTGCCTTGTGTACCATCAAAATATTTTAATTATTAAAAACTATTTATAATTTCTTTTTTTGTACAGAACTAGATAACTTAGGAGTTGCGTACGAATATAGAATAGTGACCATACATTTTCTAATCTAAGCATGCTTATTCTTGGGGTGCCATATCTACCCGTTCATTGGTAATCATCTGAATCTGAAGCTTAAATCTTCGTATGAAATAGCCACAATCCGTATGCAATCAATTGAGTGACGCGTGGCGCATGTCCATTAAGGAAGCCTGTTTTTATTTCGATGTTATTCCTGCTTATTTTCCGTAGTACTTCAGCCATATTAGCACATGTTCACTCAATATACAATATGTTTTGTGCTTGATCGGATATATTTTTCCAGTGAGGGTTAACTTGCCTATGGATCCAGACTTTTATCTAGTTGCAGACTTTTATCTGGTTGCAGGCTTTTATCTGGTTGCAAACTGTGCTTTTTGTACTCATACGGCGGGTTCTAGACCAATTATTTTGTAGCTGATCCTTTTCTGGTAAGTTTATTGATGTGTATTCTCCGGTGACCAAAGCCCTCATGTCAATTTCTCCTGCAAAATGCAAAATTGTATAAATTTCTGCCTATAATGCAGAGGTATATCCTCCTAGTGGAATAGAAATGTTTAAATTTCTACCACTACTGAATATTCCTAAATCAAACCCTTCTGCAGTTTTATACTCGTCTATTTACGAGGTATAACCATGCATCCTGGGTTGTATGTTTCTTCTAACCTATCGGTCCCGTAAGCTTATATTCACTTGGAAACATAGTTAAATCAAGAGTGGGTCTGGCTACCATTAACCTTGTCACCATCCTCTTGGTTATTTCTTTAATCTACAAGTAAGCCTTGAATCTAAAAGAGACTTACAAATACTTCAAGATACTTAACTTTACTCACCAGATTTAGATTTGTACCATTTATGCTTTAAGGGCCCAATCCCCCAAAATTCCTCCTAGTAAATTTTATTATTTTGGACTTCTGGGGCGCTAGTTCTAGTTTCTTAAGCTTTATATTTGAAGTTTATTATGTAACTACAGTCAGGGCTTGATGCATTTGACCTCTGACTGTGTCAATAAATTTTTGTGTGAGCTGAGATGGCCAGGTCATCTGCATGGTCGTTGCTGAGTCTAGTGACCAGCCCATCATGACTCGATTCCACAAGGGAGGAGATAAGACTCTCCGGAGAAGATCCTCTGGTTGTCTGTGTTCACACTTTATTTCTAGTACTCTTTGCGTATATCACACGGCTTTTCAGAATGAAGTCTATTTAGCTGCAGCTTGTTTCGCCTATTTCCTTTATAAAAATAACTCCTGTGATTTCTTTGTAGTAAGTGTTTTATGATGCTTTCTCTATATCGCGAAATACACTCAGCGTCAAATCTTTCTTCTTAAGAACTTACCCCATTTTCTGTACGAGATGGTGCAGTGACGTTTCCGTAGAGAATTCTACTCTATACGCATACAGTCTGTAATGTATCGAACTTCTTATCAATGCACCATACCAAATGTGCCTCCAAGCAGTTTTTCGAGAGATTTCACTACAAATGACCGTAGCCTTTTCCTGACCTGGTTTTTCCAGGTTTGGATATAAAATTTACCCTTATAAGCTTACATGCTTTTGGGATATATCCCAGTTCTAAGCTAATCTGTAATATCATACGTAAATTTTTGTACGGAAAGTGATTTCCCTCTGTAAAAGTATTAGATAAATTTCGTCCATATACGGAGATTTATATGACTCAAATGAGTTTTATTTCTTATTTGATTTTGTTTTGATCTACCACTTCTTTAATTACACGCCAGTTTTCCTTAGAGCTATAAGTTATATATAAGTAGCCACTCCAATATGCTGCCATGTGTCTAGTGATATCAGGTTTGTGTCACACTCAGAAAAGTATTCACCTGACTCATTTTAGAGTATGGCTATAATTGTGTAAAGGACGTTGTAAAGAACTTTATAAAACCTTTATATGTCTGCAATCTCATCGATATCCTTGTAATAGAAGTTAAAGGACTTGTCCTGGCTCAATACTTGTTTTACTACTGAGATACCCATCTCATTTTACTAAGTATTTCACATTCACAGAGGAAACATATTATTCGAGGTGAGCTTAGAATCCAAGATCACCCCAAGATGTTTAGCATCACTAGTTCTGACTTATTTCTCTATAAATAAAACTCATCTAACCTAATCCTAAAATGAGATCATCAAAAATCATACAATGTTTCATAGCATTGGCAATAGTATTCCTTTGCGAGTCATCCCTTCGTTGCTTTTAAATAGAAAGCTGCATTGAAGCATTTCACTTATCCATCTTAATGTTATTTGATCAATTGTCTTCCCCATTAGTACTCTGTGTACCCGATAAAGATATTATCTCATGCGCCTTCAATGTCTAAGAATGTAGCAGAAACTACGTCGTTTTGGTGTAAATACCGCTCATGACTCAACACCACATTATATAGAGCGGCTTCTACTGACTTTTCTCCTAGATAAGCTTTTGCAGTATCAAAGAAAATCAAAAATTTTATTATTGGTTTTAAAGCCATAAATGATCGGTTATGCATCCTTCGAATAAAAGGAAAATTTTTCAACATATGCCGGATCAAAGTGCACGCGCCAACCGAGGAAAAAGACGAAGAAATTAAAGATCTATTCTACGAAGATCTCGAAAGAGCATATGATAACTGTCCCAAAAACGATATTAAAATAATCATTGGAGACATGAACGCCCAGATAGGAAAAGAGATATGCTACCAAGATTATATTGGTAAACACAGCCTTCACGACGTTACTAATGACAATGGTTTAAGGCTTATTAGTATGGCAGCTTCCAAAGATTTAATTGTGGGAAGTACATGTTTTAATCATAAGAATATACATAAAGCAACTTGGATATCACCAAATGGACACACCACAAATCAAATTGACCATGTTATAATTGACAGAAGGTACTATACAAACCTAATGGACGTCAGAAGTTACAAAGGCGCAAATGTTGACTCAGACCATTTCATGTGGACGTTGAACCATTGACCAGATCTTTACACTACGACAGATCCTCGAAAAAGCGCAAGAGTTTAACATAGATATGTATCAAATTTTTGTCGATTTTAAAGCGGCAGTGTCTTAAGACCAAGTCTTTACAACACTATGAATGAGTTAGGAATTCCAAAAAAACTCATATGTTTGATAAAAGTGGCAATGGCGAAGATGCTATCAGCAGTAAAAATTCAAAACCACTCGTCAACCCCATTTGAAATGCATATGGGGTTAAGGCAGGGAGATGCGCTGGCGTGTCAGCTTTTTAATGTCGCCTTAGAAAAAGTTGTACAAGACGCTAATTTAGATAACAGGGGAACAATATCTAATAGATCAGTCCAAATTCTAGCATATGCAGACGACGTGGACATTATAACAAGAACTAGGGCGAGAACTGCGGAAATCCCAACCGAGCTAATAGCAGCAGCAGCAGAACGAATGGGGTTACATATAAATAAAAATAAAACCAAATTCATGGCGAATAACACAAACACAAGAGCTGAAAATGTTGACGCAAATTTAATCATCAATGACCAAAACTTCGAAGCAGTCAAAGAGTTCATATATCTAGGGACATCGGTTAACCCCAATAATAACACATCTGAGGAAATAAAAAGGTGAATAATAATTCCAAACACGTGTTATCATGGTCTATCAAAGTACTTAGCTAACAAACGTCTGTCTCAAAAAACTCGTATAAGGCTGTATAGAACACTGACAGTCCCCGTTCTCATATATATATAATATAATATATATATATATATATATATATATATATATATATATATATATATATATATATATATATATATATATATATATCAAATGCATGGACGCTAACTAAAACAGATGAATCCGCTCTATCGATTTTTGAAAGAAAGGTGCTACGCAAGATATTCGGAGCGGTCTGTGAGAACGGAATATGGAGGCGTAGAGAGAACTTTGAACTGCAGAATATCAACAATCATACGTTTGGCGGTAAAGTTACTACCACTATAATTAAGCGAAACTGCCTGCAGTGGGCAGGACATGTAGCCCAACCTGTGTAGCCCGGGCCCCTGAATCGAACATGATAAAAAAGATTCTAACAGCGCAACCCGTGGGAATGAGAAGACGGGGTAGACCAAAGCTGAGGTGGATGGATGGGGTAGCACAAGATACGGAGAAGATCGGGGTCGGCAACTGGAAAATGCAAGCAAGAGACGGAACAGAATGGCATAGAAAGCTGAGAAGGTCGAGGCTCTCTAAGGGCTGTAGCACCAAGATGATGATGATGATGAAGCTTTTGCAGTGGGCGCAAAATATTTCCCGTAAAATTTTTATTCTTACTGTAGTAATTTATTTATTTCCATTGTTTTCAACATCCATGGTCAGATCCACTAATTCTTATGATTTTATTAGAGTACAATGTGTTTTCTAAAGTTTTGGTATAAACGTTAATTTCTCCTGTCTCCCAGCTTTAGATAAATATTCTAGAACATGGCTGGCTTGAAGGAGTCTTTAGGCTTTGTCATTTGGTCACACTGTTTTGTATTAGTCAAACGTCTTTGACTTTGTGAGAACCAAAAAGTTAGTTAGAGTACAGTTTAAATGCACAACATTTTTCTGAGTCAACTTTTATGATGCCGGAAATGGACATTTAAAAGATACTAAATTTGCTCATTTTCATTATCCGTGTATTTTTACTTTTTATTTGATAAAAGTACTTTAAATAAATAATGTGTATTAACAAATCTTAAATAATTTTAGGTACATTTCAAGGAAAATAAACCATTATCTGAAGAAATTCCCGATCCATCACCTCTTGTTCTGCCTGGATATAATTTACCAGAGAATATTTTCAATCACGGCAAACCTTTTTACGCAGAAAAGGATTCTTTAACAGGAAAAATTGATTTTCAGCAAAAATCTCCTGTTGCGAAAACTGATGACGACTTGTACGATTATGTAGATGAACCAAACAGCTCGAATATTTATGACAAAGCAAATATAGATCGTAAAGATGGCAGTCTAAGTAGTCATCGCCCAAGTGATGTTAACCAATTAATTCCCAATTTTCATGACTTTTTGAACTTGCCCGTCAAATATAACTCAGCTAAATATGTATATCCTTTGATTTCTAGCTCTTACGCCAGTACAAAATATCAAGGAAGCGTGAATAAATTTCACAACCACAAAGATTATCCCAATAAAATGACAACGAAAAAACCGTTGGTTAGTCCAACGTATTATTCTACGGAGAAATACTTTAGAGTTACATATACAACAACAACCCCTACAACTACTACGACACGAACAACCACCACAACAACACAAAAACCACAAGAAACAACTAAATCAATTAATCTTTTAAATACAGGAATGGGTGTAGGATTCTCGGAAGAATTTGAAGATTATTATGACACGACTGTTGATGTAACTACGAAAAAACCAAGTACAACAACCACTAAACGTTCGACACCTAGTACAACAGAATTTCGTAAAATTGTCCATACAACTCCCAGACCAACAAGCACAACAACTAAAAAAATGTTAAGTTTATTTGAACAACTCTTTGGAGAATATGACGATGATATTTCTGCTACCACTACAACATCCACTACAACTACAAAGCCCACAGAAAAAGTGAAAACACAAAAAACTACTATAAAACCTTCTACTACAAGTACTACCACAACAACAACTACTACTATGAAAACGTATATTAGTAATCCACCTAGAAAACACGTTTATTCTACAGAACCCGAATTCAATTATGAATATGAAGATATTGGCGATAATATTGCTGTTGAAAGTAAACCTGTAGTGACAATTGAGAATGATTTAAAAGTACAGCCTTTGCATAAAAATACTACTGAAAAATCCTCAGATGTAACTACTGTAAAATATGTAAAAAGTACTGATTATTACGATTATCCTGATGAAAACCCTGTTGTTACCACCACAACTAAAAAATCGTTCGTTACACCACCATCTACTAATAAAGTTACATCCTTACCACTTGGTGAAAACCATTTAACAACTTCAGGTTATGAGCCTTTTAAACATCGAGACCCAATAATAGTGGCGACACAGAATCTCAGAGAAAAATTAAACAGCGAGAAAGTAATACCACGACCATTCGAAAAACCATCTATACCAAGTCAGAATAATGTTCACATACCTCATGATCAAAATTCAGTATCGTTTGTCTTAGGAAACCAACAAAATGTTAATGGAGTTTATTATGACAGTAATCCTTTTAGACCTTATTATGGCAATGATGTAAAACTAGATAGTGACGAAAAGGAAATAACTTTACAAGGTACCCTATCCTTTCCCCTCAGAGACTGTTGGAAGTGCTGTAACTATCCAACCTCAAAGAAACTCTGAGGCTTCTCTTGCCATCGGTGTCCCTGTTAATGGTATAAACAAACAAACTCCTGGACAAGTGCTTGATGAAAAATTGGAACTAGATAACCCTTTAATAAGTCTACAAGATTCTACAAAAACATTAACCAGTAAGGTTGTTTTCCCTAACGATAAACAACCTGAATATCCTGATTTTATGCCTCCGCCTCCACCCAGTAGACAACCAGCGACACCCAACAGAGAAATACTACAATTAAATTCGGGTCCTATTCTTCATCAGCTGCCAAGTGATTTAACACCTCCAAGGGAACAAGAAGTGATGGCGCCCAAGAGACCTTATAGTAGACCTCCGTGGGATCCAAGACCAGGACATTTTTACAGTGGTAAGTATTTTATTATTTTAATGGTTTGTTGCAACTCAAGGATTTCTCTCTAATCCCGATATAAATATTTTTTTATGTATGTGTGGTATTATCTTTATTATTTTCTATATTCTCTGTCTTCTTAGCGAATTTATTTTAATTTATAATTGAAGGGCTTAACATGAAACAATGACAAGCCTCAAAAAGGTAAAAGTGAGATATTTGACTTTGAATGTTAAAAAATAATATAAAAATCCAGTAACAACTTTTGTTGTTTTAGCTTAATACAACAACTTTCTGTAGTTGATTTTCTGTTGCTCTTTCTAACTACCTTTATTTAAAAAAAGAGGCTTGTTATATTATTACATTAATAACACAGGTTTTTGGTGCCAAAGTGTTTAGAGTTGATGTTACGTTATATATTTGGGGTGCTAATTTCGAATATGGCTTTCGTTTTGTCCCTAGCAGCTCTAGTTTTCAAGATAAAGTTGATCATGCCAGGTTGTATGCATTAAAATACGAATATGCTGATATGGATTTACTAAATTGAAATAAAAATCACACAATTAGAAAATACGTATATTTTAAGCCATTTAACCACAATAAAACCCTTTGTACAATGAAACAGATATCGATGGCTAAAGTGGCAAAACCTCTTGTCAAAATTTTCTAGTTTTGGGATTAATTTATCAATAATTTGTATATATTGCTATCTATTAAACTGCAAATCCTAATAAGTCTATTTCAACATTAAGACCTCTAGTGCTATCTATCAAAAACCTGGTAAAAACTCTTTAGCAAAAAGGGTAAAGCAGAAACCTATTAAGTAGGACTTACGAGTTTTTTATATTTACGCTTGCTGGGATATCTTATGTAGTAATACAATGTTGCGAGTTATTACCGGAATGCGGCAAGTGTTTTTTTTTAGGTTTTGTGTTTTAATCTTGTGAATAAACGCAGTTTTGTTGTTTTGTTTTGAAAAATATGTCTTGTAGTCGTGGAAAAAACAATTTTGAATTTAGTGTTGCAAGCTGATATAGATGGGTAAGTGCTTTTTTTGCCTTTTTCTTATATTTTTATTATTTATCGTTTGAGGTTAAGTCTGTTTTCTTTCAAATTCATTGAAAAAGTAGGGCATGTGTAAATTACAATAAAGCAAATAATGAGAAAAAGATCAAGGAAATTTGACGTCAATTATTTAAACTGGAAACGAAATAAAAATAAACTGAAAAGAATGAAGGGGAAATCATACCAATCCTGTAAACTAGATAAAGATGACAACAAGTATAAAAAAATTGAACGAGACGAGCGAAAGATGGGGAGCATGGTGTAAATTACAATAAAGCAAATAATGAGAAAAAGATCAAGGAAATCGGACGTCAATTATTTAAACTGGAATATGAAATAAAAATAAACTGAAAAGAATGAAGGACCAATCATACCAATCCTGTAAACTAGATAAAGATGACAATAAGTATAAAAAAATTGAACGAGACGAGCGAAAGATGCTACTTCCATGTCAATGTAAGAATTCGCAAGGATACTCTAAAATTTTTTTGCAATATTTTTGAAGACAACGACAGAAAAAATATTTATAATATGTTTTGCAGTTTAACATTGCAGTTCAAACTAAAAATAGTTCAAGAAAAGGCAAGATATCACGAAGATAAAGCCTTCCTAATCCAGTTTTTAGAGACAATTCCAAAAATGGAGAGCCACTACTGTAGGAAAGACACTAATAAATTGTATTTAGATACACAGTGGACCAGCGTTAATGAACTATACAAATTTTATACCAATGAATGTGTGGGTGCAAAGATAGCCAAACTGAATAATACAACTTTTCGTCAGGAGCTCGATAAGCAACGTATAGCCTTATTTAAGCCAAAGGAAATTAAGCATACAGAACAATAGAAAACATTTTTGTTTTGTAACAAGAAATTTTTATTTTTTTAGGAAAGATCAGTGCAACACTTGCACTGGGCATTCTGTCGGCAAAATAAATGATGAACAGTTTCAGCAGCATTTGGAGAAAAAAAAATTTAGCTCGTGCTGAAAAGGAAAAAACTAAAAGAAGAAGCTAGTAAGGATAACAGTAAATTTGTTTTGACTATGGATGCACAGGCAATATTAACAGCACCAAGATTACAAGTATCAGCTGCGTATTATAAAATGAAGCTAAATGTTCACAACTATAGCTTCTATAATTTATCCACTGGCAAAGACCATTGCTATGTATGGCATGAGGGTTCAGGTGGGGTTGAAGCAAACGAGTTCACTTCCATTATCATAGATTATATTATAAGAAAATTTATCTCCGGCTACTAAATCCGTTGTTTGCTTCAACGACGGATGCTGCTATTAAACTCGAAACGTTACGCTTTCAAATGCTCTTTCTTACTTATCAAGAACATCAGGTGTTGAAATATTTCAATATTATCTAGAAAAGGGTCATACTCAAATGGAGTGTGACTCGATTAATACTCGTATTGAGCGTAAAATTAAGAAATCGTGTCGTGTACGTACCGGGATGTTATGTTGACATTTGTAGGTCTGCTAAGGCAAAAGATCCTTATGAAGTTGACTACTTAAATTATCCTTTTTTAAAAGATTACTCGGTAATCAAAACATTTTCTTCAATTCGTTCTGGCAATACTAAGGGAGATCCTAAAGTAACTGATCTCAGAGCACTGGCATACCGTTGTGATGGTGCGATTGAACGCTCCTCTAAAAATTAAGCCTGATAAATTTAAACACCTTCAAGAATTAAGAAACTATATTTCAGAAGATTTTAGACTATTCTACGACAACTTATCCCACTAACTCAAACTTTTTTTATTTCTTTTTTCGACGTATTTCTGTCGAATAAAGTTTTTAGTTGTGTTCGTATTGTTTCATTAATATTTTTTAATCATCTAATTAAACAAAATTTTGTATTAAAATCCTTAACCGGATAATACTTTTCATGTCAAAACATCTCAAGTTGAAAAATGATTTTAAAAAAAATACAACAAAACCTCGTAAGTCAATTTTTTTTTTGAAAAATCAAATCCAATTTAGTGTACTTGCACAGAATTAAAAATGGGTGCAATTATAATGTTTATATATCGCTAACACCAAAACGGGAACGCCTTATAAAAAAAAGTAATCAGTTTTTTGTCTCTCCTGTAAAATTTATAAAAGTCGACTTAATAGGTTTTAATAGGTTTTAAACTTTAGCCATCGATATGCAATTAGTTTTTACACAAAAACTAACAAAATATAAAAAAAAAACTTGACGTAACGAAAGCTTCTCTTGCGTGATTTCATAGGATGAACTTTTAAACAATCTCTTTTCAAAATCCAGCAAAAATCTGCTGGTATCCCATTTTCCTTGCTAGCGGTTCTCCATGGTGTTTATGTCTTGGTGAAATCTCTCACATTCCTCCTCGCTTGTGTCACCTAAGTTTTTAAAGAAACAGTCCAGGTGGCTGTGAGGATAGTGAACTTTGATGCTCATATTACATCCAAGTGATTGAAAGTTATTCAGCAAATTGTTTACCAGCTCAGCATAGTTTTTACTTTTGTGATTTTCCAGAGAATTTTTTGATAATGTCTACAAATGAAAGCCAAGCATTTTTTCTCTACCTCATTCATTGACCCCACAAAAACCGGATCCTTTGTAAGAAATCTGATCTGTGGTCCATCAAAGATTCCAGCTTTAAGTTTTTCCGTACTTATCTGATGCAGCTTCCTTCCTATGTAGGCGAAGCATGGTCCATTAGAATAAAGTGCCTTAACCAATTGCTTCATTAGGCCTAGTTCAATATGGAGGGGTGATAAAATTATTTTCTCTGCTTCGACTAAAAACTGGGCAATAATGTTGCAAGAAGCAGGGATATTTTGTGTAGCTGCTTTGCTGTCCAAGAAGAAAGTCTACAATTTTCAAGTTTACGTAAATTTACATTTTATCTTCTGTAAAACTAAACCTATTATAGCATATTCTTCTTTCATCACGGTTGAATGAGCAATTGGTATTGACCCAAACTTGTTTCCATTGTGAAGCAGAACATATTTCAAACGGCGCTTGGAGCTATCAGTAAACAAATTCCACACTACGATGAATAATATACAAATGGTATTCATCGTAGTATGGAATATAAAATGACATAACACAGTGAGAACAACAAATATACTGAGGAAGAAGTTTAATTAACAATGTAATAATATTCCTTTGAATATTCCAATGTATATTTCTTCATTATCTCAAATATTAAAACTTCTAATTTTGTAATGTACCATATCCATAAAACTAGAGCTGATACAAAAAAACGTAATCTTTTTTCACATTATTGCCCATACTATAGTAAAAATCAGTTTAAAGATTCACGGCACCAAAACCAAATTTTTTTCTGTAGGCCAAAATCTTACCTAATCAACCAGCTCGGCGACCTCATCAGCAACATCAGGGCTGACATCCTCTTGTAAACTATTGTAGAGGGGATGACACACTGAACGTACGGTAATAATGATCTCACATGGGCTCAATATACTTCTGTTGTAAATCATATACAGAAAGCATATTTGGACGTCCCTTCTTGACAACAGTAACGGGAGTGTAGGTACCATTGACAAAATTCTTAACTTAAAATGCTTTTCTGTTATGACTCTTGAATAAAAAGGAAAAAACATTGGAAAAATCCAAAGATTGCTGGTCATCAGTGCGAGTACTCTTTTTAATGTTCTCTAAGAGTGGTTGTACATTAAGTGCTTCATAACAGTTAAGTTAAAGAGCTTATTTTTATTAAATTATTTTATAATTGTATGCCACTCCTCAGGAGAGTACACAAGCGGAGCATACTTTCTACGTCGTTTTTCTATAAGAGCAAAATCCCTGTCAGAGGGAAGGTAAGTGGGTCCGCCACTCACCATAAAAACATTAAAAGCAAGTTTTTGTTTTGCCCGGGACAATTATCCATGAAGAAAACGAGATGTTCTACTTCACCTATCTTTGAGCTCAGAAATTTTATAAGTAATGATGCCAATTTCATGACTTCCTCTTTTTGCAACGTTTTCCGTCCAGACAAACATATGACCAGCATCTTCCGTACAATCATGCATTCCTAGATTATACAACCATATTTTCCTGCCAATAAAATGCAAGACCCGTGGTTAATTTAGAAATCGGTAACGCTTGCAGCAAGTCAAACGATATAACAATGTCTTTTTTTCAATTTTGGACCTGGCTGTTTCGCTCTTCAGTGATTGTTGCATTACCTGAGCCTTACACTTGTGCAAGTTAAGTCTTGTTGTTAATTCGCTATATTATTTTTTTCTGATTTTGCTGACTTTATTTTTGAAAATTAATTTCGTCGCATGTCTTATAATTGTCTAATTTTGGCAACTTGAATCCAATATTATACTCGGTACAGAATATCTTAAGCTCAGTATGCTCCTTTACTAGTACAATTCCACTTCTTTACACCAAGGGAACATATCGATCCGAATAGAGACTGGCTGTACGGATGTTATGGTCCAGGTAAACTTTATTCATGTTTTCTTGTCGACTGTAGTGACTTTAATACTTTGGAATCGAATGTATGTGGTTTTTAACACTTAGTATTTCTGAATGAGATATTTTGTTGACACGATTTGTATGCTTTCCTCTGTTGTCTCTTTCTGGCACTAGATTTCCTTCTATCTTTTTGCGAACAATGTTATTTACTCTGTCCTTAGAAGCTTGAAGTCCATTGATATTTAAAATTCTGTTTTACAGATAGGTGTAGTTTCACCATTAACATTAATGCAGTAGACTGCATTGCTCTTTTTATGCCATTCTTGACGTTTTTGCTTCTTTCGGTAGAACCTTTTCTTCTTAAAAATATCTATACATCCAAATAAGTAGCCATTTTGTAACTCCCATGAACCAACGTTCCAAAACTCGTTAAAAATATTGCTCTCATGGCCCTGAAGCTTTTCCATACACTTCCTAGTGCAACTGCAAGGCGGTCCCAATTCTCGACCAGGCACTTTTTTTTCGTTTTCTCGCTTAAATGTGGTTGCCCTAAATCTCGTAGAATTTTTCTTTTTGATCTGGAATAACAGTGTTCATTTCTTTGTCTCCATCGACCTGTCAAAGTTTTGTCGGTGTGTTTGGTTTTGTTCTTATTGGACCTTGTTCATTATCCTACAACAAAATACAATAAGCCATGTCACAAGCCACTACAATCATATTTTAATCTTGAATGTAATAATGTGACAAGCCACATTTAACAAAAAAATTACATACCGCTGTATTTTCATCACTTGAGTCACTTCTAGATTGTACATAGTCAGGATCACGGTCACTGACATCAAACGTCGACTCAACTTCAGTATTTTTCTTGCTAGAATCGTCAAAACTCACAGAAATATCCGAATCGCTTCCGCCCTTGTTCGCCATTTTGATTTGGCTTGTCACTTGTCATTATGTCGAGTATATACTATAATAAGACAAATTAGACCTATGCAATAGTGTTACCATAGATTTATCGCGCCATCTATTAACGAAGGGCTGAAATAAATTTTTAGTGGCTTGTATAAGATGTTATTTAAAAAAAACAGATGGTAAAAAGAGAAAAATAAAAGAAGCGGCTCTAATTATGCTAAATAAGACCAATTCGACAAATTCCTCGGCAGAATGTAGTAGGATCTGGTTACCCATATTAAAAGAGGAAGTTATTCAAAGAAAAATACCAGTATGAGTAACATACCGAGGATACATCATTTATGTTTTTAAATAACAAACATATAAAATCAGAATTTGGTGTTTATTGAAGGTAAAGTAAATGTACGACCAAATACTTACCATGTTACATATAGTATTGTGAGGTTTTTTTCTGATTTTTCCCCTTATAATTTATTATGGAATCACTAACAGGAGAATTTTGCTGTCATCATGGCATATTGTTGTCTTTTTAAAGACGAATTACATGCTATGATTTTTTCTGACGGATATTTTCCAGTTTAAAGTTGATTTCATGTAATCGAGTGAACTATTTTACAAGTGAAGTCGTCCTACGAATGCAACTCAACAATATTGGCAATATCATTTTAAAGTCGTCCACTTTAAAATGTATAATGTATGTCCCGAATTGTCAATATAAATGAGTCAGATAAAATTAAATTATTAGAAGAATTTTTCACCAAGTAACAAAAAAATAAAATTTGTTTGATATACTAATGTTTGTATTTTAAACGAGTTTCCGGAGAGTGAATTGAACTTCAATAAATTTACTTATAACCTTTAATTGTGGGTTTATTCCAATTTAAATAGTAAAATACTTTTTATATTCAGAGGATAACGCGACAGAATTAGGGGGTGGGTTATATGTTTAAGGGTGGGGTGTGCGGAGAGGGTTGGGGTGGGGTGGGGGGGGGGATGGTGGGGGGGGGGGGGGGGGGGGGTGGGGGGGGTATGGGTTAGTGTGTGTGTGTGTGATATGGAGGATGTGTGTGTGTGAGTAGAGTGGGGAGCGAGTGATTAGGCGTCTAGGGGCGGTGGGAAAGGGGGATAAAAGGTTAAGTGTATGTATGAATGTGCGAGCGGTGTATAGAATAGGTAGGTTTATTTGTGAGTTCGGGTTTCAGTTATAATGTGGAGTGGGGTGGTATTTGAAATTACATAGCTGATAATAGACAGTGTGTTTAGAACAGCACAACTATGAGTGAATAATGGTATATGGAAGCAATAGCAGTACTGTGAATTGAGTGATAGAGGGGTGAGATAAATGGAGTTCTGTATGGGTTTGATTTTTTTAAGGAGTTAGATATGTAGATGTTGGATGAGGGTGTTGGGTGAGCGTGGAGTGCGAGAGTGGTATATGTGGAGAAGGTGATGTTGGTATGTGATGAGCGTGGGGGGTGTATGGAGAGGTGTATGTAGGGGTGGGAGTGGGTGGGGGGGTCAGGTTGGTTTGTGGGGAGGGGGGGGATTTGGTGGGGAGGGTAGGAGTAGAGTGTATCATGAGGGGAGGTGTTGGTGGGTGTGGGTTTGGGGGTGGTGGGAGGTTTGTTAGGGGGGGGGGGTGTGGTGAAGATGTAGTATGGGGGGGGTTTAGGGGATTGGGATATGTGTTAGGTAGGGTTGTATATAAGTTGGGAGTAGTTCATGTTCGTAAGTTTATAGCAGTTGATTTACAGAGTGAGGGTAGTTGGTTGGTGGGGGTGGGGGTGATTTGTTCTGATGGTAGTTGTTAGGTTATGAATAATGAGTATGTGTGTGAAAGATTGGTGTCAAGGTATATATTGGGGGGGGGTGAGTGGATATATGATGAAGAGTGAGGAATATGGGTTAATAAATTCAAAATAAAAGGGGTGTGGGGGGGGGGGGGGGGTGGTACATACACACTTGGGAGTTATTTTTAGGAAGAAAAGTGATTTGGGGGTTTATAATGTGGTTGGTGGTGTATGGTTTTTTAAAAACTGGTGATTCCTATTATAGTTACGGCTCTGATATATAATAGAATAGAAATATGCTTTATTGTCATGAAAAGCATTATAATCAACCACAAAGCTTATAAAAGTCCAAAATAACAATAACAATTAAAATTTTACAAAATTGCATAAATCGTCAATATCACAAAATAAAACATAATAAAATATACAATCCATTGTAAAATTTCTCTAAATTGCAAATTGCATAATAAAAACTTACGAACTAGTTTACGAATAAGTTTAAGCTGCTGCATGTGATACCCAAATATATACAAGGTGGTCCTTAAGTAATTGTACAAACAGGAAACCGTAGATTCTATATTAATAAAATGTTGATATTAAGAAAGATACAGGGTGTTAAGGTGGAAATTTAAAATTTTTATTTTTCGCCATCACTTTTACGTTTGTAAATATTTTTGGACAAAAATTTACGATTGGATGCTTATGAGTAGGACAAATTATAATTTTAATACATACTTTAATGTAACTGATAGATATTAAAGATACATTATTTTTACAAAGAAAAGGTATACTGATTAGTAATCTCAAAATTCAACCGTTTTTGAGATAATTACATTTTATAAGTTAGCTGGATAATAATTCTTAGTGGTGATAAAGCACTGAATATCTGTAGATACCTAAGCATAATTCATAGTTTATTCATATTAAAACAACTTAAAGATGCTAATATCACATCACCACATGCTTTGTTATGGCTGCTAAATGTCTTATTAGGGAAAAGATTCTTTATCTTCTTCTTTAGGTGCCGTGTCCGTATTCAGTCGTTGACCATCATCATGTTTACAATTTCCCTTTTCTATCGCTTTTTTTCTATACTGGCGTTGTATTACTTTTTCTCTATTGTTAAATGCTGAAAACTCAAAATACGTGGTTTATTCAAGATGGTACACCACCATATTCTAGAGAGACGACAGTGAGAACATACTTAAATACAACTTTTCTGAACTTTGAATGGTTGTGGTAGTCATATTCCTGGCAATGTGGTGAGATTACTCTTTCTGGTGAGGTACTTTCAACACACAGGTATTGAAATAACACACATGTGTCTTATTTGTTTCAAAAGTATTATTTCATAATACTTTTGTTACAAATATAACCTTAAAGACTCAACATTTTTACAAAAACATCATCGTTGGCCTAATAACCGATATTGTTATAAATATAGTAAACACACAGACAATTTAGTTCAGCATAATATTAGTTCGTTATTCAATGAACGAGATACATCACAGTTTAATACATTATTTAACCTCTGCAACAAATAAATTGTAGTTCCATAATATACCATAAGATTTGGATATGTATCCAAAAGAATATATGTATTCATTATTCATTATAGCCACCACGTAGTCCAGAATTTATTCTATAAAAATCCTATAAATATTCGCAACTAACTATGGTTGCGAATATTTTCTTTAGACCCAATGATGCTATTTAATATGAGACGATCTTTTTATTGAATATATTGACAAATGAATGAGCGAAAATGGTGGAGAATATCGAACACTTCCTTTGACAAAAAGTTATGTTATTTATTTTAACTATTTCTTAATTTTTTTTGTAAACAAATTGTTTTGATTATGACTTTAACTTAACATAAAACGTAATATGGTTGATGTAAAATCCTACTTTTCTGTTATTTTGTCAAATCCTATTATTAATTATCCTGCTAATATAATTATTTTATTTAATATTTCTTTAACTATTAACTTTAGTTAAGGTATTTTATACCAAAATTCAGAAGTATTAATGTTTTGTCTATTTTTCTTCGTTGCCTGGAGTAATTGCCTTAAATCAGAATTATGCAGCTGATTTGTAAAATGTGATTATATCTTTAAAACTGTTGAGTTTTGAAGTTATTAACAGATATAACTTTTTTTTTGTTAAAATAATGTATCTTTAATATTTTTATCACAAATACAGGTAACTTAAAGAGCAAAAAAGTTAAGTGCAAATTTATGCCACATATGTGGCGCCCTCTAACAGCTACGTCAAAATGTGTTTATACATAAAATGGATTTGCAAACATGAAAGTTATAAAAATAACATTTTAAATTTGCACTTAACGCCCTGTATCTTTTTTAATATCAACATTTTATTAAAGCAATTTGGCTTAAATCCTAATATTCTAAAGTGTAGAATCTACTGTTGCTTTTTGTACAATTACTTAAGGACCACCCTGTATAAAATTTTTTGTTGCTTGTGCCTAAACGTACTGTAATTTCTTAGTTATTCGTTAAGAAACTCTTCCACTAAATAATAAGGTCTTTCAGATAGATTGGCTTTTGTCAATTTACGGAACTTAAGGTAAGTAGTTATAGATTTAAGTTGAAAAGGGAGATGGTTGTACAATTTTTTGCCGAATATAATATAGATTTCTTTTCTAACTCAGTGGATGAGATCGGTACATCAAAGCTTGAATTTCTGGTGGAATAGTCATGATTAGGTCTTGCTGGAAAAACATGTAAGTGTTTACGAATTAAGCAAACAGTTTCTAGAATATATAGAAAGAGAAAAGTTAAAATATAAAAAAGATACAGTATTGCTCTTTTTGTAATTTAAAAATAACATCAGATTGGGCAGCTATACTAGAACCATAAAAAGGAAGGCCATATCGAAGATGAGACTCGAACAAAAAAAGTATCTTATTTTGGAAGATGCATAATTGATTTCCTTCGAAACAGATCTTATTGCTCAGCAGGCTGAGGCTAGTTTCTTACTTAACAAATCGATATAAGGGGGCCATTTTAAGGGGTTGCTGTCTAAAAATACCAAGAATTTTACAGAATCAACGATACTGATCTGGCTGTTATTAAGAAGCAAGGGTGAAAAGAGGATAGCATTATCCTTTACAGGATAATGCTACTTTACAGGATAATGCTACTGTCTTATCCACGTTAAAAGAGAGTTAATTAAAATCGGACAAGGTTTTTATTTTAAGTAGATCAGAAGTTTGCATGAAGAGTTGCAATATTAGAGATACTCCAGGTAATACTTGTAGCATCAACAAAAAGAACAATGTTTTTAGCGATTTTTAAATTAGTAATGTCATTTATAAAGTAAGGAAAAATAGAGGACGCAGTATTGTACCTTGTGGTACTCCAAATACAATGCTTTTGTGACTAGATTCAGTATCATTTGATCTAACTAGTTATTTCGTATTCCTTAAGTAAGATTGGAATCAATTTAAAGAAATACCTCAAATTCCGTAAAAGTTTAGTTTTTTATCAAAATGTCGTGATTTACACAATCAAGCTTTGGCTATCACAAAAAACAGTGGCAGTATAAAGATTATCGTATCGTTTAGTGCTTGATAGAGCTCATGTAGTACAGAAAACATAGCATTACTGGTACATTTATTAGATAAAAGACCAAACTGACCATGTGATAAAATGTTATTTTCAACGAGAAAGGACATAAATCGGGCTTTTATAAGCCTCTCAATAATTTTGGATAGGACCGGTAGAAAGGCAATAAAATAAAAATAAGTCTATAATTGCCTTTTAGTTCTTTTCCCCTTTCTTTATTTATTATTCTTAAATTTTAATTTGGTGGTGCGAATTATTTCTAGAGTCAAAATTGTTCCTGTTTCTCAAAATTTTTGTAGAACTGTTGGTGCTGAGGATTGTTGACGTATGGTACCATAGAGTGAAAGCTCTTCTTGTTCGCTGATACTTTGTTTTTGGGTTCCATTATCACTAATTTAATTTTTTTTTTCAATTCTTTTCGCGTCTTGTTCTTTTTTAAAATGTTGGTTTCATGCCATGATTCATGAAAAGTTTTGAAAAACTGAAAATGAAACTGATTTTCTAATTTGTAGCTTAATGGTATTTAATGTTTTCTCAGCAACCCCTTTGATGTTTCAAAAACCAAAGCTATTCATGTCGTTGATCAAATCTTCCGACACGAATGCTTTCATAGTTTTTTTCGTATTTCTATTAGATATCTATTATATCTATGTATCTAATATATACAGTATATATTATAGAATCTATTGTATCTTGGGATTTATATAGGATTTATAAGTTATTTTAGTATCTGGATATTGCTCTTGATAAGCTCTGGACAGTCTATTAATATTCACGTCCGGGCTTAGATATTCTTTACTGGACTTTGCCCTCGTATAATGACCAACATAGCGGGGTATCGAATTAATGTGGTCTTTTATAGCACAGCTATCATCTTCAGAATATAGAGATTTTTTATGAGACGACCTATTATCTGACAAAGAAGTTTCGCCAAGTTTCTTTTTATTTACAAGAACTTCCAGCTTTTTCCACGTTACAGCAAAGATATTCATGAATGTATTCCTGAGCACCTGACCACCTGAGCAAAGGCTTAATCTTCACTGGGTAGGGTGTAGCTTACTGTTGTTTGACGTCTACTATCTTCCGGAACCTCATAGGTACCATGCGGTTGCCTCCTAACCTGCAGGAGTTGTATAAGATCCATCAGATAAGTACCTTGAGTTTTGGTGTTCTCTCGGTGAAACTTTTCAAACAAGGATTTTCTTGAGCGATAACTAATAGATGTACAATTAAATTTGCACTTACAAATCACCCAAAAATAAAATAATATATAAAATAAGACAGAGTGCAACATGATAGGTTATGTTACAAACCTCCTGCCAACAGTCCCTATACAAGGTTTAGTATTAGAAATGGCACCTAGCGCCTTTGTTAGGACGTAGAGCAAGCCACATACAACCTTTCTATGGCAATAACTCAAAATCAAAAGTTTTGGCACTCAGCACCTTTGAAACTTCCACTTTTCAATTGTGTGTATGTGGAGAGAGAGATGGCATAAGACACAGAATCTTTTTGCCACAGACAACACTCTTCAATTACAATAGTACATGAAAATCTAATGTCAAATTTAAACAGAAGCGAAAGAATTGAAAGGCAAAATTTGCAATCATTTGATCATAAAATTTAAATTCGCTGTATAACAAAGTTTATTATACATTTTATTTATTTTTATAATTTTTCTTCGAAAAATACAAGAATACCGTAACTTTTAAATGAAATTTTCAATTTTATCAGTAAAATATGTAATCAATATTAACTTCAGAAAAACTACCTTAGTTCTTATTATTTCCTTAATAATACTAATATCCTTAATTCAAAGGATCATGCAGTAATCTTATGTTTCCATTATTATTTTAACTGCAGATAATCCACCTGAAGAAAAAGGAAGCGATGATCAACCCGGTTTGTATCAGACGCCACCGCAAATCAAAATAGCCAATAGAAGAGCCGATACTGATGTTACCGAAGTGGAGACTCTACAAATGATTCAAGCGAAAAACGCTGATAAGAGGAACAAAGATCCCCCTGGTTTTCAGCCCGTTGTAAATATTCAACCCGAAAAAGATATTAAAATCGACAATAATGACAAAACCATATATAAGGTGTATCCAGTAAATTCTGCTCCAATAAAATTAGATGTAATCGATGACAGCAACAAAAAAGAAAGTGTGGTGATAGGTAAGTAGAAAGTATTAAACATTTTAACGGTTTGCTGCTCTGCTTAAATATATTAACGGTAACCCGTACAACTGTCGTTCATGTCATTAATTAATCGAAATACACTCTGATATTTTTTACTAATACAGGTGTTTTTTAATCATTTCATGTTTTTCTCGTGTGCTAGCTGCTATCACTCATACATTCTAAATCCATGTTACCAAGCACCGATTCCTACGTAACATCACTTTTAGTTAAAGAATAGTTGTTAATCTATCCGAATCGACAATTACCTACTTTTAGTTTAAACAGTTTTTTTGAAGTTTTAAGTATTTAATATTTATAGGAAATTTGATAAGAATGAGTCTAAATGCGACTAAATTTCTATGTTGCACAACGGTTATATTGAACTATAGTCTTTAAAAACAACAGAAATAGATCCAGTGTGCCATTAGATCTTAAATTGTACCAATACAGGGATTGGACTGTACTGAAATGGGAGGATTTCATCATCATCATTGTTTAAACGTTCTGCGTTGAAAGTTAAAAAAGTTGAACATAGGTCTCCTCTAATTTCTTCCAGTACTGTTGCTCTTGAGCTTTTTGTAGGAATTTCCAGCGATTCTTTTGGTGTCATTTGTTCATCGTGTAGATGGTCTACCTCTGCTTTTCCTGTCTACATTGTTTTCACTCCGTAATTTTTCTGGTCCACGATCCGCCATTTATTCCGTCCACATGGCGCCCGCTCAGTTTCACTTCAGCCATGTTGTGTACTCTGTAACGTCTGTAATGCCTGTCCTTCCTATTTTCCTCGTTTCTAAGGCTGTCTCTGAGAGTCAGTTGGTTAAACATTGGTTACACATTGGTTTAAACGTTTGTTATCAACAAGACACGATATCATCTAGAACAAGATATCATCTTATCGATACATTTTGGCAAGAGTAACGTAAGTCACCAAAAACTATTTGTAGAAAAAACAATTTTTTAATTAAACCTGGTTATTAAACTTATTTAAATTATGACTAAAAAAACTTGTCCTACTTGTCCTAAAAAAGGTTTAAATTAATTCTAGGCTTACTACACTTTGGCAGTACCTTTTAACAATAATAGTGTCAGTTTAATTGAAAAACATGATTTTCGCCCAAAAATGTCACTTACGTTACTTTGCCAAAAATGTATCGTTATAAACTAACTAAAACTAACTTGCTTGTATGGACGCCTTGCTCTGTAAACCGGTGAATACATTTGTTATCAACAAGACACGATATCATCTAGAACAAGATATCATCTTATCGATACATTTTTGGCAAAGTAACGTAAGTCACCAAAAACTATTTGTAGAAAAAACAATTTTTTAATTAAACCTGGTTATTAAACTTATTTAAATTATGACTAAAAAAACTTGTCCTACTTGTCCTAAAAAGGTTTAAATTAATTCTAGGCTTACTACACTTTGGCAGTACCTTTTTAACAATAATAGTGTCAGTTTAATTGAAAAAACATGATTTTCGCCAAAAATGTCACTTACGTTACTTTGCCAAAAATGTATCGTAATAAACTAACTAAAACTAACTTGCTTGTATGGACGCCTTGCTCTGTAAACCGGTGAATACATTTGTTATCAACAAGACACGATATCATCTAGAACAAGATATCATCTTTATCGATACATTTTTGGCAAAGTAACGTAAGTCACCAAAAACAATTTGTAGAAAAAACAATTTTTTAATTAAACCTGGTTATTAAAACTTATTTAAATTATGACTAAAAAAACTTGTCCTACTTGTCCTAAAAAAGGTTTAAATTAATTCTAGGCTTACTACACTTTGGCAGTACCTTTTTAACAATAATAGTGTCAGTTTAATTGAAAAACATGATTTTCGCCAAAAATGTCACTTACGTTACTTTGCCAAAAATGTATCGTTATAAACTAACTAAAACTAACTCGCTTGTGTGGACGCCTTGCTCTGTAAACCGGTGAATACATTTTGAAGATTCTCGAATACGTATCATCGTTCTAAGAGATGCAACTGTTATATGGAGTACGTCAAAATTAGCTTGTCCGTTACAATATGTTCATCAGAACTATATCTACAAATCACTGTCTATGTCTGATAATCGCAAGTGGGAGAGCTTATCTTATCTTCTTACATTTCCTAGCATTATACGTCGTAGAAACTCATATCGTATGTCTCTAGAGACGTGGTCAATGAATTCAAGTTTTCTCTTTTTTATCTTCTTCTTGATGTGCCTATCCGTTACGAATGTTGGCGATCATCTTGGCAATCTTTATATTATCTGCAGTAGCGCGGAAAAGCTGCACAGATGTTGTATTGAACCAGATTCTGAGGTACTTTAACCAAGATGTTCTTCTTCTTCCTGGATCTCGCTTTCCAAATATTTTTCCTTGCAGGATGGCTTAAAGCAGAACATATCTGGATTCATTTCGCATAATATATCCGAAGAATTGTAACTTTCGAGATTTAATGGTGGTCAGTACCTCTCGGTTATTATTCATTCCTCTAATGACCTCCTATTTGTGACTCGGTCAGTCCACGGGATCACAAGTATTCTTCAATTTAGCCACATCTCAAATGCTTCCAGTTTTTTGAACATATCTTCGTTCAAGGTCCACGATTCAACACCATATAAAAGGACAGAGAAGACGTAGCATCGCAGCATTCTTACTTATCTATCAAGAGAGACGTTGTGACTCTTGACGAAGTCAATTCTTCACAATTCTTCATTTATTATGGTGCCGAGGCAGTTGTACTGCATCACTCTTTCTACAGGAGATTGGTTGACCTAGAGTTGACCTTCTGTTATCTTTTTCTTGCTAATTATCATAAGCTTTGTCTTAACGTTTATATTGAGTCCATATTGTTGACTGTAATACGTGATTTTATTCATAAGAACTTGTAGGTCTTCTAAGTTGTCCGCAAATACTATGGTGTCATCTGCATATCTGATGTTGTTAAGCCGGTAACCATTTAGTAGAATACCTTTTTCAGTTTCGTGCAAAACTTCGATAAATATTCTTTCAAAATACAGATTGAAGATTAGAGGAGACAAAATACAGCCTTGCCTCACTCCACGCATGATTTTCACACATAGTCAGTGTGATTCACCTTTAACTCTGAGATTTTCTGTCTGATTCCAGTAAAGATTTCTAATTATTTTCAGATCTTGGTTGTTAATTTATGCTTCTTTTAGTATTTGCATCATCATCAGTCAACCAGACATGCGTATACGTCGCAGTTGACGTCTCCGCATCTCTGGAATAAGACTTGTACTGAGAACAAAGCCTCTCTAGTACCAACAGCATTTGTGTACCCGAATTGGTTGGGGGAAATTTGACTTTCACAGAGCTTGTAGATTCTCTTATGAATTATCTTTAAGAACAATTTTAGGAGATGACTCATGAGGCTTATAGTACGGTAATCTTCACATTTTTGGCTCCTGTTTTTCTTTGGAATGCAATAAACTCAGATTTCAGCCATTCTGTTGGTATTTCTCCAGAGTTGTATATGTTGTTGAATATTTTTGCGATTATTGCTATTGATTCGTTCCATTAGTTTGAGTAGTTCTGCTTGTATATTATCAGGACCTGCTGCTTTGCCATCCTTTAACTGTCTTATTGCGGAATAAACTTACTGCTTTATTATTCTTGGTCAATATCCGCTTTTTTATAGTATATATAATTTCAGGTTTAATATTCAGTCTTTCCAGTACTGGACACATTTCAAAGGTCTCTATATTTTAAGGAGTTCCTTATTTTGTGTTCAGTTTTTCACATCTTATTGAAGTATGGGAAACACATAACACCTAATCATTCTGTTTTCTAGAGTCATAGAAAGATACAGTACTATCAACAGTTTTTTCATTTTGTCGAACGTAGCTAGTGGTTGTTCAATGCGTGGATGAATTTCTTCTGATTGTTGGTTCTCATTGACAATGGTTAAACATGCTCAATTACCTGTCTATTAAAAACTAATTGTTCGCAATTGTTAACTTTTTTTGAAACAACCATCATTTTGGGTTTCCTTGTATTAACACGTAAACTGAGCGTCATACGAACGATAGATACTTTGTCAAATAGTCTCTGGAGGTTTTTCCAATTGTTGGCTATTATAGCTGTACCATCAGCATATCTGATGTTTTTGGCAAGAATTTGGAGAATATTTTGCCTCTAGGGTGGGGGATTTCATCATGGCATCTACACTCCTAGCAGAGTGATTTCCGCCCTCTTAGAACTCTTCCGATTCATTTGTCGCGGTAAATAAGTCCGCATTATCATTTTGCTTTTACATTTGGTTGTGTGAATTGGCGTCTCCTACAATATTTCTCCATTCTTTCCTGTTTTTATTTATGGTTTTTCAAAAATCTAACTCCCATCTTATTAAAATTCGCAATTATCTGCTTCTTTCATCTCGTCTTCGGTCTTCCTCGTAGTCTGTCCAATACTGGTCACCAATTAGTCATTTTCTTGATAACTGCTTCTGGATTTCTTCTTTCTAGATGTTCCATTCATCTAAGTCTATTTGATAAATCTGACTATGTCTTCTCCTTTCAAACGTTCCTTTACTTCATGGTTCATTAGTTTTCTAAATTCATTATTACCTTAGGTTAGTAGGCCTCATATTCTCCCAATGATTTTTCGCTCTAAGATCCTCACTCTTTCTTTATCCTTCTGTGTCAGGCACATTACTTCAGCACCATATGTGATTACTAGTCTAATTGCTGTAAATTTGATGAGTTAGCTTCTTATCTTTGAGGAAATTGTTGTATTTCCAGTAAGTTCTGTTTCCTGCCAGAATTCTTTCATTGATTACTATACTTCTTTCATTAGTTTCATTAACGGGGACTCCAAGATACTTAAAGTGTTCTTCCTTTTCAAACTTATATTCCCCAATATTTAACCTTGTCATATTAGCTGTACTTTTTCTTGAGCATATTAGGTATTTTGTTTTATTTTGATTTATTGCCAAACCCTTCTTGGGTGCTTCATTGCACAACTTCGCAAATTCTTCATTTAAACTCTTTAGGTTTCTACTAATCAGTGCTATGTCGTCAGCATACGTCACAAGTTGCGACGTCGATGTTATAACTGTACCTTTCATTTCAGTAACAGTACCTCTTATTGTTTCTTCTATAGCGACGTTAAATAATGACGTTGATAGAGAGTCGCCCTGTCGTACTCCAGTTGCTATTTCTATATTTTGGAGATGCTGCCATCTGATATTATTGCTGCCGTTGATCCCTCGGTTATTATTTTCGTAAGCTTTATGAGTTTCATTGGGATATCTAGGTTTTTTAGGTCTTCTGTTAGGTCGGGTCTTATCAGACTGTCAAATGCTTGCTTGAAATCTAGGAAAAGGATGTCTAAGCCGATATCATGTTCGTAACACTTTCCAATTGACTGTGTGATTATGTTTATTGTGTTTATTGTTGACCTATATATATATATATATATATATATATATATATATATATATATATATATATATATATATATATTTATATATATATATATATATATATATAATATATATTATTATATATATAAATATATATATATATATATACATATATATATTATTATATATATATAAAAATATATATATATATATATATATATATATATATATATATATATATATATATATATATATATATATATTAAATATATATATATATATATATATATATAGATCCGGTTTTTTAGGCGTTACGCTTGTCCGGTAGGGATCTATGGAAATGTGTTTTGTGTGTGTAGTAGGATCATTAGCAATTTTCATTAGCAAAAAAAAATTGCTAATGATCCTACTACACACAAAACACATTTCTTCACTAAAAACTGCCTACTCACAAACTTAAGCACAATGACTTTGCTCCTACCACATCATTCCTCTTGACATTGACGGATACTAACTGATTTTTCATACCATCTTTCTATCAGTTAGCCCTAGACTCCAACACAGATCAGAGGTAATGTAAGTCAATAAAAACCTCACCAACTACAGGGGTCATATAAGATGCCCCCAGTTTCAATTTTTTATATTACAGTCAGTTTTATATTGTATTAAGTCAAGAGTCTATTATTATTTTTTAAATCCAGATGTCCATCGAATGTTTTTTTTATGTGGCCACACAATGTTTTTTAACAACTTTTTATGTAAGTAGTAAAAAAACCAACTTTTTCTTTGTATGTTCAAATTTTAACTTTGTTGTTTTTAATATTGGTATTTTTACTCTCTCTTTTAGTAAACTGATGATGGAATGATACAATTCCGAAAAGATCTTCTTTATAATAAAAAATTTTAAGCTTTTAATAAGCGCTTTTTTTATACCTTAATACACACGAACACCACGTGCTTTGTATTCAACAGGTATACTAGCCACTCCTGGATATCTCCACTTCATGGTTTGTTCCAGTTTTACTTTTAAATATTTTTAAGAATGTTTGTCTGATTAATTTTGTAGCAGCTGTTTAACAATTTTATTCCTCTATAGTCGTTACATTTTGTGGTGTCCCATTTCCTTAAAATAGGAAATATTCACCCTGTTTTCCATTCTTCGGGCATTCTTTCTTCTTACCAAATCTTTATTAGATCGTATAATTTTCGTTGCATTTCTTCTGTGCCTTGTTTTATTTGCTCGTTTGGGATTTCGTCTGGATCGCCTGCTTTCTTTTACTTTAGATTTGTTACCACACGTAAAAAATCGTTAATTTAACAATTTCGTTTTTATCATTAAGGTATGTTTCGTCGTTGCATTCGTGAATGCTTTCTTGGGACGTGAGGGTGAGGGATTTATCAATCGTATATTGGCTGAATCTAAAATTTTGTATTAAAATTAAACTATGGTCTCTACAAACAAAAGAATAGACTCTCTGTGCTATTGAGGTCTTAGATTGTACCAATGGGGGAATTACACTGAAACTGAAATGGGAGGATTTGCCAAGCGTATATTGTTTGAATTGAAAATTTCGCATTAAGGAACTGATTCGAAGAGAGTACCACAGAAAATTTTGTGGTAGGAAGTCCTTATTTAATATGAGAAAGTAATTATCTTGCTTAGGAAAGAAAGTCCTGTGTTACATGTGGATTCCAATTTCTTATTCCTTTTTAGGGTTTGTTTTTTGTCTCTCTATCAGTTCTTTCGCAGGTTTTAAAACTCTTATTGTGATTTTAAACCCTAGATGCTAATTTATCCACAATATATATCTTGATGTATCTGCATCTGCAGTGGTTGTTGATTTTTTAACTTGGTTAGCGGATTTTTAATAGATGTCTTGGTGGCTTTTTATATCAACAAATCAATCAACATACACAAGTAAAAACAATACTTTTTGTTAATGATCAACTGATAATATCTATCATCCGCTAAAACAAGTGGATCATATTATATCAATTACTAAACTTGATATAGTTAAAAGCTAGTAAAAATATCTTTTTTGTAATGTACTACTAGAAATCGTTAGACTATAGTTGGTAATTATATATTTTCTCTATTGATCTATTGAATCCATTTTACTTTTGTTTATTTCAGGAACTCGTTCGGAACGTCCCTTGCCGCCATCTAAAATAAACCAAGACTTTGATTTGCTGTTTGATACCAAGGATAGAAACGACGATCCGATTTTAAAACCACATAAGCCTCCTCCATTTCCTGTAAAGTCTGATTTTCCTTATCCTCTAGAACGTCCGGGATTGGAACCTAATCTTAATGTAATGCCAGTTCCGGAAGCTCCTTCAAAAAATGGAAACGACTTAGATGAGCCTGATTATTTTTCAAACAATCAATGGAACAGTATTGGAGATACTTATGAACCAAAAATCATCACTGGCCAAAAAATTACTGGTAAGTGTCCACTTATTTGCCCTGTTAAGAGATCACAACAACATATTATTGTTCTGCTTCTTCGAGTTGAATCTTTATGACCTTCAGCGTGGATTGGTTATTTTAATGAATGCTAGATATATTATTTGCCATTTTCATGTCCATTTCCATGTTTATGTCAGTATGTTGGTTTTGTTTGTTCCAATATATTTCTAGCCCTATTCCACCCTATTTCTATTATATTTTGCATCTACATTATCTTTTGGTATACTATTTTGTGTGTTATTAACAAAAAAAATGCCACGTTGAGGCCAATGTAACAAATTTAAGTTGAAAGTCGATTTAACACAGATTGTGAGGAATGAGACACCTTTAATGGGCGTCTATGTGAGAAATAAGAAGAAGGGAATTATAAAAATTCGCGACGAAATAAAACTAATAAGTAGGTAAAGAAATAATAAATAAGACTTACAATCAATTTAATTTAACTATCAGACGACCGGTTTCGCTTTCTACAATATGCAAAGCATCTTCAGGTCTCGATACAAAGTTGTCTCTATCTTGACGTTTTATGCGCGTTTCGGGTCACTTCCGGTGTCGGATCGCAACCGGAAGTAAATATTTAGATTCGTCTCGACGAGACCTTTCGATCCATATATACATTGTGGGGTCTAAAACTTAAATTAAATTTTAACTTCCGGTCATCTAAAAACCGGAAGTGAATTTTTGTACCAAAAGTATATCTTGGTAATCTCATACGTAATACTAATAATATTCCGAAAAAATATTTTAAATATCTAATATAGTTTTTGAGTAAAGTGGTGGACAAGAAAAGGGCTTAGCGTTTTAGTATATAAGATGTACTATGATGTTATATATTAAGATCGATCAGACATCAAGTCATCGACGTATGGAATTATCGCCTTATTGACAGGTGATTCTCGCTAATATATTATACTCTGTTTTTTAACCAGGAGGAGTAAACCAAAAAGACAGATTCACACTCAAGAAAGTTACTAGAAAAGTCACCAAATACAACTTCTTTTTTTTGTTGATTATCTCGGCCTTGCGGTAATCGAGTAATCAATATTGGACAACCTCACACGTCAATTTTAACCTAACTTCGTTTATTTATGTTTGAATTTTGAATAATAAAATAATTTTTTTCAATTCACTTCCAATATATATTAGTATTACATTACATATTACATATAATAATTATTACAATATATTAATTATTACGATAAAAAAGGACGTTTTTTATATTTGGTCCCATGTATATATATTTAGATATCGGGTGATCCAGTTTTATAGATCTCTTAAGTCTATGGTATTTAAATATAATTTAGAGAATATTTTGATCGGGAGAGTCAATAATGTTACAGATCTAAGTATGGTTTTTCTCAGAAATTTGTCTTTTAATAATAGACCATATTCTTATTCTGGTATGATCAATTTCTTGAATCTAGTTTTTTTTCTTACCAGACACTCTGTATAAATAAGTGTGTACTTACTATTTCTTTAATACTGGATTTCTGTGAGATAATCAACAATCCAATCTATTATGTTACATTCTTGCATAATTTTGCAGTTTTCTTGTGATGATCTACAACCAGGAAGAACAAAACCAACTGTATCATACAATCAAACTAAAACACAACATTACTTTACTAATGTTCTTTTATTGCGATGAAAACAAAATGGAAATGCTTCTTAACAAGTAAACACTAAATTTAAAAGATAGTTGCCGTTTTTCTTATGATAATTAGATATAAATAACATACATTTATAAATTTATAAACACTTTAAACTATATTTAGTATAAATATCATCTAGAAAAATATCACATTAAATACTATTCGCATATCACCAAGTCCAAGTTATTACAAACAACTTAAACAGTCAGAAATCGATTTATATATTAGAGGAAAATATTAATAATAAATAAATTTCACAAATGTCATTAGTGTCAATATGTCATAATTTAGTGGAGTAAACTTGCATGCGGTTAGACCAATTGCAAACAAGCATTACGGCGCGGAAAATTTGAATTACTCCTCCTGGTTAAAAAACAGACCATAGAACCTGATTTAAAAAATCTCACATACACACAGCTGTGTGTTGGATTGCCTACTAAACAAGTGAAAAGAAATAAGTTATCTCTATTTAAAGAAATAGAAAGATTAGAAAAAGATGAAAAGTATCACTTACGTTGCATGTTTTCCATTATTTTTTAATCTCTGGTTCATTTCGTATTTCTCCCTTCAATTGTCATGTCTTTTTTAGTTAGATCATTGATGTAGATTTAGCTTGAGCTTGAGTTTATTTTTGTTAAATATTATGTTCTCTTTTTTCCGAATTTCTGTTTTTACTACATATGTTTTATTTCCAGCACGTTTTTCTACTTCTTTTATCTTGGCGACGATATGTAACTTTCGTCATAAGGTTTGTTGCTGTATCATTAAGTAATTTTTAATCGCCTGTATCTATTGCCAAAACTTGTATTACTAGATTATTTACCTTATTCATTTACTTTTTTATATGCTCTAGAATATTTTTCTTCTTGTTTCCTTTTTCTTTTATTAGTTGTTGGTTATTTTTGTTTACTTCCGTTTTCTTCTCTAATTTATTGGATTACCCCAGTCGTCAAAAACGAAAATGCCAATGAACCTCTAAAAATCCCTATCTCCAGAAAAGTTTGGTTTAGTCCTACCTCCGGACTTTTCCTTAAACCCCCTATTACCTACAAGGGAGGGACAAAAAACATCGATTTACTAAGAATCTAAATAAATAAAATTTGTATTAACTTGACGATAAAAAATCGACATCTTATGATAAGAGTGTCCTATCGACAAAAACCAAAATGCGTTTTAAAGGTTCAAATGATGTCAGTTTCTATAAAGCTGTTAAATAAGTACCTAACGCTGCGCGATTATTGTCATGAGGTCAATAAAATTTGTCAATTCCATATTTTCACCACTTTCTACATTTAAAATATGCCTAAAAAACTCTGAATTTAGACTTTCACATTACAAACGATGTAAGAAATTTAAAACTGCTTCTTATCTATTGCACAATTACGTTTATCGAAACTATACAACTTCAGCTATAAATTCCACCGCTTTTCCCGTGACGTGAGGTCGTTTATAATGAAAAAGTTTAAATTTGGCGTTTTTTAGACATATTTCAAATGCCTCATATTTTTTGCCAAAACTCAAAATGGTTACCTATAGGTTTTGAAGATTAGACTCTAATCTGAGCAATTCCATAGCGACCTGTCAATGGAAGTGATTTAATAAACAATTAAAAAAACCAATATTTCCAATTTCTTATGGGGCAAACAAACACGAATTAGAAATGTTTGGAAAGGTTTTCTAAGCCCCGCCCATTGTGACGTCAGAGCATGGGTAGTCCATTATTGCAAACACTTTCGCCCAAAATCGCAAGTAGTCGGTGTCGGTACCACAGTTTAACGATTGAGATCTGAACGAAATCGAACGAAACCACATTATCTATTATTGTGACCTTTCTTTAGTAGCTTATTATAACATGCATGTTCAATACATTTTTTTAATGGTATAGACTGTCCTGTGGTCTGTGAACTGTGTTTGTCATTTGTCATCTTAGTTTTAGTTAATGTCATATGTAATTGTCATGTTATTCATTCAAACAAAACAATGCTAATTTCTTGTATATTAAAACCTAGTTTATAAAGGTTTTGCATTTCATTACAATTTAATATACAAGAAATATCAAATATGGATAAGCTACTACGACCAGACAGATTCGATGCTGATCCTAACTCTCCTAGATCGTCTCAAGAATGGATGCATTGGAAAGCTACCTTTGAAAACTTTATTTCCTCTGTGATTGATGTTTCAGAGGAGGAGAAATTCAAACTACTGGTAAATTACGTGAGCAACAATATCTATGAACTCATCTCTGATTGTAGAAAGTATTCTGAAGCCAAAAGTATTCTTGAAGCAGCTTTTGTTAAACCCAAAAATGAAATTTTTGCCAGACATATCCTAATGACAAAAAAACAACAAACTGGTGAAAATATAGGTCAATACGTTCAACATCTTAAAGTGCTTTCCAAAGACTGTAATTTTCTAGCCGTTTCTGCAGACCAAAATAGAGAAGATTATATAAGAGACTCTTTTATTAATGGCATTCTTTCTAATGACATAAGACAACGTTTACTAGAAAACAACACTATTACTCTGCAAGATGCCATAGTAAAAGCCCAGTCTCTGGAGTCAGCTTCAAAACACTCTGAGGCTTATACAACTCCTGTACAAATTATTAATGCAATTTCTTCTGAAACCAGAGAGCACACTAATTATACTTCTGCTGCTGTGAAAAGTTGGAAATGTTACTTTTGTGGATCAACTGAAAGGCATCCTCGTAGCCTATGCCCTGCTAGAGACAAAGTTTGTAAGAAATGCTCGAAAGTTGGACATTTTTCCAAGGTATGTAGGCTTCAGATGCCCAATTCAGTATCAGCTGCTGTTTTAGCTACTACTACATCTAGTTCGAATGTTAGAAATCTTGCTGCTGCCCCTCAATGCTTATCTAAAAGTGTTACTGAGATAAAGGTGAATGGAAATACAGCTGAAAGTTTAATAGACACAGGTAGTTCTGAGTCATATATCAGTAAGAATTATGCATTGTCTATAAACGTGAAAACATTTAGAAGTCATGCAAGCATAATAATGGCTTCAACAGCACTCAGAACGACTATCTCAGGACACTGCTTTGTTAATTTAGAAATAAACGAACATTCATATAAAAATGTCAAATTATCAATAATTCAAGATTTATGTGCTGATGTAGTTATAGGTCATGACTTGCTTAAACAACATTCTTCTCTAGAAATCACTTTTGCTGGCTCAAAAATGCCTTTAGTTATTGATCATATAGATAACATTTGTAGTTTGGCATACTTAAATATAGAGCCACCCAAATTATTCTCCAATCTATCAAATGATTGCAAACCGAGGGCAACTAAATCAAGAAAATTTTCAACTGAAGATAGAAAATTCATATCTGACGAGATACAGTATCTGCTATCGAATGGAATCATAGAAGAAAGCAACTCTCCTTGGCGTGCACAAGTACTTATTACAAAAAGTGAAACACACAAAAAGCGAATGGTGGTAGATTATTCACAAACAATTAATAAATTTACTTACTTAGATGCCTATCCTCTCCCAGATGTTGAAGATATTGTTAGAAAAGTAGCAAGATATTCTGTCTTCAGTACTATTGATCTTAAAAATGCATACCATCAAATTCCAATTAAAAATGAAGAGAAAATATACACTGCTTTTGAAGCCAACGGCCAACTATACCAATTTTGCCGGATTCCTTTTGGGGTAACCAACGGAGTGGCTTGTTTTCAAAGGGTTATCGATGGTATTATTAAATCCGAACATTTAAAAGGTGTGTATGCATATCTTGATGACATTACGGTTTGTGGATTAAATCAACAACAACATAATGAAAATCTTAATAAATTTATGGAAGTAGCGAAGAAATACAATCTAACAATAAATCAAAATAAAAGTTCTTATACACTAAATTCAATCAAACTTTTGGGTTATCAAATAGAAAATCAGACCTTAAAACCTGATCCTGAAAGACTTGAACCATTAAAGAAGTTACCCTTACCAAACGATTCACAATCACTAAAGAGAGCTGTCGGAATGTTTGCACATTATTCCAAATTTATCCCACAATTTTCAGAAAAGATACAAAAACTAGTCACATGCAATACTTTTCCTTTAACAGAACAAGCAGCTGAAGCTTTCCAAATTCTTAAATCTGAAATTATTTCTTCAGCTGTTACTACAATTGATGACAAGATTCCTTTTATCGTTGAATCTGATGCTTCAGATTTTTGTATTGCTGCTTCTCTTAGCCAAGGAGGAAGACCTGTTGCTTTCTTTTCAAGAACCTTATCAAAAAGTGAAAGAAATCATTCATCAGTGGAAAAAGAGGCTTATGCAATAGTGGAAGCTCTTAGAAAATGGAGACATTTCTTGATAGGTAAACATTTTCGACTTATAACTGATCAAAAGTCTGTCTCTTTTATGTTCAATATGCGCCACACTAGTAAGATAAAAAATGAGAAGATTATCAGATGGCGCCTTGAATTATCATGCTACAGTTTCGATATTCAGTACCGACCAGGAGTTGAGAATGTAGTGCCAGATACTTTCTCACGAGTGAGCTGTTCAATAAATCCTCGACCAAGTCTATTTGAACTACATCAATCCTTGTGTCATCCAGGAATCACCAGAATGGTCCATTGGATAAAGACACGCAACTTACCATATACTATTGATGAAGTCCGTGAAATGACCAATCGCTGTCCTATCTGTGCAGAAATAAAACCAAAGTTTTTGAAAACTCAAGGGAGATTAATTAAAGCTACTTCGCCTTTTGAAAGATTGTCTCTGGATTTTAAAGGACCGCTTCCATCTAGATCTCATAACAAATATATCCTAACAATTGTTGATGAATATTCTCGATTCCCCTTTGTATATCCATGTCAAGATGTTTCAGCGAAAACTGTTGTGAAGTGTCTTACAAACTTATTCTCTTTATTTGGAATGCCTAGTTATATCCATTCAGACCAAGGGGGGGCATTTATGTCTCAAGAAGTCAAAACATTTCTCCATTCACAAGGAATACCAACAAGCCGAACAACATCTTACAATCCTGAAGGAAATGGCCAGACAGAAAGATATAATGGAATTATATGGAAAACTATTTCTCTTGCATTAAAATCTAAACATTTAAAAACTGAACAGTGGGAAGAAGTAGTTGAGATAGCTCTTCATTCAATTCGTTCTCTTTTGTGTACATCTACAAACAGTACCCCTCATGAGCGAATGTTTCATCATTCCAGAAAAGCTATAAATGGAGCTGCACTTCCTTCATGGTTGATAACCCCCGGAAAAGTATTTATGAAAAAAAATGTGAGGCAGTCCAAATATGAACCCCTCGTTGAAGAAGTACAGCTAATTGAAGCAAATCCAAACTATGCTGTTGTTAGACGTGAAGATGGTAAAGAAACAACAGTAGCCTTAAGACAACTTGCACCACGAGGAGATGCATCTCTGGACTGTGTTAGTGGATCGGAATCTGCGGTTTCTAATGAACAGTTTATCAAAGATCCACCAAGCCCTAGATTGAGTATATGTGAGGAAAATCCAAATATTTCTCCTGTTAACATTCTGGAAGATCAAGGTCATATTGAAAGTGTTTTAGAGGAAGAAAATAAACACAGTCTTATTAGAAGAGGTACCAGGGAAAGAAACACTCCTGCTTACCTTAAAGACTTTGTTCAAAAATAAAGTTGGGGTGAATGTCCTGTGGTCTGTGAACTGTGTTTGTCATTTGTCATCTTAGTTTTAGTTAATGTCATATGTAATTGTCATGTTATTCATTCAAACAAAACAATGCTAATTTCTTGTATATTAAAACCTAGTTTATAAAGGTTTTGCATTTCATTACATAGACATTAGTCATTCAGCCAGTTGCAATAGATCTCAAATCAGAGAAATGCACAACTCTATCCCTAATAGAGAACTAACCGATAATTAATAGAAGAATATACGACAAGGAAACTTACAGGGTCACTTGCTTCTCGTCTAGGGTCCCATCAAGTACCCTAGTCCCATTCTTAGTAAACAAACAAAACTGGACCATGGATAAGGTGTTATAACATTTAGGGTAAACAAAGGATACAAATCTAAATTTCCACACCATCATGAAAAATTCCATGCTCGCGTACAAATTCTATAGAACCGTGCATGTGCCTGACAAGAAATCTATAATGATGTTATATATTTGTTGTGAGCCTGTAACCAGTAGCGACTGGATATTGAATGGTGCATACATATTAAATTCGATTAATTTTTTGTAGAGAGAGTTTGAATGATGTTGAAACTTAGGACATTGAAAAAAGATGTGATCAAGATCACCCAGTTTTCCGCAATGTTTGCAATTATCATCTTCAGTTACATTTATTTTATATAAATGGCTTGGATAACACGCATGTCCAAAACGTAGTCTATGTATGCTGGTTACATATTTACGTGGAGATTTAAAATTCCTAAACCAACTAGTTTGTGGAATAACTGGTTGTACAGTGGTGTATCTTGTTTGGTTTGTAAAGCGGTAAATATTTCATTGATCTTTCCATATCAATAGCTGTTTTTTTTTTCAAAATCGTAATGGCATCTGATACACATAAAGAATATGACAATAAAGTGCCTGATATTATACTGGTTTTAGCTAAGTAATCTACATATTGATTATCTTTGAGTCCAGTATGTGCCTTAACCCAAATAAATTTTATATTAAAGCCAGAGTCTGCTAAGTGCTTTAATTGATCCTTTATTAAACAAATATAAGAATCACTAAATGTTTTAGGCAAAAAAGTGTTTTTTTATGTTCTGTAGAACTGAAATAGAGTGAAAGAATTAACGATTTTTTAATATTTCAAAGCTTGGAGTATGGCCAATGATTCCGCGAGAAAATTGAAAACTCATTGAAAAGTTTGTACTTAAATTCAGAACCTCCTGAGGATAGAGAAAAGCACAGCCAGTCCCTTCTATTGATTTAGATGCATCCGTGTATATAACTGTTGCATCACTATAACAGTTCAAAACAGATCTCAGAATATTGTTGCTCAATTTGTTGTTGTCACTATATGTGGGTATTATAACTTAAGTTTTATGGAAGAGAGCAAAGAAGTCTAAATTTTTGTCCACTTTGGCCAAATTCTTTGAAAAAATAGAATTGTTTTGTAAGGCAGTGCACAAAGGTGGAGATGCCTTTTTAATCCAAAATTTGTGAGTGAGATCTGATTCGTTAAGTTGACGTATACTGGAAAATAATTTGGGATTTGTTGAGTGGGCTTTGAGTACCCATTTTTTGCTTAATTACGTTCAATAAATGGACTGTAGGATTTAAATGGTACATTTATTTTCGAGATTATTGTGCGAGGTCTGTTATTTATTCTTCGAGATTTTTAATATTGCCATAGGATCAATTACATAAAAATATTTTGATCGTTTACAACTAGTCTTTAACTTTTAGTCTAAGTCTAGTTTAACTAATTTTTTTTTTCAATTAGTCTTTAATAATATTTAAGTAGACAAAATGTTAATAAGATATAATTCCATTATTTTCCTTAATTATTTCTAGGTATAAACCAAATATCCGTAACGCTCAAAACCCACACCGACAAACCCATCGCTGTTGCTTATACACCAACGGAACCGAATTCTATCGTAGACAAATATTCGATGCCAAATTACGGATCTCCAGTCATACCCGAAATAAGGCCCGGCGATTCTAATAAAGTGTTTACAGTTAGCGCTGTAATGCATGCTCATCATGAGAGTCCATCTGGAATTGTAAGTAGCGTTGATAATATACATAGAATCGATGAAACTTCTAATCATAAAAACGATTTGAGCGTACCCGATTATCCAAAGTTGGATTTCGAAGCGCCGTTTCAGGTAAGATTAAATTATTTTTGAACAAACATCTGCGCTCCTACAATCATATACACATACATATAGATATAGTATAGTTTTGTTTTTTTTTCCCACATAGTTCCTTTTTTCGTATCTCTATGTGTATATTTATCACGATAGGTTCGTAACTATATAATTTATAACGAACCACCAACATGTTTAAAATTTGTGTACATATACATGTGTAAAATCGAGTTGAAAATTTGTTGAAAAAGTCGAAAAAAATTCTAATTGTCTTTTGATAAGTCCAACATTGACGAATTCAACTGGTAGAATGATGTATAGGGGAGAATTGTACACATTGACACATAGTACACAATACAACACTGTTTTTAACTACATCAAATTTGCCGCCACATTGCCACTAGTGCTGCAACGGATACTCAATACAGTAGTTTGTTTTGATATACATAGTAAACATTATACGACGTGAAGATTCAAGCAAAATGACCTTTTTGTTTAATACTCTAAAAGTCAAATAATTTGCATATGAAAATTGTTGCTAAAAATAATATCAGTATGCTAGAATCTGGAAGGACCAACAAATGTGCAAGCGAAGATTGATTAAGGGCAGAAGGCCAGAAGGATGTTCACTGTCAAGGTTTATTTCATTAACGAAATCAAATGTTGACCGATTTTTCTTAAATTTGGAACAAATATACGTAAAATATCTATTTTTAGTGAAACTGATTTTCTATTATCGTCGGTTACTGACAGACATATTCATGATTTTGAAAATTATGACGGACAAAAAGTTATGGTTGTACTAAGAGATTCTACCAATCACGAAGAAAATGCATCTGTATCTTCTACTTCATCTAATACAACTCAAGAATCTCAACCAAAACTCAACTCTTGAAATACCTTCGACATCAAAAAGTCCTTTTATTTCCATTCGACATACGAGGTTTTGCTAAGGCCACACACAGAAAAAATTCAAATCGTAGACGGAAATCAAGGAAAAGTGTCATTTTAACTAGTACACAAGAAATAAAAAACCTTTCTTATAAAACGGAAGGAAAGAAAGCGCTCAAAACAGCAGCAGTCAAGAAAGTGAAAGAAAATATTTGTAAAGCTTTAAGCACAAAATGCTATAAAAGGACCCTTCCAGAAAAAAGACCAAGTCAGGTGAAAGTGATTCAGAAACGGATTCCGGAAGTTTAGAGGTGGCAGACTCTTCAGATGATGAATCAAGTTTTCCTATGATGCAGCAAAAAATGGTGACTCAGAATCTTAAGCTACTGCTGAAAATACTGATATTTTAAAAACTCTTTTCTGTTAGCAAAATTTGAGAAGAACATACATTATATAGCCAAAATTTTGGAAATTGTAAACTCTCATAAATTAAAAATTTCATATTTGAGAAGAAGTGCGAAAATTTCCAATTCATTTTACTTTCCACATGTTCCTGATATTCATAAGGATTTGAAATCTGATTTTGTTATGTTATAGCCAGCACCTATACATACAGAAAACAAATGACTATCTTGCTATTATAGATTTGGTTTGGAGTTTAACAATTTTATTGTACGGTAACGTGAAGAAATAATAAATCATCATCATCTTTGGCTCTACAATCCTGGGTGGGTCTTAGCCTGTTCAATAATTAGTCTCTATTCCCCCATCTTTCGCCCTGGTTTTCCAATTTCTGACCCCTAGATTCCTCAAGTAATCGTGTCCTCTGTTAAACCGAGCAACCCAACTAGAGATCCAGTATCCAACCCGGGTCGGAAACTGACGAGAGCGGGAGAACTGATCCTCCAGGTTGGGGGGTTGGGCGTAGGGTTAACACCCTGACACCGTAAAAAACAGCATGTTACAAGAATTCAAGGTAAAGTTTCCGGAAATAATAAATACTTTTTGTATTTAATCATTGAGTCGGTCAAATAGCCAAGCGGGTCAGGCGGCCGACTTTCATTCGCTTCACTGTCGAATGATTAAGTGGATGTGCGTTTAGCCCTGGCTTAGTGTACAGAAAAATAAAAAAGGCTAACGCAGCAGTTTAATATTCTAAAAAGGAATTTGCGGCTTAGACTATAATATGCTGGTGTCTGATCGGCCTATGGTGGAGCAGTATGGCAAGGGATAAGGGCTTGCGACTCTGTAGATACTCCTTCGTATTGATTGATTAGCGTCTCACCGTCGAACATCCACGAACCATCCTCTTATGCTCTCCAAACTTGGCACCAATTATATACCCTAATATACTTATTCCTTGGCACCAATTATATACCTTAATATACTCATTCTTAATTTTATCTTTGTCATTTCATGCATCGATCCAATCATTCTCATTTCAATATCATGCATTCATTATTCCTCTTTCTTGGTTTTCTCAGTTCATTGAAATATTTCTATCACACATTCTGTCTAATTCTACCAAATGCATTTCCATCTCTTCCTCCATTACTCAACTCAACGATGGACAACTAACGTTTTGTCCATCGGTTGTCTGATAATCTGGCCACGTGTCCTGTCCAATTCCATTTTAACGACGCAGTTTTTTCGATGGCGTCTGTTATTTTTTTCTATGACGTATTTCTTTGTTTGGGATTCGATCTTTCAGAGATACACCCATCATCTGGCGCTCCATAGCCTTTGAGTCACGCAAATCTTATTAACTATCTTTTTGGTGAGTGTTAATGGTTCCGCTCTATATGTGAGTACAGGTAATACACATTGGTCAAAGGTTTTCCTTGCGAGGCATATGGGTAGATCCGATATAAATACACAGTTTAATTTACCAAACCTACCCAGGCTAGTCCTATGCGAAGTGGGAGCTCACACGTCTGGTTATCTCTGCCCAACCGAAATTCATGTCGTAAGTACTTATAGGATGTAGTCTGCACAATACCCCTTCCATCAACAGCAATATTTAGATTTAGCACCAGATTAGTCATTTATTTGTGTACTGTTTATATTAGTCTTTGTTCTAAAAGCGTCGTGAATAACTTTGGAGAGACAGTGTCTCCTTGCCGTACTCCTCGCTGTATACAGAATTTATTTGTTTCTTGTTCAGATAGTCTTAAGTCCGCTTTACATTTACGAGTACTCGGATCCGAGTTACTCTACTCGGAGTGCAACTCGGAAGTATAAACGTCTACTCGGATCCGAGCTCGGATTGAAGTTGAACGCAAACCGAGTATCAGTACGAGCTCTTGTACGAGTGAGCGTCAAAGTGGTGGAAATTCCAAATTAAAAATGGCGGAACTAAGATTTTCTGCAGATCAAATGGATCAATTTATCGTTCTTTTGAAGATAAAAAGAAAAAATATGTTTATTGACGTTTCAATTTCCAATTCGGAAATCGTTCTCAAAATACAAACAGTAAATTAAACAAATTTTGTTTTTTGTTACATAGTGAAAAAATTCTTCTAATAATTTAATTTTATCTGACTCATTTATATTGACAATTCAGACATACATTATGCATTTTAAAGTAGACGACTTTAAAATGATATTGTCAATATTGTTGAAAATGATGAAAAATGAAATGAAAAAAAAAATGAAAAGAAAATGCTTTTCTTTGTCTTAATTTTTTGTCGTTATTTTTCTCCTTTAAATATTTAATAACACTAATGCAACAGCAGCTCGTTTCTTTCTTGATGGCGCCATTTTTAAATTCTCTTTGAAACCACTCTGATCGCTCGGATTTAATGTAAACGATCGCAGTTTCACTCGTAACTCAAATCCGAGCTACTCGGATCCGAGTACTCGTAAATGTAATTTTACCATTAAGCTAGCTGTGGCATTTTGGTAGATATATTTCATTATGTTAGTGTAGTGGTGGTTTATTCGCCATTCTGTCAATGCTTTTAACATTTTCTGATGGCTTAAGGTCGATTCAGACACATCAGTCCCGTCATAGTCTCGGCGCCGAACCGGTCCTATTTGGTCACAGAACTATCAACTATCTAACAGCTGGGAAACTGTTTGTCAACTGATGAGTGTGAATACCGGCAACATATTTGTATTAAAGAATATTTTGTATGACGGATTGTGCGGTTCGGAGCAATCACTGTGACGAGACGTGACTGATGTGTCTGAATCTACCTTTATGGTATCGAATGTATTCTCGTAGGCTACGAATATCAGTGCCAATGGTTTGTTGCATTCTGCAGACTTCACTATGGGAAACATTATATCTTCATTATATAATAATTAATATGTTTTATATGCTATTTTTATACATTTTTTGTAAAGTTATTAAAAAAAAAGCTAAATTAAGCACATTATTATGTTACATTACAAAATATTTTACTTTAATCAGTATGTTTTCAGGCTAGTTTAAATATTGAAAATACGATGAATCAAGGATGGTCCGTGGTAGTCCGAAACAAGAACACGACAACAACAGAATCTCCAGAGGCAACAACTCTTCCTTATGCCACGACTAGCGAATTCGACATCGAAAATTTCAAACCACAACTCGAAGGAGGTTTTAAACCAATTTTCAATTTTCCCGACGAGGACAAAAAGTTCGTAGATACCAAAGTGAGTGATAGGGACGAGTGAAGTTGACACTTTTAGGCTAGATAGATAAATATAATTTATCGTATACAATCACTTAACATTTTGCTGTTTATACAAAGTTAAAAATCATATTGGCGCTGCTAATACCGATCAAACAATAGGTATATCGATGATCTATGACGATTTGATCTTTGTGCCTTAATCTTTAAGCCTCGAGTGTGATTTTTTATTTCTTGAGAAATCACTTAGTAAAAACTAAGTTGAAAGTAGGCACAAACAGGTTTTAAGAATATGATAATACAATACATTACATAGATGTATATTCATGTTATATTCGTACTTTAATATTCTATCAAAATTCTTGAACAATAATGTGACTTTTGAAGTTAATTCACTTTCATCATTCCTTGTTCATTATATTCTTTATATCTTAATATCATAAAAAAGAGGACATTGAACCCTTTGAAGACATTCAATTGCATCGTTTGCGAAGTTTCTCTGATGATAGTGTACGCGCAGCGAGGACAAACCAAAACAGATGTTCAATTTCGTGCAGCTCAAACTCGAATGGTGTTGACAAGATAATTGCGGCAATATTCAAAAATATTAAGATGTACGAAGTTGGTTCTTCCTTGCTAGTATTTGCTTTGTCATTAATTTTTAAAAGTAAGTTGCTGTATACCTATTAAAGTATTATTTGAGCAGGTCCAAAAATAGTCAAATTATTGATTTCTATGTCTAATCTATAATCTTCAATATGTAAATGCTTGTATACGATAAGTTTGAGGTGAAGGTGGGATATATAAGTATTGACATTTTTGTTTCTACTGCTAAATAATTTTTAATAAAAATGTCATCGTCGATATGAGAGTTGGATGTGATACTAATTCTGTCTTCAATTCAGCAATCATTTTATGGGTTAACATTTAGCTACATACGAGATTGATATAAAAAGTTTTGTAGTTTCTTATTTAGAAAGCAGTATTAAAACAATTCTATTTTCTATAAGTAATATTGCTCAATTTTATGCTGTCATGCATGTTTAATTTGTCTTCTTCTTCTTCCTCTTTATAAGCAATTCTGGCTTATTAATTGGCGGATTAATACCTCTATGGAGGTTAACACTTCAATGGAGGTTCATTCTGCTTATATGGTTATTTCATTCTTTTTTTCTACTTAGTCTCCATTCGTTTATACACTGTACGTTACATTTTCTTCTAATGTCTTTACTTCTTTTTCGATCTCTCAGCGTATTTCTTGTAATTCTTCTTAGTACTCTGATCTCTGCCGTTTTTATTAGCCTTTGTGCTGTGGTCTTGCTTCTGAGGCATATGCCATTATTGATCTTACACTGACTTTATACATTCTTGACTTCATCTCAGTGTTAATGTGTCTATTTCGCCATATAGTGTTATTAAGGCATCCTGCCAGTCTATTTGCTTTTTGTACTTCATCTCTGACCTCTAGTTGGACAGTTTAATTCCAAAGTATTTTCTATCTTCATCTTGGGCTATCAATATTCCGTCGTCTGCATAACAGCGTATTTTTACTTCTTTCATTCCCATTCTGTATCTTTCATTGTTAACACTTTTGATGATTTCATCCATGATTAAATTGAAGAGCATATGGCTCAAGTCCCCTGTCTTATTCTTCTATTTCTATGGATTCTGTAAGTTGGCCATCTATTCTGACTTCCATTTTTTGTATGAGTAGATGAGTTCAATAGATTTTATGATTAGGGAAACTCCTCTATTATATAAAAGATGGATTACATCTTTGAATCTTACTCTGTCAAATGCTTTCTTGAAGTCAATCAGATACAGAAATGCTGGTCTATTATACTCCAGTGATTTCTCAGTAATTGACTTCTACCTCAGTAGTTTTCTTTCTGTTTTTTATCCCCTTTTTTTAAATAGTAGAATTAGTTTGCCCGTTCTCCACTCTTCCGGTATTTTATTGTGTTTTCTAATTTTATTTAATTGTTGTTAATTGTTCTGTAAATGCTGCTCCACAATATTCCAGTAATTCGTTTGGTATCCCGTCTTTACCTGCTGCTTTTCTCTTCTCCAGCTTTTTACGTATGTTACAAACTCCCTGTATATTTATATTAAGTTCTTCATTTGTAGTGTTTGTGTTTAATTTGCGTAAAAATAAATTACCAGCACCTCTTCATAGTCCTGGGTTAACTAGAAGAGTACCTACAAACACTGAAATTTCATTACAAGAACTTTATACAAATCAACAAATTTAAATTACAAATAAACTTTTCTTGCAATCACATGCCTAGAGCACAATATTTAACTGACTTAGTTTTCTAGACCTATATAAAACATCTTCCAAGTTTTAAGATTATGAAATTGTAGACAGTTGTATCAATCCATCTAAAGCCCCAAAAACAATAATTGTGAAGAAACACGAACTCTTACATCGCTTGTCAATTATTGTGTACTAGTTTAGTAATGTCGGTATTTATTTATATTAAGAACTATTTATTTTCGTACAAATTCCTTTTAGATAAGTTTAGAGTATTTATTTATATTGTATAAATGAGATGAGTATATGCTATTTAATTTAGTTAAAATATTGTAGATATATCGTTATTTTACGTTTTCTATTTATTTACCACTCAAGTTACTCAAATTCTTACCATGTATTTCTTTAAAAATATGTGATACTGTTACATTTCTATTAAAATGAATGTATATCTACGAATAAAACCTAATTTTCGTAATAAATATCTTTAAAAATTACCAATGTGTTTATATTTTATTGCATTCTCTTCTTGGATCTAGGATAGTTGCAAGATAATTCGGATGGAATTCTCCAGATCAAGAGAATGTTACAGCAGATAATTGGAAAAAATTTATAGAGCAAGTAAAAAACTAGAAGAAAAATACTTATAGTTCCAAAACATTATAAATAGAGTATTTATACATTTAAACGATAGTGATACCGATTTAAATGTAGACGATAGTTAAGTTTAATATTTTTTTGTATTTTTTTACTACGTTAAATATTTTAATATAAAAGTATTACTTAAGTCCAAACCTGTATACAACTACACCTAGAAGATTAAATTCGAAATATCTTCCAACGAACTATAGGCTTGAAAATTTTCGCCGGCGAATGGTGTGCGGAATAACTAGCATCCATCGAGCAAAAAGACAAAAGAGGGAATCTAATCCTTATGAAAAGGACACCAAAAAAGTGGCCTCTGATGGCGGACATATCCGGAAATGCTAATGCTCCAAATTTAAATTTTCCGACACTTATTAACGTGTCTTAGACGAGAAAGTTTTAATTAATTATTAACGATAATAGTCTAAAATGCGACACAATTGTTAAAAAACTTCAATATAAATAAGATTTCATGTGACATTTGGGACAAACAATAACATAACCCAACTAAATTTGATGTCAAACAAGGAGAGAGACCCTCTTTCCTTGTTTAATGTGGCCTCTAAAGATGGCACTTCCTGTCTAACAATATTTTTGCCCCCTCTACCTTTACATTCCCTCTTTTGTCTTTTTGCTCGATACTAGCATCTCAACCTTTTTTTCTTTGCTGTCTAGTAATCAACGGGCCAACATAATTGATTTATATTTGACTTAGTTGTGTAAAATTAATTAAGTAAATAAAACACAATTTGGCAAAACAACTATATATAATACTGAGAGTTTTGTATATAGAACCATATCTTAAACTTCTAATAATTAACAATAACTATTATTGGCAATATATCTAGTATACAGATAGAATACAATAGTATAAAACAGTCATATATTATAACAATAGTGTTAAACCTAATAAAACTAGACACATTTTAGTTTCACAAGCTCTACGAACCGAAGGTATTTTATTTTATCAATAGATGCCATTTTCAAATTAAATCTTGTTTTATGTTTGATTATCTCCACAAAATTTTGATTATATTTCGGGATTATTGATTATTTGTAAAAAATACCAAAAAAAGTAGATTTGTAAAAATAAATCTAACAAATATGTTAGTCCGCTGTTAATAGCATTAAAACTCACGAATTTTGGCAAAAAATGAACGCCCAGTGAACAACTGGAGAATATTGTATTAAACTTCTCAAAATCCATTCCTGGTAAGAGCTAATATTAGGATATGTTCAAAATGTCTGGAAAGAAAGAATCGGTAAGCACATTGGTAAATAAATTGAATTCATGAAAAAAAACAATAGAACTGAATTGGGTATCAACTGTTATCGTCCTAATCTTCTGTGAAGATATTATCTTTCCAGCCCTGCTATAACAGGACACTGTTAAAAATATTTAAGTTGAGTTTAATTTTAGGATATATTTCAATCTAATGTTGATAGGTGAGGGTCTGCTTTAATCCTAACTGTGAAAAAGCCTTAAAGAACTACTAGCATAACCTGCTTTCTTCCACAAATGTAGGGAAAATTTACAGTTTTGCGAAGACCAATTTGCCTATCGGGCAGACATATCCACCTCACTTCACAACTCATTTGAGTACATTAACGCTGCTGCAACAAAAAAGCTACACTACCTTTCACCATCAAATGGATTTAATCCACGCTCGTTATTCGGAATATAATTGGAGATCAGTCAATCAATATAAGAGCAGTAAAAGTTTGGCCGATAGTGATTGACGATCTTTTAACAAAAGCCAAAAGAGAAAAAATTATGAAAATAACACCAAAACATTTTCTACAAGAAATCACCGAGGAAAAATTCAATGTAGAATCACATGAAACGAGAGAAATGTATCAAAGGAGGCTAGCCTAGAAGATACAGCTGAAACAAATAGACGACATCGAAGATATAAACGTGAGATGGGAGAAAACAGAAGCTCCAGGAAAACGCAAGTCATACTGAACAAAAAAACAACAACAATACACCATGGTTCAGAAAAGAAATAAAGGAGAAATGTACAGAGAAACGAGAGGCCTACATGAAGTACAAATACAATAACATACCAGCAAACGAATAGGAAAGATACCTGACGGAACTGTTTAAAGGAAAGGAAAATACTAATCAACACAACAATGTACCTGAATTAAGACATGAAATACAAATCAGTTTTCAGAAAGTAGAGATAGCCATAAATTCACTCAAAACTCATACAGTATTTAAAGCTACTTAAGAGTGCCTTATTTTAGGCAAAATATTTATTAACATATACAGGTTTAGATGTGCTCAATGGGCAAAAATCCTCTTCGAGATTCAGCAGCCTAAACTCACAGTAACTATAAGTATTCTCACTGAACATGGCTGACTCTCTGTAAAATAATGTATTGTAAAATGTACAAAGTTAACAAAGCAACAGGCAGATTCTGTGAAAAGGTAAAGGAAACGTAAACAGCAAACATATCGTCTGCAAATACAGGGCAAGTATTGGCCAACGCTATAAGTACATGGAACAGGATCTCACCAAGTAACAAATATCTCTCCAGAACGGATAATAGATTTTCTAAGAAGCTTAGATCAGTCAGACTAAACATATACGTCGGATATACACAAACGATGTTTCAGTTGCGTGTTGAAAGCTCTACAAGGTCAAACGACCCCTTTGAAGTCTAAAATCTACAATTTACTTGGTTAAAAAATAAAATTAAAAAATGCAGAATATGAATTTTCAAATGTAAGACTGTTATTGAAGTCTGATAAAATGAAAAGTTGAAGGGAATGAAATATTTATCACAAATACATAAAGACTATATGGTAATAATACAAATTAGAATTTAATAAGCTAGTTGTCTGCATAAAAAGAACAAATAATAAATGTTGGAGAAGTAAGTTTTACATACAAATAGTTAACCGTATTATGTGATGAACTATGACAAACAATTTAAGTAACAAAATATATACAAAGTTGCGCGTAATAAACATTTATTTATGAATGAGCTTTATTAGCGTTCTAACAAAAGAATAATCTAAAACATCTATTTAACTTTAACTAAGCTAGTTTAACACAGTGTAGCTATAGATAAAACTAAAATGTGCTTGATTTCAATAACTTTATTAAAAAATACTTCCTTATAATTATAGTAGGTTGCGATATATTTAAATTGAATACAATAATCGAGACAGATTGGAACTACAAGAAGAAAAGCAATTATATTATATAAAGGCAGTTTTATAAATAAAAAATAAGGCATTATAAAAGTAATAATAAGGTTACATATAAAGAAATTAATGATACAGCGTAAACATTGAGGTAATGGTGTAAATGTAAACAAATAGACCAGAACATAGGCAGGGTAAGCGTAGCATGTAGAACAATAAAATCCTTAAAAGCAGAGAGAAAGGAAAGAGCCCGTATCAGGCTAATACCGTTAAAAACGGGAAAAGATTATTATCAAAACCTATTTAGAAAGATAGTGCAAACAGTCTTGACCATGGAGCTGCGCGAAAGCGGAGTCAAAATTGACGTAAAGACAGAAAAGTTCTATTGTAAAGCAAATTTCGTCTACTGCGCCGTGGTCATGAGTGTTTGCACTATGTTTACCTATTATCATTTTTGTGACTACCGGTCAAATATCCAAACAAGACAGATGGCCGAGTCGGATTCACTTCACTGTTGAATGATTTAGCGGACGGATGTTCAAACCCTGACCCTCAAAACCCTCAAAAAATTCTAAAAATAACATTTAATGGTATGTCTCGCAAAACAGGGAAACAAACAACAAAATAAGTATATCGTTGAAAGTCATGCGAGCAATTTCTGGCGTTACAGTTAGAGATGATTGCCTTCTATCGATGTACCTATTCTGTTTTGCGAGACATGCCATTATATTATGCTTTTATTATTCACTCGTATTAAGTTTTTGTACAACCAGTAATGTTAGGAGGATGTATATATAGTCAGAGACAACTTTTACCGAAGAAAACTCAATGACACCAACTAAAGTGAAGAAAATCCTAATAACATTCCGGACCTAAAGAACTTCTATAAACAAGTTACGAGGAGGAGCAAAGTAGTTGTCGTGCAGGAATCTCCTGCTCTGACAACCTGTTTTATCTAAAACAAGTAACATACTTATGATGTTATTAGATCTTAAAAAAGCCTATAATAGCATATTCCTCAGTAGAGTGTAGCTTGCAATAAAGGAAAACGTTGTCAACTGATATGTGTACCCAGGTGTGTGTATATATATATATATATATATATATATATATATATATATATATATATATATATATATATATATATATGTGTGAGTGAGATTAAAATCTCACTGTAAATGAGGATATCGGTCAAGGAGTATTATCTCCTTGACCGAAATCCTCATTTACAGTGAGATTTTAATCTCACTCACATTGTGTATTTAAATTTAGACGGTCGTACTCCTTTCAATATATATATATATATATATATATATATATATATATATATATATATATATATATATTTCTTAATACAATTACTTTTCTCTTGTAGTAGGTATATTGAAGATATTTTAAATTTGTTACATGATATATATAAAATAGCAATATTAAGATTAAGAGATCTAATACACTTACATGCTACTCCAAAAGTTACTTAACATATCTGTATATAAGTATTTAACGTTATTTAATTATTGACTTACACGGAAAATATCCTTTAAAATTCTTATCATTGGACTTTTTTAAACAAATTGCAAATATAAGATAACTTGTTCTGTTTTGCAAAATGAGCTTAGAAAGTCATATAGTACAAAAAAATATAATTTGTTCATGCTTTAGTGCAAATGTAGACAACAGTTATCTAAAAATACGAATTATTGCAACAAAAAACAAGCCAAGAGGTGCCTTAAGTTCTTCATGTTCATCGTTTCGCTGATTATGGAAGCTATACTGCTGTCCTTCCGTCGTAAATATGGGCAGAATAGCTGATGGTATGTGCTAGTCGCCTTATGACGATGAGCAACTTTTCATAGCCCAAAAAAAGATCAAAATCAGATAATGAATACCAAACTTCTGAGGAGAAATCACTTCTATGTAGAGTGTTAAATATGACTATATAGTTATGATATCAGTCTTAAAATTAAGTTAGTAGGTACCTAGTGAAATATCAATATTGGATAAAACGATGTAAAGCTGGTGGAAAAATATATATACCTTGGACACGAAATAAAGATCACAAGAGACAACCAAACATGTGAACTACAAAGAAGGATAAACCTAGCATGGGCAGTCTATGAAAAACTCAAAGACATCTGTAAAAGCGATATACCAATTTCTTTAAAAAGTAAAACATTTGACCAATGTGTGTTGCCTGTTTTGACCTATGGTGACGAAACTTTGACATTGGCAGCTATAACTAAGTATATCGCTTCGTATCGGGTTAGAAATGAAAACTTAAGACGAAAAACAGGAGTTAACGATGTAATTTCCCGAATTGCCACACTGAAATGGAACTGGGCAGGACACGTCGCTCGAATCAGTGATGAAGGGTGGGCGAAGAGATTGCTTGAGTGGAGGTGATGTTAGACAAAAGAAGTAGAGGAAGACCCCGTACTCGCTGGACTAACGATCTCAAGAAAATGTCATGAAATTAGAAGTGCTCAAAATAGAGCACAATGGACAAAATGAGGGAGACCTATGTCCAGCGGTGGGCGCAAGGGGCTGAGTGATTATAATGATAATATATGTAAGAACAGTAAACATCTATTCCATTAAAAATCGAAATGGGAACACACCTCGTATCTACGCCACTTAACACAGACATAAACATAGGTTTACTTATCTTATTGACGATGATTGTAGTGTAGGGTTTTACGGCTATTTAGCAGCTTCTACCTGCCTCAACGTAAAGGGACCATTTATATTTAACTCTTTTGTGATTTATGTAGTATGTGTGTTTACTAAATAGCTTATTATTATATAAAGTCGGTTTGGTTTTCTTGACTAAAGTCGCTTAGGAGCAACTGCAGCACTACGAGTATATGTATAACCCTAGTAACACACGACGTCCTATGGACGTCCAATATACGTCCAGTTTTGGTCCGGACGTCCCTGGACGTAAAATGGACGTACTATGGACGTACGAAGTGGAACGTACTTTGGGTGGACCAAATATGGACGTTCTCTGGACGTCCGTACTCGGACGTTCCCTGGACGTCCATACTCGGACGTTCCCTGGACGTCCGAACTGGGACGTTTTCTGGACATCCGACATTTACCAATTATGGGATCAAATAGCAAATATTTCAATAAAATAAAAAATTATTTACGTTAATAAAATAATTAAAAGCGAAAAGGTTAAATCACAATTAATTAAAAATTGTATAGTTTAATATATCCAAAACATGTTTTTGTTTTTAGGTAAAGTGTAAAAATCTTTTATTTCTAGATAATTCGTTACAATTGTTTTATTATTCTAGTTATTAAGATAATAATATATATGAAATTAATTGTCAATATTGTCATTGTCATGTCATACCTATTTAATTTAAACAAATGGCACAGTTTAATCATATTATTATTATTATTATTGCTTTAATAAAAGAAATAAAATAACTCTATTTAAGCAGTGTACAGTGCATTGGTCTTTTTTAAAATAGTGCATGGTTAAAAGTTTGGTACCATTTTTGTTAGGTTATTTCCGAATTTGGTTTTTATTTTATTACAAAAAGGTAAGTAATTTTTCTTAAAATTGTTTATGTTTAAAAGTAAACGATTTGTTTCTAAGCGTCATCAACAGAGGAAGGTTACGAAAAACGTAGAGAGTATTGTTGAAAATATTAATAACCCCCATATTCCGTCTTCTTCAAACCTCTTCGGAATCACTAACTGATAATTTTGACGAGAGTTTCAGTTCAAATATGTAGTTCTGGTTACAATACTTCCGATTTAAACTTTTTATTAACATGTTAAGTGCCTAAAATAATCCAAATTACCACGTGGCCGACCATTCCAATGATACTTTACAAAGCTTTTTTTTCAATGAAACTGAAGAAGGGTTTAAATTGGTTTAAATATGGTTGTAACGAGAATTCTGGAGAACCTTATCGACATGTTTTTAATTTTTCTAATAATTTATTCAACTGGACTTTGTCCTTTAATACTAGGTGATTTATTAAAAAATTATAAAGAAGTTCCCGATCTTTCTCATTTAAGTTCAGATGCTAGAACCCTTCTTGCTTCACCCAGAGAACAATTACTCTGATCCATATGATTCAAATTTCAAACATATTTTTATCTTCACAATAAAACAATGTTATAGAAATGTGTGTAAATTTTTATGGAATCTCATTAAAAAAGAGTTTTAGTAGTCAGTTTTATCGTAGTTTGTATAATTTGTTGATATATCCTAAAATTGTAAATTTAATAGACATTTACCATGGTTATGAGAAACCAAAATTTGCAAATGAATGTTTGTTTGATTTTTTAACAGAGCCTGTTTTTTTTATTAGATAGTTTAAACTAAAATAATTAAGCATGGATAATCAAGTTTGTGGGTAGTTAGATTACTGTTACATGTTGATTTATATTTTAGGATAATGAGCTTTCCAAAATTGGTGAGGAAACCATAAACGGATTTGTTAGGAGAAGCCATAAGAAGCTGGTCTGCAACAAAATTCAAGGAAAATATAGTTGGCTAGGGAAAAAGCAATATAAAACTTTTGAAGACACACATATAGCTCTGATTTTAAAAGGTTTGTAACTGTTAAACATAAATCAATCTAAGGAACATTTAAAAACTTACACTATCACTTAAGTGACCATATACAGCCGATGAAGCATATCATTAACTGTGTCTTATATGTAATTTAGATGGCAAATTTTACCATTTCACAAATGTTCAGGTCTGGCTATGAGATTGCTTTAAGAACTACACTTAGCTATATAAGATGAAGGTTTGTTGTTGGCTGTATATATTTTATTTATACACTGTTATTTTTGTTTTTTAAGTATCAAAGTGTAATTACTGCTCATTTGGTCATTAGAAATAAATACCAATGGTTTTGTTGGTATTCTTCTAGTTTAGGTGAGATCCATTAAAACTGCAGCACTTGAAATTCAGTTGTTTAATCATACGCCTTTGAATGATGATTTATTTACAATAAGCAAAGTATAATGAACTAAATCTAAAATTAATTTGTTCAATTTATTACATTACATTATAGTACATTAATTTTGTTTTCAGATGCTGCCTGAAAAAAACTCCAAGACCAGTGTTGCCATGGAGAAGGAAATTGAAACTTGATAATGAAATATCTGAGATGTAAAGAGGAGGCAAATAAAATTTAATTTGCATGTTGCATTAGCAAATATGATTAATTTTGTAATGATTAAATTGTGTGGTTGGTGCACAGAAAGGAACAGTCAATTTTTGAGACTGTTTTATTTATTAAAAATAGGTACCTAAAACAGTATCTACTGCTGAAATAAAACAAAGCTTGATATTAAGTATTGATCTTTTTCATACTTATGATTTCAACTTTAAAACTCAACAATTAACTTGTCTGCTTTCAATTGCCGACCACACACTTGTAAGGTAAATCAGAATGGGAATGGATAAGGGAAGTTGAATGGTTCTGTTTTTAGTGAGCCACAGTTTCAACTAGTTTGCCAATTTTTTTAGCAGTATTCACAATCCTTCTTTCTCCTGTGTAGACAAGTGTAGTCAAAGATCCCATATCAGTCACAGCCATATTTACTCTTTAACTATTAAAATTTGTGACATTCTAGCATGCTTACAGTGTCTTAATACCAATAAAGGTCTTGGTCCAGATGGAATATCGTAACTTATTTTTAAGGAATTGTGCATTCTTTTTATGTAGGCCTCTATGGCTTATTTTTTATAAATCTCTGAGGGTCACTTTTCATCACAATTTATTTATTGATTTTATCCATTGATTCAGCCATTAACTTATTGATTCCTAATTCACAAGGAATCTATGTTCCTGTAGTTGGCTGTATACCATGTATTAAAAATTTAATTAAAAATCCTTTGTAATAGGTATATATTTAAGGCCCAAACGGGCTAAGTTAAAAAGACAAAACGTTTTCGGAAACCATGTTCCATCATCAGTGTCTATGTACTGAGAAGCCAAGTTGACCATACCGTCAAATAAAATTCACAAGGAATCTACGTTCCTGTAGTTGGCTGTATACCATGTATTAAAAATTTAATTAAAAATCCTTTGTAATAGGTATATATTTAAGGCCCAAACGGGCTAAGTTAAAAAGACAAAACGTTTTCGGAAACCATGTTCCATCATCAGTGTCTAGTCTGTCTGTGATGATGTCTGTCATCAGTGGACACTGATGATGGAACATGGTTTCCGAAAACGTTTTGTCTTTTTAACTTAGCCCGTTTGGGCCTTAAATAGATACCTATTACAAAGGATTTTTAATTAGATTCCTAATTATCGTTCCATTATAATTCTTTCTACTATTCCTAAAATTTTCGAGGCTTTACTGACTGATTTTTTGACAATAAATCTGAAGAATCAGCTTCATATTGGGTCAGCATGGTTTACTTACTGTCTAGTTGTTCAACTTCTACTAATTTACACTTATTATGTTATAATTGCATTAAAAAACATTTTTATGTCGATTAGATTTATACTGACTTGTCGCATCTACTGTTCTTGCAAATTGTGTAGACCATATTCTTATTCGGGTATGATCAATTTCTTGAATCTGGATTCTCTTATCAAAAGTGTTACCTTTTAATCTTTATTTTTAAACTTGTTAATAAAATAACCAATCTCCTGAATTGCTTCAGCTAGTTTGTTTTAATATTCCTCCCATTCACTGTGTCAGTATTTATATTTCCATGTTCCTTACTGCAGAACTAATTATGATTCACACATAGATATGGTCTGAAACTTTTGTATCAATAGGTTTAGGTACTATTTGAAGCACTAAAATGCTAAATGAAACTTTTTATAAATGTGTACCTATTTATTCATGTATGTTTTATTTTTATCTGTAATTTTGTGTATATTTCTATAATGTTCCATTTTTGTATAATTTTGACAGTGAATTTGTTCCATTTGTTATGAATAAATAAATATATGTAATAATAAATGTTAGTTCCTTTAAACATTTATGTTTTATTACTAAAAATTATTTTATATTTCTATAATGTTGCATTTTTGTATAATTTGGACAGGGGATTTGTCCCATTTGTTAATAATAAATAAATGTAACAATAAATGTAAGTTCCTTTAAACATTTACGTTTTATTTCCCAAAATACATTCTTAATATGCACAGGATGACACCACTTTTAGTATTTTATACAATGGCGTTGACGTCTAATTTATATCCTCAGCACTAAAATAGACGTCCGAGAACATCACAAAAGTCCGTCAAGTAAGTCCTCCGGACGTATTATGGACGTCCGATTAAGGTCCAATTAACGTCCCGGTACGTCCAACTAACGTCCGCTCGGGACGTAAAATGGACGTCCATAGGACGTTCGGCGCAGCGACATTCGGACCAATATAGGACGTTAAACGGACGTAAATAGGACCAAAGCGGACGTCCGAGGGACGTCCTTAAAGTCCGTGAGGGACGTACTATGGACGTCCATTGGACGTACGTGTGCTATTAGGGAAAGGAGTATATGACGATATAAGCAATAACAACGAGAAAAACTAGGTTAATATTTAGATTTTTTTGATGCTTTTGTATAGAAGATATTTCCACAGTGTTTTAATTATGTTATTAACGACAATCTTAAAAGACCAACGAACGGTAGTATTTCTTATTGTAAATTTATTGTCCTTTATTATTTTGGTCACTGTCAGATATGCTAGTGTAACTTTGAAGAAACGATATACATGTTTAAAATTACGGATAACAAGTATATAAACCGTTTGTAATGAAACCCACTATATACATTTCTGAGAACAAAAATTCGTGAATATTTTAAATTTAAATTCAATATGAAGGCAAACTCGAAGAGATTTTTAAAAGATACATCTACCTACTTATTCACATTTGTCACATAATTTCTGACGTAGAAAACTAGCTAATAATGGCTGATTCTTGTCCCTAAATGGTTTAATATTGATTACTTATCTCCCTTTGGCATATCCATAACTGTCCATTTCGCAAAAATCACTTGAACTGTTTAATGACTTTGAATTGGTCTATTGGAATATCTTACGCTAAATAAAGAACTGACAATTCGCGCACTATTGCCTGAATAAAACATTTTTATTATTGCTAGTTAAACCATAAATCACAAAATTAAAATTTTGGAAATTCAAATATTGTCAAATATTAGAAACATATTTAATAAATAAATACATTTAATTCGTAGAACAATTTTAACATTTGTTTTTAATACATATTTCAGTCCTAAACAAATAGTTTCTTATGACGTTTGATGTAATATAATTAGGGAAGCAGAATTCAACAATTTAAACTTTCCCATTGAATTTCCTATGGCCCGTTAGGCCATTCACCACCCGGTATACATGAAAATGTATATAAACATGTAAGACAGAGATGGTTCTATAATTAGTGACAAAGAACAAATACTAAACAGGTGGGCGAATCATTTTCAAGAACTGCTTACCGACAGTCGTGAAGAAGACCAAATAGAAATTACTTTGCCTGAAATGAATGAAAACACTCCCCACGCGGAGCCGCCCCCCACCGAAGAAGAAATTAGAGAAGACATTTCAAAATTGAAAAATAACAAAGCCCTGGTTTGGACAATCTTCCTGTCGAACTCTTTAAAAATCTTGGTAAACACATGCATAAATTAGTAACCGAAATCTGACAAACGGAATGAAACACCCGCAGACTGGAAATTAGGTGTAATGCACACTCTTCACAAAAAGGGTGATATGATGGTATGTGATAATTTTAGAGGCATCACCCTACTTAATGTGGCATATAAAGTATTGTCTAACGTATTGTACAAAAGATTGATCCCCTATGCTGAACAAATAGTTGGGAACTACCAGTGCGGTTTCCGATTCAATAAATCAACCACGGATCAAATCTTCAGCCAGACAGATTCTTGACAAAACGATTGAGTTCGGAGTCGACACCCACCACATATTCGTGGATTTCAAAGCCGCATACGACTCAGTCAACAGACACTCGGTCAACAGACAAAAACTTCTACAGGCTATGGTGGAATTTCAAATGCCGCTTCATCTTGTTCAACTAACGGAACTTACACTCACAGGCGTAGAGAGTGTAGTCAGAATCCAAAACGACTTTTCAAGACCCTTCCATTGTAAAAATGGACTGAGACAGGGAGATGGACTGTCGTGTCTCTTATTTAACCTTGTACTAGAAAAAGTAATTCGAGAGTGCCATATTAATACGAATGGCATCATCTTTAATAAATCTGTACAAGTGATCGGATATGCAAATGACATAGACATTATTGCTAGGTCCACAGAATCTCTGATCGAAGCATTTCGATCATTAAGGGAGTCTGTACTGAGAATGGGATCAAAAATAAACGCCTAGAAAACCAAGTATATGTGTTGTACTAGATCAGGCAACCAGATACCTAGACTATTAATTGATGATCTAGAACGAGAAGGTGTGAACACCTTCGTCTACCTGGGCTCGCTGCTGACTAATAAGGGCAGTGTTAACATACGGGTCAGAAACGTGGTCACTTACACAGAACGACCAAGGATTGCTTAAAAGTTTCGAGAGAAAAATTCTAAGGAAAATATATGGAGGAGTCCAAGAACAGGGTTTGTGGCGTAGGAGCTACAACTTTGAGTTATACAGAAGTTTTGAGGAACCTAACGTTGTAAAATGTATTAAATTAGCACGCCTTTGACGAGATGAAGATGCAACGATCAGAAAATTTTTTGACCGAAGAGGACCAGTGTAAAGACGAGCCAGAGGAAAACCAAACCTTAAGTATCAAGATAACATAGAGGATGATCTAAAATCCATTGGAATTAAAGCATGGAGAAGAGTTGCCAGAGACAGGGACGAATGGAAGATTGTTCTGAAGAAGGCTTTGGCTCATAACGAGCTGTAATGCCACTGATGATGATGATATAAGTCTTGTAGGCAGGTAAGTATGGCAGGTAGAGGGGATCAAAATACAGTGTTAATACAAGTAATAATATATTATATTATGTCTGTAGAACTTTATTACATAAGTGTAGCATAAAAAGTATGTATATAGTGGATTACTTTGTATTTATTAGTAACTATTACTCTAAAAATGGTACAAGGGCAAGATTTTAGAAAGTAAAATTAAAAATATTGAAAATGTATAGATATTATAGTGTCACGGATATAAGTTTACTCTCTAAAAATATGTATATAAAGCAAATTTTCATATTAAACGTGGAATTTTAAAGCAGGAATGTCAGGTCAACAATCAATTGGTTTAACAATTTTAAGCTAACTTATATTATAAAAGTAACCTAGTTTGTATAGCAGTACGTAAGGTGTTGAAATATTAAATAAGGTGTCTTATTTAATATTTATCTACTCATTATCTAACATGTTTTCATAACACTAACAACAATGATAAAAAAAATAAAGAAATTAGCTGCTTAATAATATTCCTAAAATGATAATGGCATGTTTCACAATAAATACAGTATTTTTTGCAAATTATGCTGCAGGCATAGTCAATATAAAAAACTTAAAAGCGATGAAAATTTTTTCGGCGATATGATTTAATATAGTACACACAAAAAGTCAGTGCCGATCATATCAATAATTCCATTTAAAGAACGTTTATAAACAAAAAAACTCAGTCTTACAAAAATCAAAATAGATGGTAAGGTGCGTAGTTTAGTGGAAAATGGTAGATACTGTCCAGGTTTAGTCGTAATAAGTTGCTCTGAACGAAAGATTGAAAATATTTATAAAGCCATAAGAGTCCACTTGATATATGAAGAGTGGAACTTCTTAATACCAAACGTTCTAAGTGCCATTTTTTTCAAAATAAGATATTTCTATTAAATACGTTCGATGTGCCATCGTCAATAGCCCTAAAAGGTTCCCAGTTCCAAAGCGTGGTGTGTCGCCTAGCTAAAAAATGACAATGTTCTAAGCACGCGACCTATGATTTTTCAAATGTTCTAAGTGCCCGTTTAACGGACGTCGAGTCACTGCCTTCTTTATTGTTGTTGTGGGGACTTGCAGGTTAGGAAGCGTTTTAGCGTCATTCTTAGAAAAAATCCATTATAAAATGGAAAATAAAACAGATAAGCATGTGTGTGAACTCAGTAAAACTTGTGTGCAGAACAGTATAAAAATCGCGTTTCTGGGCAAGCCTATAAAAATCGAAAGACTAAAATTGTTCCAGCGCTGCCACTTCCTCAAGACACCCTGAATATTTTGTGTTAATGCACTTGATTAAGTTTTATGTGCAAAATGTCAATAATAATTTTGTTATTTTGTTTTATAATTTATAACAAGGGGGTTCGTTAAAACTCTTAGTCAAAACATTTCCGTAAGTGCGTGCAGGAAAAACTAACATATTTTATTTTAGTTACTAAAGCCATAAATTTAATTATCACGTATAATTGTTACAGGCTACTTGCAAATGAAAATACAGCTGCAAAAAGATCTGGCTACGTTTTAATATTAAATTACGTGAAGATTTTATGAAGATGTACCATCACAACTTGCAGAACACTTTTTTGCTGCGACTTTTGTCTGTGGCAGAAATAAAGCGGAGGCGCCATGAGACCTATGATACCCCGACTACTAACAGTCGTAGGCAATGTACAATTTGTTATTCTGTACCTAATAATACAGGTAGTTCCTTCCAAGTGTACAAGCAAACTTTCCAGGATATTTTTGCAGTATCGCACAGGTGTCTACAAACTCTGCAAAGTAGGTGTCAAGAAGGACTTATCATTACACAGATAAAAGAAAGGGAAACGCACATCACCACAAGTATACTAACAAAGATTGGGACCAAATCAAACAACATGTTAACTCGTTTCCATGCGATGAAAGTCACTACGGTGGCGCTAAAAGTAACAAAGTGTATTTTAGTAGTGATCTCAATATGAGTCGTCTTTACAGAAGTTTCATCAGCAAATCTCCAGGCAGCAAAATTACTTACAAATTCTATCGAAAAGTATTTTTGAAATGTTTTCCACATGTTTTCATTTTGCCGTCCCAAACGGATACGTGCAGGACCTGCGAGTTGCTTGCTTGTAAGATTTCAAGTTCCAGTGGATCTATATTAGTAACTACTAAAGGAGAGCAATTACTTCATCACTGCAAGTATAAGAGAGTCCTTCAATGTATGGACTCGTATGATTCACGTTTTCCCAATTGTGACTTTTGTATGATATCTGTGGATCTTCAGCAAGTTTTACTGGTACCAAATTTAACACATAGTAATATGTGCTATAGTAATATGTACTAGTTAAATCCTGAATTTTACGTCTAGTGAATTCATATGATATTTTTGATAAAAAGAAATTTGGTTCTATGGTCCGATAATTGTGCCGGACAAAATAAGAACCGCACTCTTTATTTTTTTAATGATGTTTTTGGTGCAAATTGGACAGTTTGACGAGATTGTTCAAAAATTTCTATTAAGCGGGCATAGCTTTTTATCGTGTGATCGGGACTTCGCGTTTATTGAAAAAAGGAAAAGAGTTTTACCCCGATGGATATACAACAAGTGGTTGCTTCTGCTAAAGTTACAGGGGAACCATTCACTATAGTTGACATGGAACATTCGTACTTTTTAGACTTAAAAAGCGCCTGCGATTCCGTACTAAAAGTAAATTTTCCTATATCAAAGGCTACTATGATAAAAGTTTCTAAAGATTATCCAGGTATTATTCAGTATAAGACCACATACAGTGACATAGACAATTGGAAATGTATCAATGTACTAAAAAAGGGGCTAAACCTGACGATATTGGAAAAGCTTGTATATCATACTGTTCTAAGCCACTTTTGTCGGAAGGCAATAACAAAGATTTGTCAGTCATGTTGGATTTTTTGCCAGAAAGTGCTAAAGGCTATTACCACAATATTATAACGTAAAACATTTTAATAACTACGTACGTTAGTAATAATTCTTTGGTTAGTTAACCGGTATGTTTTATATAATAATACATCTTCCGTTAAAATGCTTCTAAGTACCATGGTACATAGAACGTTCCTTAAATACAATTTTTTTAGCATATAAGGAGTTAATTTTTTTTAATTACACAGGTTATGAATTACAGGTTAAAACGTTTGGAATTTCTACTCTTCATATATGAAAAACTGTATAATTATATCAGCTAAAAATTTGTAAAAAAATCTACACACAGTTACCAAATAAAAAGTTCTGTTACTACTTTTCTTATACATATTTTATTACTAAAGAAATACCAATCAAAATTCTTCTGATCTACAAAACAAAAGTGCAACATTAATTATTATAAACATTCCTCTATTTAACGACCATTGTATAATACTTAATTCGTAAGTACATAATTCGTATTTTTGAGAATGTTTTAAATTAGTTTCTCACCACGCAATGGACTGTTCACCGACATAGATTTATCCAGCATCTGATAATTCTTTAAAAATGTGTGAACACGCTTAATGAACCACTTTATTCTCTATGATTTCGTTCGTTTCTTATCAGTGACTAAATAAGGTAGACTTACCATCTTACTAGATAAGATTTTAATAATAACTTTGAGCATAATTTCTTTTTAATCGCCGGACTGTATTCTGTGAGAAAAACCATTATCAAGTTTAGTCAGATAGCTACAAAAAAGCCTCTATAATGTAAATGTTTTGTAATATATTCAGCATCTAACAGTTAAATAACAAAAGGGCAATTAGTAAGACTAATAGTTATCAAATAAATGTAAATCTAGTTTCACTGTTATCTCTCCAGACTCGACTTGGTGAAGAATGAGCTTTTTCGTAATAGGGCCATTATGATTTTGGGAATCCCTCAAAATTTCTTTTATTCTTAATTCAGCTCGTCCAAGAAAATCTAAAACAAGACAATGATATTGCCGTGTTGGCGGTTACGGTTTAATATATAAAGTATATTAATAATAGGTTTCATCAAATTCAAATAGATTTTTATGATTTATTTATATTTTTAAATAAGTGATGGATTCAACCGTTACTTGATGTAAGTTCATTTCAAAAATAAAATTATTCTTATAATTCAACTATACTTGTTTAAATCTGTTACACATGGATTAAGCAAGTTATTGTAATCGTACCAATACGATAACAATAAAGTTCTTCTCAAAGCCCTTTTTCGAATCGAATAGATTATCGAATCGAATATCAAATCGAATCGAATATCGAATCGTATTTATTATTGAATTGAATCGATTACCAAATAGAATCGGAATCGAATCGATCGTCGAATCAGAAATGAATCGAATCGAATCAAATATCGAATATAATCAAATATCGAAGTCCATGATCGAATCAAACCGAATCGATTATCGAACCTAAACTAATCGATTACCGAATCGACTATCGAATCTATTATTGAATCGAATCGATTATTGAATGGAGTCGATTATCGAATTGAATATCAAATCGAATAGAAGTAAAATAAAATAGAATGGAATAAAATAAAATAAAGTAAATAAAAACATTGCTCCTTGCTTAGAAGATAAGAAAACTATGCTTCCTCTTCTTGGTCACTCCCGAAGTGGCATATCCCGTTTTTTTTGTTTCATATATATATCATTAGTTGATATGTCGTGAAGTAATTATATTAGTTACCTAATAACAATTTTTGAAAACAATCTTTATTTGTGTTTATAAAAAATGACGGCAAATTATTTAATTGTACTTATAACAATAAAATGAACTAACTATGCTTGTATTATATACGATTATAAAAAATAATAACTGGATCGTTTTGTTGTCATTTTTAAATGTTGCAATAAAAATACTAGTTTAATGCCATAAGCTTTTCACCTGTGGCTAAGTACGATCCTGGCATTTGTTAGATTCGTCAATAATTACATGAAATAGTCCTCGAAACGTCCAATACATTATACGAGGGTGGATTGATATAAAACTAGCCTTTGATAGAAAAAACAAGTTTTTTGGAATTAAATCGATTTATTTCTCAACATAGTCCTCTTTTAGTTCGATACACTTAGTAAGACAATGTTCCAATTTTTTTATCCCATCCGAATAGTACTTTTGCTCGAGCTCTTCAAAATACCGACCGAAGGCTCAGCGACGACTTCATAATTTGTTGCGAAACAGCGTCCTCCGAGCCATTTTTTTAGGTTTGAAAACAGGAAAAATCGCTGGCGGCCAGATCTGGGGAATACGGTGGGTGTTCAACCAATTCATAGCCAAATTCTTGTAACTTTGCCATGGCGACGGCCGATCGGTGAGCCAGTGCATTGTCTTCGTGAAAAAGCACTTTTTTGCGTTCCAAACCGGGGCGTTTTCGACGCAATTTGGCATCGAATTGATCCAATAATGCCATTGATTGTTTTTCCTTTTTCCAAGTAGTCGATGTGGATGATGCCCTTCGCATCCCAGAAAACAGTCGCCATCACTTTGCTGGCCAAATGTGCATTCTTTGCCTTTTTTTTCGGCACGACAGCGCAGTGATCAGTGAACAGTGTAGTAGTGTCTGGGGGCTCGGGAGACTGAGACCTCGGAAGCCCTGAGGAAGGCATCAGAGAGGATGCCGAAAGCTCGGCAAAATGGATATCGACGCGGTTTAACCCGGAAGACTGGTGAGTTTGATATTAATTTTAGTAATAATATTAATCTTAGCTCTAGGTTTCATATATATATATATATATAATATATATATATATATATATATATATATAATATATATATATATATATATATAGTGAAAAAGCGATAAAGGCTTGCAATCAACGCTGATCGGTTAGACTACAAACACAACTATTTGTGTATGCAGCGGAACATAGGACCAAGAAGTACTCTGTTTAGTTGACCAAGCTTTCGCAAATCTTTATTTACATTATCAGGATGACTAATTGATGTTAGTCGTCAAGGTGTTAAGGAAATGGAATAAACAACTCATCTGGCTCCAACATGTATAACCTAAAATCTTTATAATATGACTACATTATCTGTGATGATTTTAGCACATAATTTTACTTAAATGTGTGTCTGAAAAAGTTTTTTAAATGTGTTTTGTGTAAAAACTTTTTTTAAAACAAACAATTCTTTGGATAGTTTTCGCAATTATTTGTTGGAACCAGATGAGTTGTTTATTCCTTTTCATTAACACCTTGACAACTAACCTCAATTAGTCACCCTGATGATGCAAATAAAGATTTGCGAACGATTGTCCAACTAAAAACAGTACTTCTTTGTCCTGCCTTCCGCTGCATTCTGCAGTATATATTTATTATTTATTTATTTTTTAAAACACTTACCATCTGGACTAAAATGGTTCTGTTTGTAAACAGTAAAAATAAGACTTTCTTGGTTTAAGTTTCGTAACTGAAACTGCATACTATAATTCCAAACTAACGAAGGTGTGTGGGGAGGGCCATTTTGAACCGAATTACCATTACTGTAGTTTTCTCTAGCAACATCAGTTTCTTGTTCTTGTGTACCTAGACCCACTCTGCAGTAGATATTTTCTGTGTGGTGTTTTCCTTAAAAATAGGCATCATCAAAAATTAAAGATGTTTAATATTATTTTTTTATTTTTATTGGCAATAAGCCACAATAGTACTTAAAAATAAGTTTATTTTGACGTACGATTTCCACTTCGGAAAGCATGTTTTGTATTTTGAGAACGATTTTCGAAGTGCAACTTGAAACGTCAAAACATACTTATTTTAAAATAGGTAAAATTGTAGCTTATTTTCAATAAAAATAATAAATTGATTGTTTATTATATTCAAAGAAAATAGCAAATTATAAAATTGAATAAGTTGTTCCTCATTTAAATCGTAATATACATATATTTTATAGTTTTTATAGTTTTATCGTTTGATATTATATTTTCTAATGCTGTACTGCCTTTTCTGGTATAGTTGAGGTGAGACAAATAGTAGAACGCTCAAATTTGTAGTGTTTGATAATTCTGCTTTAATATATAGTGCGGTGGTTGGTTGTTTTGGTCATTAAATACGTAATTACACTCTCCTAACACACTGCTCCCCAACTAAAATTATTCTGAAGTGCTTCAGCACGGGCATCCGGTCCGTTGTAAAAAACAAGGGATCAAACGTCGCCGCATTTAAAGCGTTCTACAATATATATTATCGCGACTATACCTATTTTCGAATCTACCCAACTTAGGTACAACCTTCATTATTTTTCCCTGCGTTATTTCCGAATCAATACTTTCCCGTATACTTTTTTGTAATCTCTTAGCAGTAGTCTTACGTAGGTTTTCAAATATAGTGTCGATACCTGACATGAATAACATAGCAACTCTACATACAATGTTTTTCAACTCTGGATTAAATAATATCTATTAAGGATAACCCTTATTTTGGTCTAATTACTTTTATCTTATGTAAATATAAACTTATTTATATTTATAAACAAAATAACCACATAGTAAATGCAAATTTTGAATCACTTAGCGGAAGAAACTTTGTAACCAATATTACAATATTGAGAAATTTTATTATGGTGAATATTTTTTATAAAAACATGGTAACATTGTATACAATTTTACAACTTCATTGTAAGTTATAGTAGTAAATTAATAGAAGGAAGCAAGGTAGTGAAATATTACCATAAATAAAGTTCAAATTAATTTATCAGGCTCTTCTAATCAGAATAATTTATTACAGACAAGAACTAAATTCTTTATTATTAACTACTGGTCATAGTAAGCATGTCTTACATCTTAAAAACTCGCGTGAAAATACTAGTTTAGAATAACAACCAAAAACAATAACCCAATATAAGGTTGAATGTTCGAATAAATGAACTTTGATGGTACACAAGGCAAATATCGAACACAGTAGTTAATCAAATCTTGCCCCAAAGGGCAAGATTTGATTAACTACTGTGTTCGATATTTGCTTGTGTACCATCAAAAAACAATAACACCTACAAATATTATTTACGACCGAAATAACTTCTATTGATAAAAATAAGGTACCAAATGTTCATAGTGCATATCATAAAATACATCTACAGCGGAAATCGGCAAAGAAGAAAGATCTGGAAAGGGAGAAACAAAGAGATCCAAGTGTTTGGAAAATGAAGAAACTGTGGAACTCTGGCCAAGAATATACTAGTAAAACTGAAAAATTAACGAAAATGAAAGGATTGGGACCTGGATGTAACGATAAAGATCACAGAAAATGTAAATCGAAATTATATGAAAATGATAGTCAATTTGTTTAATAATTTTTGGGAAATGGCTGATCATCACAAACAGAGCGAAAATTTATGTAGATATGTTCTCAGGCAAGAGAGAAAGGTTGCAAAGTTAAACGAGTCTAGAAGAAACTCGACATATGAATATAATTCGCAGTTAGCAGAACACCGACTCTAAGTTTGTAAAAAAACATTTTTGGACACTTTTAACATAACATATATGTCGTTAACTACGCTATTTAAAAAAATTGATAGTCGGGAAGCTAGAGGCTTTATACCTGGAGATGTGCCTGTTCACCATAAGAACAGAGCAAATTCTGCAGACGAAAATATGTTAATTACTATTTATAACTGGGAATAAGCCACAATTAAAGATAAAAATACGTTTATTGACGTTTCAATTTCCAATTCGGAAATCGTTCTCAAAATACAAACAGTAAATTAAACAAATTTTGTTTTTTGTTACATAGTGAAAAAATTCTTCTAATAATTTAATTTTATCTGACTCATTTATATTGACAATTCAGACATACATTATGCATTTTAAAGTAGACGACTTTAAAATGATATTGCCAATATTGTTGAGTTGCGCTCCTGGGACGACTTTACTTATAAGATAGTTCATTCGATTACATGAAATCAACTTTAACTTGAGAATATCCGTCAGAAAAAATCATACCATGTAATTCGTCTTTAAAAAGACAAACACATGACATGATGACAGTAAAATTCTCCTGTTAGTGATTCCATAGTAAATTATGAGGGAAAAACCAGGAAAAAAACCTCATAATACTATCCCGACATTGTAAGTATTTGTTCGTGAATTTAGTTTACCTTCAACAAACATCAAAATTCTGATTTTATATGTTACGTTATTTAAAAAACATAAATGATGTATCCGCTATATGTTACTGACTTACTAATACTGGTATTTTCTTATTAATAACTTCCTCTTTCAATATTGGTAACCAGATACTACTACATTCTGCCGAGGAATTTGCGACACAATTGGCCTCATTTAGCATAATTAGAGCCGCTTCTTTGATTTTTCTTTTTTTGCCATCCGTTTCTTTTAGGACTATATTTGAATTATTCCATTGAACCCTATGTTCATTATCCCATGCGTGTTTACATATTTGAGATCTATCAAATTCTCTATTTTTAATATAAGATTGATGTTCACTTATTCTAACATTTAATGGCCTTGATGATTCACCTAAATAAAACTGATCGCATTCACAAGGTATTTTATAAATGCAATTCTTTGTCCTTTCTTGTTCATTGTTAGGTTTGGTTTTGGACAAAATAGATCTCAACGTGTTTGTTGTTTTGAATGTTGTTGAAATGTTGAATTTATTTCCTATCCTTTTAAGTTTTTCTGATAATCCTTTTATGTACGGTATTGTTATTTTCCTCATATTATTCCTTGTGTATGCTGTAGGATCTCGTTCTAAGTTGTTCTGTTCTATTCTATTTTAATTCTATTCTATTTTAATCTCTAAGAACGATACTGGATATGAGACTCAGGTGTAAAGAAAACCAACACACACCAATAGATATTTAAATTTTAGATCAAATCACAATATTAATGTAAAAAAGGGAATAATTAAATCCTTATACGATAGAGCCAAAATTACTTGTTCTAACGAAAATTCGTTCTTGGAGGAGAAACATTTGTTAACATCTGTTTTATTAAAAAATGATTATCCTTTATCGTTTATAAATAAGGAATTTTCAACAATCGATCGAATAGAACAGAACAACTTAGAACGAGATCCTACAGCATACACAAGGAATAATATGAGGAAAATAACAATACCGTACGTAAAAGGATTATCAGAAAAACTTAAAAGGATAGGAAATAAATTCAACATTTCAACAACATTCAAAACAACAAATACGTTGAGATCTATTTTGTCCAAAACCAAACCTAACAATGAACAAGAAAGGACAAAGAATTGCAAAGAAGGAGAAGACGAATTTCGTGGACCGACCACAGACATTTAAATTTTAAATGAGCTAAAAGTCAGCAAATGGCTATTTTGAACAAAGTTCATCTTCAACTTAAAATACTTTGGACATGTTATTAGAGCAGACATAGAAAATATGGAAAGACTTATTACCCAAGGAAAGATAAAAAGCCACGAGGAAGATCTCTAACAAGATGAATCGATCAAATTACGGGCATATTCAAAAGACCTATATAGATCTAAAGAACTCCTAAGTGGAGCATAGAGCTTCAGTGAAAACGCGCCACCGGGTTTTTGCGCTAAGACCTTCACCTCATCCCAAGGCTTTCCTTGACCTCTTTCTTCTTCCTTGGGGATTTCACTCTGAGGCAATCTTTGTAATACTGCAATTATTTTTTCTGAGTGTATGACCAATCCAACCCCACTTTCTGGACTTTATTTGATGTTCTACAGGTGTGTAGACCTTTTGTTCGGTCAGGTGTAGTAGATCTTCGTTACTGATTATGTTGGGCCAGGAAATATGAACAATTCGTCGTTGACTTTTATTAATAAAGACCTGCAGTTTATCTGTAAGGGTTTTTGTCACTTTACAGGTTTCACGTCCATAGAGTAGGACAGACATGACATTTGACTAAAATATGCGGATATTTGTCCTTTTAGTATTCTCGCCAGATCTACAAACAGGGTTGAGTATGCTGAATGCTTGTTGAGCTTTTCGTATCCTCATTCGAATATCGTCCTCTGTACCTCCGCTTTCTGTTATGACACTTACAAGATCCGTAAAGTTTTTCACATTTTCAATCTCCATGTTGTTGATAGTAAATATCGTGTTGTTTCTTGCATTTACTCTCATGGATTTAGTTTTACTAATATTGATTTTAAAACCTAGACAAAAGACCTATGCATGCGTTAATAGAAATGACCAGAGACAGAATATTTGAAGACGGACAATACACAACATCACGATGACCACTACCCTCCCTTCGGAGAGCCAGGATTAAAGTGAGAGAGATATATTGCAAACAAATACGTTGCAAATGTAGAAAAAAATCGTGATAAACAGGTTTCTAAGAAAACAGTAATACAGAGTTGTAACCGCCTGCTTTTATTTGCAAATAATATTAACTACACCCCGATCAGAGGTATCATTGTTTTAATATAAAAGGAAATTTAAAGTGTATAATTTTACTATCTTCGATATTTGATCTGCGGAAGGTTATTGTTATGCAAATATTATAAATTCTATTATAAACTCTATTACAATTTGTAAATTCTCATTTTGTAATAAATAAATGTAACAGATATTATTTTATTTACTTCTTGTTAATATGTAAGTATGATGTGAATTCTTAGATACTTGTTTGACTAAAAAAAATCACGTTAAGGAAAAATCAATAAAAAAAACTAATAATAATCTCTTTATTGTGATATATACTCATTAGTTATCATTTATATGCACCTAATTAAAAAATCATACTTTGTTGAAAAATCATTGTATAAACAACTTACAATGATCTTCACCTAAAACTCTTGAAAATCGAAACTCTTGAAAATTGTAACTCGAATTAAATCAGTTCCTGTAATTTTAACAACAATGCGGTACGTGGTGTACGTTAAGGAAAAATCAATAAAAAAAACTAATAATAATCTCTTTATTGTGATATATACTCATTAGTTATCATTTATATGCACCTAATTAAAAAATTCTACTTTGTTGAAAAATCATTGTATAAACAACTTACAATGATCTTCACCTAAAACTCTTGAAAATCGAAACTCTTGAAAATTGTAACTCGAATTAAATCAGTTCCTGTAATTTTAACAACAATGCGGTACGTGAAAGCCGAGGAAAAGTAATAAAATATGTATTAAGAAAACTACAAAAAATATGAAAACTAACGAAGTAAAAAAATAAAATGTTGCGAAAATTTTTTGAAACCGGTCTGTTATAAACTAAGCAAAAGTGAGTTACAATGTTTTTCATATCAGGTGTCGATGTTATATTATCATTATTCTGCAATATATATATATATTATTTATTAATAATTATTATGCTATTAACTAATGAATCGTAGATTATTTTTTTTTGCGTTGTAAGATTTCGTTCCATAGTACACTGTTACGAATATTTAGTTTTCTATTTTGCAGATTTTAAATATATTTCCAAAAAATGTTCTATCTGATATTTAATTATATTGAGAAACGAAACCTCAATAAATTATGTGATGTGCGCTGAATAAGAAAGGAGTTTCCAACCACTATGTGAAAATTATAGCATCAAGTAACACTAATGCAATAGGGTAAAATATTTTCTGCGTCTCAACGACTAGACATCAACAACAGGGAGAGTTGAGTCCTCACTCATGTGAGGTCTGGTATTAGATTAAGTTCTATGCGATTGGACAAACTTCTGAGTATCCTAGGAAGGATATAATTAAGGAAGAACTAAATTATACAAATAAATGGTGAAAAAGATGGGAGGGACTTTAGATCAACTCCACTAAAATAATATTTACATATTGTATATCATTTACAAATAAAACAATAAAACTCACCCTTAAAACCATATCAATAGATGGGAGCATAGTTGAATGCAAAATAGAGGTGGAATATCTAGACCTCAGTTAAACAGTATATACGAAATGCAAAGTAGCGCATAATATGTTGTGTGACAGAAAAATGTCAATGAAACTGAAAGATTAATTTTAGCAGGCCACCCTTATACCAGAAATGATGAACGGCAATTATTATTTAGCATTTAAAAAGAAACAGGAAAATTTGATGTACTTTTTTCAAAAATGATAATGAAAACACGACATATTTTGGGAGAAAGTTAAATGGAACATATCTAAATCAGGGGTTAACACTTTGACTGCCATGAGAAGCATGCCCAGCTTTTGATTCTCGCTTGTATGTTATTTATATGGGATAGAAATATGTCCGGCTGGAAGGACCCTCTTTTTTTCACTATGGCGGCAGTCTAAGTGTTAATATTGGTATAACCCAAGATAGAACAATATGAATATAATTAGATAACTTAGTTGAAAAAACCCTCCGTTGAACTTGCAATTACAAATAGTAATTACGTGCCAAAGTTGTTTGTCTATCTCTTAACGTAATATTTAGCTGTGATTCTTCTATAACATTTCTGTTTATCGTTTTATTTAGGTTTTGCTTTCTGTTTTCTTAAAGGTTTCTTCTAAACTTAATTTTTATCATCGCGATGTTAAGCTAAAACAATCTAGTCAGCTTCAGAACAAAATTCAATTCATAAAATATATTCATTCTGGCTTTACAACTCTGTGTAAGTCCTATCCTCAAAAATTTCTCTCCAGTCATCCCTATCCATCGCCTTCCTCCGTCAAGCACGTATTCCCGTGCTGTATAAATGGATCCCGTGGATGTAATAAAATGTATTCTTCTTCTTCTAAGCCTTCTATCGTCCATATTTGGACATAGGCCTCTCCCAACTCCTTCCATCGGTCTCTATCCTGAGCAACATATTTCCAATTTGTTCCGACTATTCTTTTAATGTCATCAACCCATCTCATCTGTGGTCTTCATATAATAATACATCTTCTTCTTCTTAAAGTGCCCTCTCCTCAATGGAGGTTGGCTACTACAATTTTATACTCTTCTCTATCTTCAGCTGTTCTTATTAGCTGTTCAAAATTTAGCCCTGTCCATTGTCGGATGTTTCTGAGCCATGATAGTCTTTTCCTTCCTAGGCCTCTCTTTCCCTCGATTTTTCCTTTCACTATAAGTTGGGCATATTGGTACTTATTATTTCTCAGTATGTGGCCTAGGTAAGATGTTTTTCTTACTTTTACTGTGTTAAAAAGTTCTCTTTCCTTGCCTATTCTATGCAGCACTTCTTCGTTTGAGGTATGTGATGTCCATGAAATTTTGAGTATTCTCCGGTAGATCCACATTTCAAAGGCCTCCAATTTATTTGCGGTTGATGTTTTAAGGGTCCACGTTTCAACTGCATATAGAAGAGTCGACCAGACGTAGCATTTTGATAAACGTAGTCGAATTTCGAGTTTTATTCGAGAATCACAAAGCAGTTTTTTTATTTTTTCGAAAGATTTTCTAGCCTGTTCTATTCTCGATCTTAATTAAAGTCGTAAAATCGTAATAATACATAAAATGTATTATTATTATTATTTATAATAATAGTCTTCCTATTGCCGATTCTCTCTCCCTTTAGTGCTTGTTCTAAGTATATTTAAAAAACTTTGGTGAGATAGCATCGTCTTTGCAATCCATATTTTTTATAAAATTTTGATTATTTTCTGTTAATTTCATTGGATTTATATTGACATAACTAGTATATTTGTCAAATTTTAAAGAACTGCTAGTGAACACAATGTATTATTTAAATACGGTACCTAACATTACTCCATTTACTAAACCAACAGCTCATTTTTCTACAAATGAATATAAGATCAACATAATTTTGAAGATATCTTAAGATTTTATAACATTAAAGTCATCAAATTACATACTAGTACCTTTCTTGTGATTTAAACTACCTCGTTGTTCTTTTACTTTCTTAACAACTATTTCTTTGCCTTCGATATTTCTTACAATCAACGCATTTCGAAAATGGGGAACTGAAACATTTTGTAAAATATTAAATACTTACCGATTGAAATAAACCTTTTTCCCTTTTGAACAAGAACAAGAAGGCGTCCGCAAGATGGCCCTAGATGAAGCTCTGCACAGATAAAATAACACGTAGCAGTTTCCCCATATATACAAAAGCTGTTTTATTAATGAGTAAATACTGAGTTTTATTGTAGGTACATATTGAACAAAGTGCACTAGCTTCTAAATATTTGAATAGTTCTTATTATCGTTCGTGGATAGGGAGCAAAAGAGAAAACACAATATCTTCTTTGATTTTTATTTTGCAAATTTACAATCTACTACAATTTTCTTTTTATTGTCTTATTTCTGCATACATTTATAGAACACTAATCCATAAATACAAAATCAATACGTACAAGTAAATGGGTTCAAACATATATGGTATATTAATGGTATGATTTGCATATACAATTCAACAACAGCAACAACTTCAAATTGGTTTCTAAAGGAAGACTGATGTGGAAGACAATTAAAGTTTTGACACAAATTCTTATATATATCATAAAAGAAATTATTTAGGGTGACAGGAATATTTGCCTACTAGCTATCTAAAGTTATTGTTTGCTAAAAAATAATAACCAAAATTAATATTTTTGTAGCGCAAGCATCCTGAATAATAGAATTCACGACATAAGAGTTTCTCAAATGAGCTACATCACCAGTGACTTACGAATAGATTTTTCAACCGGTATCTAAAGTAATGATTTATATCTAAGTAAGAGTGATATCTGAGTTTGCACATGATGAACGCCTTGCTATTTATTGATCATTTATCTTATACTTTTACTTATTTTTTTACTTTTACTTTATCTTACTTATTTTTATTTCTCTATGCCATTTATTATCGAACTATCTTAGTCATGTCGGTTGGTCTAACAGGCACGCACTTCGTTTTTCCGCTCCATCGTCTGTCGAATGAAGAGTCACAGTAGTTATTGTGCAAAACTGTTTTTTGGTTTGTTGATTTGTTAATCATTATGTCGTGTGTTGATAGTGTAAAGCATTTTTTAAGAACTTCTTTATTTATAGCCAATATAAAAGTTTTACCTACTTTAAAATAATTCCTGTAAGTATAATAAAGCATTAATAATAGTCTATGATAAGATATAAGATCGATCTGCACCGATCTGTTTAATGAATAAAATTATTTGAAATGTAATTTAGTATGTTAAAAGTTATAAAAAAACAAGGTGTGTCCGATATAATTTTGTCCTGACTATAATTATTAATTAATAATTAAAAAACAACTTTTTTGTATAAATTAGAAAAACTCGGCCCGGGCAGATATTATAGATTTTATAAATCATTCGAAACGAAAAAGGTCTCTTGTGTTTCCTTTCTTGTATATAGGTATAATTACTGCATTTGTCCATTCTCTGTGTTTTAAATGTATTCATTTTTTTTCGAATCCTGAGAAATCTTATAAGTATATTTGAAACATTTAAATGCAGAATGAAAGAACACGTTATTACCGAGGGCCGAAAGTCCCTGAATACTTCTATAATATTTACTTTAATAAGTTATCGAAAATATAAACATAATATAAAAAATATAATATATTAGAAATTCTTGAACTTATGGATAAGAGAAAAAAAAACAAAGAAAATCTTCAAGAATATAAGAGAATACATACATTGTCAGAGGAAAGATAAGAGAAGCCAAAGAGAAACAATGTCAAGAACAATGTATCAAGAAATAGAGGAGTACCAGAGTCGATATAATAACTTCAATGTCCATAGAAAGGTAAAAGAAATAGCTGGAAAGTTTCGAAAACGCAACAGCGGAAAAATAATAGATGATGAAGGCAATCTTGCCATAACCAAAGAAGATAAAAAGAAAGTAGGGGAAGAATTCTTGGAGAAACTTTTCTACGACCTTAGAATAATACAAGAACGCACCATTGATGAAAATTCAGGTCCCGAAAACCTTCCAGAAAAAATAACGGTTGCCGTCAGACAAATAAAGGATGGAAAGTCACTAGGACATGAGGAAATTCCTGCAGAACTGCTGAAGCTATGAGATGCAGAACAAATAAAAATAATAACTAAAATATTTAATGAAACATACAAGGCAGGAAGAATACCAGTAAAGTGACTCAAATCGGAGTTCGTACCATTGCCTAAAAAACAAGGAGCAAAAGTATGTGAAGACTATAGGACCATAAGCCTAATAAGCCTTCTGCTGAAGCTGTTATTAAAAGTCATCCACAAAGAATTTACCGGAAATGCAAGAAACAAATTGAACCCAATCAGTTTGGATTTGTAAACGCCGTTAGTACGAAGGAAGCTTTATTTAGCGTGCAGGTATTGTTTCAGAAATATAGAGATGTCAGGCATGAACAAATAATGGAAGTGCTGAAGAGGACAGGGAATGACGGAAGAGACCTAAAAATAATAGCTAACCTGTATTGGAATCAATCAGCGGTGCTCCAAATAGATGGAGAATATACAGATCAGGTCAAAATCTTAAGGGAATGAGACAGGGTGCATACATTCACCACTGGTATTCAATCTGTGCTCGGAGCACATTTTTAAAGAGGCTCTAAAAGATATTGGTGAAGGTATCAATGGAGTCAAGCTCAATAACCTGCGGTATTCAGATGATACAATAGTGTTTTCCAATACCATAGAAGGGCTGTCAAACTTATGAACAAAATAACGGAAACATATGAACTGGATATAAACACCAGCAAAACCAAGCTAATGATCCTCAGCAAGGAAAACATAACTGGAGCAAATCTGAATGTGAACCAAATGAGAATTGAACGTGTGTTACAGTATAACTACTTGGGAACCATAATCAATGAGTCGTGGGACATTATACCCGAGAGATAAATATCGCATCGCAAAGTTAAAAAATGCATTCTTGACTATGAGCTCTGTGTTCAAGAGCCATGACCTCAACCTAGAAACAAAAATAAGGCTCCTTAGATGTTACGTGTGCTCAGTACTTCTGCAGGGAGTAGAAACGTGGACATTAAGGCGGAAACTCTATAACTTCAAGCTTTTGAGCTATGGTTATACAAAAGAATCCTGAAAATACCATGGACAGACAAAGTCACCAATGAAAAAGTACTATGGAGGATGAACGCAACCGCGGATTTGGTCAAAATCGTGAAGAGCCGTAAGCTGCAGTCCTTGGGACATATAATGAGAAATATCAAGGCAGATATGAGCTACTCCAATGCATTTTGCAAGGTAAAATTGAGGGGAAAAGGGCCCCAGACGAAGAAAAATATCCTGGCTCGCTAACCTGAGAGCATAGTATAGAAAGTCATCAACACAGCCATTCCGTATAGCAAACAACAAAGTCATCACAGCCAGAATGATCGCAAACGTTCGGAATGGACAGGCACCCTAAGAAGAAGATGAGCAAATTGGGAGTATTTGATAATACCAGACACTTATCAATAATTAAAATTTATTATAGCAGCCGTAACTGCAAAACTTTACGACCTTCTATTACCAAAAGGAGATCAGTGAATCACTATGAAAGTAACAAGTTATTGTAACCAATGAGGAGTCTAGTTAGAAAGAAATAAATTATAATAAAATTATATTTGTTTTATTCACTAATGAGTTTTATTCACCATGAATGGAAAAACACTATTATTTTCGGAAAAGTTTAAGACTTTCCCAGAATCTCTTTAATTATAATAATTGCAAAAATATGGTCTTTGCAAATATCACCAATAAAGCAACAGTGGTTCGACGGGAACGTCGTAATCTTAGCTCAACACGCAATACATGGAGTCTGAAACCTAAAATTATCTATTGGTCATATGTAACGGTTAAATAACCGTTTTACCTTATAACGTTATAAACGTCACATCTCTATTAATTTATATTTAAATAATAATTATTTCATTTCTTTATCTCCGGTTTAGTTTTTACTATTTTTTATTTAAAAAGTAGTTGGCGCCTTCTGTTTTTCTTTTCTTCCTCTGTCTTTATTTTTTCTGTCTTTCTGTCCCGTGAAATAAATATTCGCCCTCTCTCTTTCTGTCCGGTAGACCAAATATTCTGTTCTGTGTTGACAGACAAGCTAATGTCATGATATAACAATATCCTATGACATCTGTGCTTCCCAACTTCATTCAGTCTCCCACTTTCTGTCAAACAACTTTTTTAACGTAGCGGGAATATAATTTTTTGCCTGTTTTTGAAATTTATAAAACAAGGCAAAAATGATTATAAGACTCATTTTATGGTCTACAATATTCTCTAGGGTAAGTACTTTCATCGTAATCTTTATTCTATAATTCTGACTGCATTTCCAATATTTGTAACCTCACTTCTTTCGAAAGTACGTTTTTCGATTATATCGAGATTATGCACATAGGAACGGAGTTTAACTAAGTAGTAATAATTATATTTCATTTTATCCTTGCCATACGCTATTTGTTTAATTGTAATTTTGTAAAATGGCAAGGAAATTAAACCCTTTTTGATGTGTCTCTAATGCAAGCTGTTTGTGATATTTTAGTTTATTGGATTTATTGGCGGTTTTATTGACCACATCGAGTTTATTGACCACATTCAAAATCATAAAAATTTATTGACCGGATCGAATTTATTGGCCATATTGGACATTTATTAACAACTTAATCAGGACCTACATCCACATGTTACTGCAGCTCTCCAGAAGGCACAACATTTAATTGGAGGACCTAACATCTATAACACACAAGCAGCCCATCGAAGCAAGCATCACGAATGAATTGTTAAGCTCTGGCAGGGTTAATTATTGTTTTTTATTCTTTTTAATAAATATGTCTGATTATTATTTGTTTTATTTGCTATCAGCTAACAATTCAGGTTCAATCCCTAGTTTAAGACAAGACGAACTCTAGAAGACAAGACGAAGGTATAGGCGATAAGCTCCCATGGTTGATTGAGGTATTATTTTTACAATAGTACTTAAATTATCTTGGTATTCTTATCGTTACACGATGGTGTAATGTCTTAGATGGTAGTCTTATCGTTACACATTGGCGCCTCACGTTGGGCAAAAAATTATATTCCCACTACGTAAGAAAAGTTAACTGACAGAAAGTACTAAAGTAGGGGGACTGCTTGAAGTTAGCACAGATGTCAACACAGAAATGAATATTTAGTCTGCCGGACAGAAAGAGAGAGGGCGAATATTTATTCTACGGGACAGAAAGAGGCAGAAAATAAAGAAAGAGAAAGAAAAGAAAAACAGAAGGCACCAACTACTTTTTAAATAAAAAAATAGTAAAAATTAAACTGGAGAAACAGAAATTAATAAATTAATAAAGAAATTAAAATGAAATAATTATTTAAATATAAATTAATAGAGATGTGACGTTTATAACGTTACAACCCTTTAAAAAGCTAATCATATAACCAACGTAGCTTCGAAACGGATAAAAGCTTTTCTTAAGTTCGGATTTTTTCAAATCACATACGAAGAAGTTATTAATATATATCATTTTCTATCCTTATCTATCATTTATGTTAAATAAAAAGTAAGTACCTTACATTTAAACCATTTACTTATACGTTTGTTGCAGCAAATTGTAAATTTAAAAAAGTCGATTACTTTTTTTTGGTTGGTCTTAAATGTATGATATATGTGTAAAAATTAAAATTATTTTTACCGTCAACAAGATTATATTATTTGTCAACTTCATAAATATCTGCTAACAATTAAGCATGTTTTACTTTCTACATGATTGCCTTTAGTTCCAAAAATGGAATACTTATAAATATTTACTCATTAATAAAATTGAAATAATGTACCAAAAATAAGTTAACAGTAAAAACTAATAAAAATCGTTAATTACAAAACACACCATGATCAAACTTGTTAATATACGTTCAAGACAACTTATTTCAACTTTGTAGTGGTATGGCAATAATTGATTTGGCCCAAATTTTGACTAAATGTAGATATTTGCATATAGCTTTTAGTAACATTACTTAATTGCTAATTCAGTCTGAGATTTTACTGTTTCTATGATGCTTTTCAAACATAAAATTAAGCTGCTCTTAAAAATTAAGCTAGAGGGCCACATCAAGTTTTGCTATATCACCACAGAACTATATTTATCTATAATTAAAAAAAAAAACAAAATAATATCACAAATAATCAACAAAAAATTAGTAACATACATAAATTGTTAAATTCAAGACAACACACATTTTAACTACATTGTTGTTCCAATAAGAACTTGAATTATAGAAACTTGCAGAACTTTTAGATCATAACACAGTTAATGTTGATCTTCACCCTCAATTAATTTGTTTCTGATCCTAGAGATGGCTCTACTGTGGCATACTGCAGTGGTAAATTTTTCAACTTAATTGTAAATTTCTACTTGATGTAGAAATTTCTGTAATATTTTCAAATACTAACGTTAATTATAGTTTTCTATCGTTATATTCATTGGCTGAGTTGTGAAATTGTGTAGGCAGGCATTTTATCAAATACTCTTAAGCATTTAATGCTGATAACTTTATTACTAGAAGACCAAGAAAGCGAAGACATCTTTTACATCTTTATGTATAATATTTTGCTGCTCTGTTGTGTCAATCGGAATATAATATACCAAATAAACAAAGTTACGCCTTTGAAAAATGATTAATTATCTAAACACTGTTATGGACAAAGAAATTATGTAGGTACTTAGACGACGATATCTGTGAATATCGTATTACCATCAAATATTACACTTTTGTTGATATTTAAAAATTAAATCGTATCTTATTATATAATATCTTAGTGGGAATTACATTTAGGTAAATGGTCAATCGTCAAAAATGACATTTAAAACATGTGACATGTCTTCTTTTTGGTCTATGTATTACTGATTTCAGGTTTGTTATCTTTCTAATTAGTATGTCTTCTTATCTTCTTTATGTGTGTCCACACCATCTCTTTAAGCATTAATAAATTTTACTATGTCTTCCCCTTCGTTTATATTCCTAATTCTTATTTCATGCTTCATTATTCTTCTATATTCTTCTTGTTCTGTCGGTATTGGGCTCTGTATTCTCATAATTTTTCTTTCAATAATTGTAGGTTTTTTTTCATGTTTTTTCGTAAGACACATTACTTCCGCTCCCTATGCTATAACCGGTCTAGTTGCTGCTCTATATATTTCTGTCTTTGTTTTTTTTTGCTGGTTTTTTGTCTTTAAGTAGTGGGTGATATTTTCAAAACAGCCGGTTTATCTCCCTCTCTCTGTGCGTGGTAGTGTCATGCGTTGGATGTATGATTTGGAGTAGTTCATACGAATTACAATACATTACCTTCGATTGTCAGCGGTATTGCAGTCTAATAGTCAAGCTGATCAGCAGTTTCGGCAAAAATTACTTAATACTGTAAATTTCTTTTTAAAGTCAGTTGTAATTTAATTAAATAAAGAATTGTTACTCTGTTAGTTGTACCTTAAAAACGGCCTTTTTAAAAAGTACCTTCGGGAATGACAACCCTTAAATGGCGCATTCAGTGGATTAGTGGGTGAGTCTCCAGAAGATGCTCGTCGTTTTCAAACATTTACCCCTTACTATACCAAAATCCAGGAAAAACTGCAGCCGCACCCACGGATTCCAGGAAAATTGGCACAGAAACATATTTATGAAGAAAACTAAAAAGAAACTTGTACCAAAAAGGAATGCATTCAAGCATCATCCTATACCTGTAAGCAAATTTCATCTTATTTCTACTTCTAATATCATTTCGCAAGTATCATCCTTTAAAATAAGCGATTCTCGTTCTACTTTCGCTTTCAACAAACAGCCAGTCCCCGTTTCACCACAGAAAAGCTCTTTAATATCGAACAACAAGAGCAAAGCAATTACGATGAAGGTATATACAATGACACATACCCAGATTATTTCTACTATGAACAAGAAAGCTGAGAATATAAGAAAGATATAAATTTTCAAAGATTTCAAAAAGAAAAAGAAGAAACCTAGTAGAATTGCTTTTCTACGCTGACAAAAGAGAGCATCCATATATTACAATTGAAAATCCCCATGAATTACAATTGAAAATCTCCCTCTTAAACGTTTTATTGGTACAGGAGCCACTAAATCTTTCCCTAATCCTGATATAGCCAATAAATTCTACAAAAATAATTCGAAAAATTAAAGTCGAAAATTCCCATGTTGAAAATGGCCACTATTAATACCTAACAATGTCATTTCGACTCAAAAATGCACCCTTAACATTCCAGAGAGTAATTGAGAACGTACAAAAAGAACTTAGAGGAGAAATATGTCTAGTCTACATGGACGACATTATTGTATTTTCAAACTCTCTTCAAGAACAGATGGTAAATTTTAAGAAGATTTTTGAGAGATTAAGAGAAACAAGATTTAAAATACAAGTTGATAAATGTGAATTCCTGAAGAAAAACTAATGCTTATGCTAATATAAAAATTACCACTAATACGTTGTGCAAGGAATTCTACGGTTTAAAAATACTAAAATAGTTAACTAAAAACATCTAAATAGGTTTTTAAAAACTAAATAGGTTTTTTATAGATATATTACGTGTAAATTGTAAATTTTAGGACATCGTACTTTCCAAACAAAAGTTACAGTATCTACTATAATGTAAGTTTCAGCATGGCCAGTTCAAAATTCAAACATTCTTATTAAATTTTGTTGTAATCTGCCAAAGTGTTGTACAAAATAATTGATATGGCAACCCTGTTAGTGTGACATTTCGTTTGAAGCGTTTCGAAGGCGGAAGTAATGCTATCTATCGATGATAAATATTACCGATGTTTCAGATGGAGCTACTCTACGATACAATTTGATGGCGGCAGTTCAAGATATAATTCTTGTTTAACCAGATTTTTCCTATGTTTAGGAAAAAATATTCAACATTTTATTGCAAATATTTTCCATTTTTACAGTTTTATATATGTTATTATTAAAATGTTGTCCAGTTTCTTACCGGTAGCTTTATTATAAGCCAAAACATATTATTTTTTCCTATTGTGGCAAAACTGTACATTTAAAAATCTTTAAAAACTTCTTAAGCATTTCTTAGGATTATATCTTTATGCTGTAAGAAAATTAACAAAATTGTATGTTTGGTTTTCCCGCTTTATACTTGGAAAAAAGTAGTTTTTTTTGAGTTTTTTCGAAAACGAAAACATGAAGTTTGCTCAAAATTTGTCAAAATACTTCTAGTTATCATATACACCTTTTCAAATTTTTTGAATGTGTAGTTTATCTTTTAGGGTGCAGATCAACCTTAAATGTGAAATGTATCTACTCTCATTCACTTTATTTAAAAAATTTACCTCCTGGATATTACCGTGACGGTATGTATTCGCAAACGTATGCCACGTACATGCAAACTATTGAGCAATTATGATCGACGATATCTAGCCGAAAGTAGTAGAAAATATGTTCCTGAATATTATTTAATGAACATATAGCTAAAAATATAAAACAGGTACATCAGTCAAACATTTTAGTAATTTTTTTCGAATGCTGTAATTTTGTTGCTGTCTAAACTCAAAGTTCTTATTGGAACATTATTTATCAAAAGCATCATTAGTGTATATAAATGTAAAGTTTTGTATAAAAAATGAGACTACAATGATAATTTTTTGTTACTGATATATTTGCCAATCTAGAATTGACAACAATAATACACTATTAGATAAATAGATAATAACAAGGAATATTCGTTAAGCTGAATATCAGTTTGATAACAATTTAAATGGTGTTAGCCACAGGAAGCAGTGATAGAAATCCGATTTCACAGAAAAGTTTTAAGGATATATAGTAGATTCAAACCGTATTATCTGTTCAATTTTACTCTACGATTATGAAGAATATAATAAGTAATACCAAATACATCTTAGCGATTAAAAACCGGTTAGTAAAATTAACAGATACATAACAAATTAAGTTGTTTTGAGATAATACTAGTTGGTTCTTACTGCTCTTTAACTTAGGTGTTCTCGAAATTTTTAATGCTATTCACCCAAAAATTAATAATCGTTTATTTGACATAATACCTTTATATCATTAAATGAATACATCCCTAAATAGAGCTGAAAAGAAAGACTATATTAAAGCCCAGACAAGCGAATAGAAATAGAAAATTCACAAACAGTTATAGCAACTATTAAAGTTGAAATATTTAAAATTATAAAAAATATTTTCCTTTAAAAATAACATTACCGAACTTCTGAAACTGACTAGATTTATATTCTAAATATAGAAAAAATGGATATTATTAGAAAGACAAAAAATACCAGCTTGTCAGCCAGTTTGCCACTGGTAGCATGACAGTTTGACTAAGTAGTCTGATACGTTCTCGACCTCGTCCACAAATAGCAGAACTATTCTCGTGATTTTCCCCTTATGCATGTTAGTACACGCATGTAAAATTGCAAATCGTTCCAGGCAGTAGTTGACTGTAAGCAGTCGATCGAATTATTTGTGGTGTTCAAAATAGAAAAAAATCGATAATCGCACAATGATAAATATTTTTTTAGATTACTCCACCAAAGTACGCACAATACTGCAACCACACCGGAAATAATCGGGAGATCTGTAGGATGAAGTGCTGGAGCAGCCACAATAATTCCCAGATTTGGCTTCCTCAAATTTCAGTACATTCTCAAAACTGAAGACTTCCCTCATAACGACGCTACATCCGAATGCCGATTAGTAAAATGTATTAATATTAGAGCAGATTATGATGAAAAATAAAACTTTTTGAAAGTATATATTGTCATTTTGACCATCAAATCAAGAACTTTTCAGGTCGACTCTGCACATCAAAGGAAGATAATATATTAGGAGTAGATAAACTTAATAAAATTTAATATAATCGATTCAAACTGTAAATCCCTTCCGAAATATAATGACAAACCAGATAATATAAGATACACAGGTACAATAAGAAGATATAAATCCTAATTAGCACTCACGCATTGTTTAAACAAATCACATATAAGTGTAAACTAAAAGATACTGTTAGGCAAAAAATTGAGGTTAACTATTAAAAAACTGCCATTTCACGGCCGGTGTCTTGAAATGACATATTGGTTTTTTCAGGTTTCGTCAAGAAAAAAGAATTCCAGACCACAATAATTAAGTTCGAAAACTAATAAATAATTTCTTATTTGTGCAATTCTCCACTAAATGGAAAAGCACTGTCCAGTAAAGTCCTGTAAAGTTTTTTATATCAATAACGATATATTATTAAGTATTCTTGGCACGCCACAGCCTATTTAGTAATTTAATAATGGAATGTTTACATTAATGAATCACCTCAAAACACAGTCCCCTGGTACGTCCCTTTTCCAGAATTACAAATCTTGTTAAAGTATTTATTTTTTTGTCTAATAACTGAAGAAAAATATTCTAACACATATGGAAAAATCCAGATTTATGTCTAGAAGAAAGATTATTTTAGTATTTTTTTTATATCTGTACCGGTTATTGAGAAATAAGTTATTTATAGTTTTTTTCTTTTTTCTAAATTAGGGTTTTAAAAAATAAAACCTTACAAAATTAATTGTTTTGTCCATAAAAACATTCCCCTTTATGCAGGCACGTAGCCAGGATTTGGTTTTGGGGGGGGCTAATTTGATGGGTTGATTTCGGGTCTGCCTCATATGTAAACTTAAATGTAGACTATTCCAAGAATAAATAGTGTATACTTATAATAAAAAATAATGACGATGACGGGAAGAAACTAATAACATGAAAGACTTTAACTTTTAAAATATGTATAATTGAACAACATATATATAAAAGTGTACTTATTTACAAATTAAACATACAATTTACAGATAGTTTATTTAACTCCTGCTTAATTTACAGTATTGTGGTTCAATTCAATTAAATTATAGTAGCAGTCTCCTTTTCTTCGCGCCTGCCATTTTGTCAATTATATGATCGGGTTTTATATTTATATCTCGATGAGTGGCTACCATAACTAGTGCGCTCAACTTTTTATCTGACATTAAACTTCTGTGAACACTTTTCACCCTTTTCATTGTTGAAAAAGTCCTTTCCACACTGCAAGTGGTCACTGGCATAGTAGCTAATACCGTCAGGAGGTAATGTATTGTCCGGTAGTACGTTTTGTCACATAGTTCAAGAACTTTCAAAACTTCAGTCTCCTTTTTCAGTTCTCCTTTTGTACTGTTACACCACAGTATATACTCAGCTTTTACAGCAGCTAGAGATAGATTCCCCTCAAAATATTGAGTTAGATTTTCCAACAGATTTACTTTTTCAGGACTTGTAAATCCCGGAAGGAGGATTTGAAAACTAGATAAAATGTCTTCATTCGCTAAAAACCTTTCTGTTAAATTTTGAATAAGTGAGTCAACACATGGTATGTACATTGTTACTCTGAAATAATCTTTAATTGAATTAGTCTCTGGATTTGAACGATGTGGCTGACGTGAAATCAGTCTGGGAATTGCCAATGGACACTCAAATATTTCCCGACTTAGTGTTTCAGCTGAAGTAAACATGTCTCTAAAATCATTCATTGCATTATTTCTCATAGATTTCAAAGACTCCAATAATGTTTCTGCATGGTTAATAGTAGACACCATATCTAGATTTTTTTCCTGAAGTGATACAGACAGGGGCAAAGTAAGGCTAAAGAGTTTTTCACACACAAACAGGCTCACGATGAAGTCACTTTTTCCAACTGTAGCCAAGAAGCTTGCTGCTGAAGAAGATATTTTCTGGGGTGTCTGTGATATTTCTTCTAAGCTTACAACAATAGGATGCAATAGCTCCGCAAATGTTAACACACTGTTGTGTCTTTCAACGAAACGTGTTTCGCATAGACGTGTTAGCCTTTTTTTCTTTGAATCAGCGGCATGAATGTTAATATTGTGTTGTAAAATATTGTTAGCGTGTGTACTGTTTCTGAAGAAATTTGTAATCTCTTTTATTGCTCCTAAGCAGTTTCTAACACAAGAATTTGAAAATGTATCACCCAATACAAGGTTTAATCTATGGCTGGCACAATGGAAGTACCTTGCTTTTGGGTATTTCTCTCTGATCCTGGTTTGAACTCCAGTAAGATGGCCAGACATGGTGGCAACTCCATCATACCCTTGTCCTACACACTTGTTCAAATTTAAATTCAAATTGTTACATTTTTCCAAAATTACTTTCGTAATATGCTCTGCACTTTGACTGTATATTGGTACAAATCCAACAAAATCTTCTCGTATTACGGGTGTTTCATTCTTATAATCTACGTAACGGATACATATTGAGAGTTGTTCAGTTGCTGAGATATCCATTGTTTCATCGGCCAGGATAGCGAAGCAATCTGATTTTTGGATTCTAGAAACAATCTCTTGTGTCACTAAATTTGAGCAGGTTTGAATAATCTCGTTCTGAATCTCAGGACTTACATATGTAGCGTTCTTACCACAGTTAATAATATGCCTCTTTAAATTTTCGTCTCCAGCACATGCTCTAAACCGAAGTAAAGCACGAAATTTACCATCTTTTTTATCTGGTTTTTCTAACGTGAGTGGCCCACTGTCTTCATCTCCTCTTAACGGCAGCTCTTGCTCGGCACAAAAAAGTATTGTTTCAATTATAGGCCTTAGTGCCGACCTATTCTCCTCTCTTTCTCTCGCGTGTTGAGTGTGTAGCTGTGAATGTACATCCTTTTGTTTTCCTGACATGACCATCATGAATTGTTCTGCAGATACTACACACGCCTTATGATAATCTGTCATGGAATGTTTCATGAAGGTTTCCTTAGCTTTTTTCCAATCTCTAAATCCACTACTGACCAATTTTCCAGGAGCCTCATGACCTCCTTTGCCCACGCCCGTATTAAAGAATAAAAAGCACGGTTTGCAATAAACTGCATCTTCTTTTTTCGAATATCCTAAAAAAGCAAATCCTAAAGTTGGGTCTGTCACCCAGTTTTCTTGGAATTTCCTTTTTTGCTTTTTGCCTTCACTTGAAGGATACACGTACGGCTGTTTTGGAAGCAATACTGACTCAAGAATATTTTTTTTAAGTTGTCATCAATATCTTGTTTAATGTTACCTATATCAAAAAAATCTGGAAGCCATATTGATTGTTCAAAAGTTTTTGGAACATGTCCCGAAACTAGTTCCTCATCAACTTCCTCTTGGCTTGAACAGGGGATAACTTGTACTTGTGTCAATGCACTGGTTGTACAGGACATGGAACTGGAACTGCACGCATCAGCATCTGAAAGAAAACACAAATAATCGTAATTTTTATCACTACTAACAAAAAGTGATTCGGGCATTCACCATTTTATAGAAAGAATTAATTAACTTCAGTTACATAATAGCCGAGGTTTCAACTATACTATATTCACTTTAAAGAAAAGTATCATGTCAACAAATGCATGCACAGAACACGTGAAACCTGATGTTTATATAATTGTACAGGGTTTTATTAAGATTATATAAGTCTATAAGTCTTCAGCACCTCTAAAGACTGTGTATGAATTGGTCACGCGTTTCTTTTGTTTACAGTTTACTTTTCTTTAAAGTGAATATAGTATAGCTTCTTAATTTATTGATAGACACGCTTACCTATTGACAAATTAGTTTCCTGTTTCAGTTTTTTGATGAATGATGTGATGCTGGCTTGAGTTGTTCGTTTCATCTTTTATCCCGTCCGACACAAACTGACCACAACGTCAAACAACAACACAGATTCAAAAATGAAAAATACAGCCAGATCGTCTGTCGTCTGACACTGTCTGAATGCTACTGCTAGCCTAGCGACACTAGCGAGGTGGGCGGCCCGCGGCCAGGCCTGCGTCACTCACGATGCACCATTTCTCCCACGAACTGCACAATGCTGCCAATTGTGTTGTTATAACAAGTTGTAAAACCCTCTATTTCAAAATTTGATAACATAATTTTGATCGAGCTTACATTGCTTGTTCATTTATTGATATTGTACTAAAATATAGAATAACTCTGTATAGTTATCCTTTAATGCTTAATGCCAATATGTTTTGTAAATCTAAAAAAATTTTGGTCCATTCTCTGAAAATTTCGGGGGGGGGGCTGAAGCCCCTCAAGCCCCCTCCCTGGCTACGTGCCTGTCTTTATGGCTACAACAGTCTCCTGTCATAGGTTTGCGTAAAATTATCCATAACTCAAAAACCAAGAGGAAAATGTGTTAGCTTTTTGAAGATATATATTTAATTTACTATTGCCTTTATTTTATTAACAAATATTCTCAATATTTAATAAAATTTGCTGTCCCGAAAGTCTTGTATAGAAAATTTACAAATAGCAGTGAAATACCCATTTACATTAAAATACCAATCGTTTTTTATTTGAAATCATATTTGTCTTTATATTAATTCGCGTCCTCAAAAGACTATAGGTGGCAGTACTTGTTTTGAAAGATGGCGGACAAAATAGGGATATCGTTTGTTGACATGGTAAATTTGATAGGTAAATTTAAAATATATCTAATTAAAGGGGAAGCAAGCTCATTATTTTTAAAATTTGATGAACTTTATACCAGTTTTAAACTCTAATTTATTCAAATTTTTGACATTTATTCATATTTATTAGTTATCTATTTTGGTTTTGAATTGCGGTCATTGATAACTACCGAATGTGTGTAAGTACGTGGTGTATTTCATTAATATTACTGGGAATGTTCGAGTTGATTTTTTTTCTATCTCCTAGAATAAGAATTCTCTTAGTGAATGTAAGTTGAAGTTTTAGATTTGTGATTTGTGTTGGCAATTCGAAAATTAGTCTAGGCAGCATCGAATATCCCAATGTCTACCTCTTCCAAGATAACATACATCGTAACCTTAAGGTTAAACAAAGACAGGGCGGCTTGCGCCGCGTCGGCGTTGCAAGCGATATCTCGTCTATGGTACTTACGTTGTGCAACACAAAGGAGGCGTTGTTTGTCAGCTCGCCGCGTCGGCCGCCGCGCGGCCTACACTGAGTACCATGCGCCGTAGGCGGTTTTATGACTTCTGGCGGCGCATCAGTGATAGATATCTCGTGTTTCAACACAGACGTATGACTGTTTTGCAACGGTTTTATTTGATTACTTTTGTGACTGTTTGCCACATTTTGTATATATTATGGAAGCTATAGACATCGATAAATTAATTACCGAAATTCACAAATTTGGGATATGCGCTCAAATGAATATTCGAATAAAATAAAGAAAAAACAGGCTTGGGAAGAAGTTACCCACAGTTTTAATTCGGAAGAGCTTTTCTGTGACATATTTAATTTCGTTAACCAACGTGTAAAACATTCCTTTAGTTTTTGACTCATTTACTATAGGATTTATCCAATAACTGCGTTTCTTCTTCTTCTTTGATCTAATATGAAATAAACTTATTAGGAAAAACAGATCGTCGTCACTTTCACTATATGATTCTAGAGACATCATTCATGCCATTCTACGTCCAAAACTCGATTAAACTTGACAACAACGAATACAATGTCAAAACTACTGCCACTGTTAAACCGCGTCATGTCTTTTAAACCGCGCGGCAGCCTGTCTGTGTTTAACCTAATAGATTGATGACCTATTTAGTAATCATAGTTCCAAACAATATGATTTCGGGTAAAATTGAATGGAGCACACACAAAAAGGATATTTTAGAGACTAGTACTTGGTGCCAATTAAACAGTGGCAGGCATAAGTCGGTCGTAATGGCATATAAATATCAGCACATATGCCCCTAAATGAATTCCGAGCTTAAAATTGTTTCCCCGGTAGAAGGAGTCCGGTGACTTAAGGAGGAAATCGTTATTCGCATAAAGTTATTATAAATACTATATTTATAGTTTTTTTCTTTTTTTTTTTTTTTTCAAAGTCTCTAACAAATATATACGCAAATGGGCCAAAGTTGTTTCTTACTATTATTTACTGAAAATATCCTTTATACAAGACTCCTAGTAGTATGGATTGCTAAATAAAATAAATTTCATACGTACAGTATATAAAATTTTGCAATTCGCTGGGCGAACTAAGCAGCTGATCAATCTGAACGGTAAGACAAAAGATGACAGGTCTCGAAAAAATAGCGTGTGATATAAATGCTACATGGATGAAGTTTGCATTTTTACGCTTTTAAAAACTTTGTAAGTATCCCCAATTTTTTACCAAGAGTACATTGTGAACAACAAAAATACTACAACAAAATGTTAGTGACATAGTTTGATCTGAGAACAAGCAAACAGATTTGTCAAAGCTGTTAATTTAAGAATTTACTTACGAGTTTTTCTTTTATTCTGTAAGTTTAAAGTATACATTTTCGAACACATTTCTTTTGCACTTTCTATTCTTTTCATCCACAAGCCACACTCGCTGACAGTGTGAACTAAGAGAGCTATTTTGTATGTATTCTTGTCGTCCTGAATATTGAGAACTCTATTGGAATCCGTTCCACTTTCTATATTGTCCGAACTGTCTCTACTCACCATCAAGTTTTGAATTAAAATAGGCTGTAAAAGAAATGCATATTAATAAGTAAAACCTAAATGTATAATCTCAAAGCTATTAAGATTGGAATATACCATAATGTGCAAAATATAAATAGGCATAAGCCCTTTGATGTTCTCTACAAAGTTCTTCGGAATGACAAGAAGGCAATAAAATCAAATTCCTCTACTTTGTTTACTTACCTGTTTATATAGTTTATACGATACGTTTTCATTAATCTGAAATGTAAACTGCACTCCTATGCTTTTTGTAGCTTGAACAAACATAAAGAAATCGTTAAATAGGAATCCTAACAGTTCTTTATTGCTTTTTAATTTATTAAAAATGCCGTAATGCAATAATTGACGTGGACCCAATTTATTTGTTTCGCTATTGAACACAATATTTAGATCATTTTGAACACATTGTTGTAACCAATTTAATCGATCTTGGTTTTCTTTCAGTCTAACGTTTTCGTTGATAGAATTTAGAAAGCTTTCGGCTAGAGTTAATGCCTCCTGGAGATTCTTGTAATCTGAAATAAAAAATTTAAAAAATAGAATAAGCTATTATTTATACAATAAATAGGGTGTCGTAATGGAGGGAAAGTGATAACTGACATTGTTATTTTGTGTGTTACAACGTGTTGCCACAATAATAGGAACCATTTCACTACCAAGCAAGAATAAAAAAAAAACTCTTCAACTCACTAAAAAACGTTCTCGAAAAAAGAAAGTCATACTACAAACTATACACTTAAAATATAACTGCGTTTGATCAGGCAAAAAGAAGGGACTATTTTTCTTAAACTTATTCCTCTGTTCATGCCTTTTTGTGCAGAGGTGGGAGAATTTTATACATTTTTCACAATTCTAGAGTTACATAGCTATATACAAATACCCATTAGAAGCTGCTACTACCACTTGTCATCATGACGAGAGAGAGGGTGAAATAAAATAACCAGCTAAAGAGCGATAGAGGAAACTAGTTGAGAGATCATGTTGACATTGGAAACTACCGACTTGCTCAGTCTACTTTATATATAAGTCTATGCTACAAACTGGACGTAATTGCTATATCTACAGATAAAAAATTGTTATCTTCACAATTAAAAAAGTTATTTTTTAGAAGGCACGAATATGCCTTGTGTTCGGCATCAAGTTGTTAGGGGCATAATTAAATTACCAAGCCACATAATTAAATTAAGGAAAACTCAGAATTATTAGACCAAGATTGCTTTGGTCATCGAATTATTAAAACCTCATAATCCATTAACGTCTTACAGCTGGCCGTCATATCACTCAAAAGCCTAAAAAACGTGAAAGTATCTCAACTTAAGCAAGAAACTTTATTTTAGCATGATATGTTTTGTTCTATTATAGTGAAATGTACAATGCTATTTTTTTATTATAATTTATTATTCAATCAACATTCTCAAATAAAAACAATACTTTTTGCTGATGACAGCTAATAATCTAAAAAATTCCCCACTATAATTCGAAGCAAAGCGATAGCAAAACTTTATTAGCATATTAAATCTTATCATCTACCTTTAGAAATTAATTCAGTAATTAATACCCTTATCTGCAGATAAATGTGCCTTTGCAATAATGCAAGTAGACCTGCTGAGCTCTCTACTTTAAAAGAAGCCTTCATCCAAAATGGTTACCGCCAAAATCACAATCAAAATCCACAGACATCAATCCCCCACTCAATCTCAACCCAAAGACTCAGACCCTCACCATACGAAAGCTTTTCTTCCTCACATCGAAGAAGTCACTGACAAAATCCTTAAATCAAGAGGAATAAAGAGAAGATTTACCCCCAAACAAAAACTTTCATCTCTTCATTGAAATTATGAAATTCCTTGTGCAGACTGCGCCCATCTTATATAGGCCAAACAAATCGTAGAATCCAAACTAGGATTTATGAACATTCCATTTCTGTTCGCAAAAATTCCAACTAAGTTTCAGCTCTAGGTTAATACCATCTTCATATAGGTCATAAAATTGATTTTGAAAACTTCAGAACCATAACCCACATCCGTTTCGATAAACCAAGAATTATCAGTAGTCATAAAGATTGAAAAAAGGCCAAATTGTCTCAATAAAAGAGATGACGGCATTCGGTTACCTTCGACATAGAGACCTCTCATAAAGAAAATATGGTCCGCTTCGCTTTCCAATCAAAATCCCGCTGTCAGAAATCTTCGCGTCAACCTCCACCCAAATCACGTCATCATCAACAGTATAAATAAACTGTCCGGTGTCCCCAGTAGCAGTAGTACCGTTCCCGTCATAAAAAACTGGTACAATTCTTATAATCAAAAATCGTGTTTTTTAAGTTGTGTACGTTGATCTTGTCAGATGTGTCATTCTAATTTCTAGGGCACCATTGCCAGTTCAACGAAAATATATAAAACCAGCTAAAAGCAGGACTGTGTGACAGACCGCCAGTTGTGAGAATACTAAAAACTAAAACATTATCGAGCATTCTCGATCAGTCAGTCACATTAAATTTGTTTAAACATGCATCCTAAAAAATATTCTCATATTAATTTTGTAATTTTTCATCATCTCGATTAATAACCCATACATTGATTTGTATTTTATAACGATTTATGAAAATATTTCAATTCAAAAATAATGACAGATAATCAATCTACACAAACTTCAAATTATTATAATAAAATATTACAGTGAGATATTGGATTAAAACTGTCACGTTTTAAAAATCGTTTTTTCGCCCCGGATATTTTATAGTTTATAATACGTAGGATAAAGCAAAATGTTATTTTTTTACATTTATTGTTCCTATAATAAATAATAATTTAATCTTGGTAGTTTGTTACTAAACTTATTGACACAAAATACAGTACATGTTCGATAGGTAATTGAAGTATAAAATTACAGTAGATGCATTCCAATGTTCTCTGTGCCAATACCACAGGTTTAAAGATCTTTCAAACATTTTGGACAATAACTCAACCCTGTCTTTGCTTATTTAATTTCTTAGATACGGTTTTTTGATGTTAATGATAAATATAATACCTATCTAAAAATTTTATACATTTTTAACGTTATTTTTTTATTTAGATTTAGTGCAATTCCGTTATCTGTATTGGCAACAACGAATTGATTTCTGAACACAGGTTTACATTGGGAAAAAAAAGTGTACCAGTTTTATATGACGGGAAGTGTACAGTGATTAGTGATCAGTGAAGTATTGTTTTGGGGGCCCAGGAGACAGAGATCCCGGAAGTCCTGAAGAAGACATCAGAGAGGATGTCGAAAGCTCGGCGCAGTAATAATCTTAGTTTTAGGTTAGGGTCATATTTAAAATGCCCAAAATTTAATAAATTCCTTCAAAGAGTTGGAAAATGACTGACAATGATATTTTGGTTATTTTACAATTTCTTGATTAGAAACGCATGAGTTATTGCTATTATCCCATCGGGATATTAATAGTATAAATGAAATCAATGGCTCTAAGCGGACAAAAATTATAATTGATGGAAACCAGTTAACACAGATTAATAATTTTTTCAAAACGGAGAGTGATGAGCGTGGAAGGTGCAGGTGATACAAATTTATGACACCTCTCTGGAAACGGAAAATGAAACGTCTATGATACACTATAATTTTTCCAAATTATCCAAATGGCTAATGCAGGCACATCCTCACTTCATAACGCTAACTAAATTGAGTGTTAGCAAGCCAGTGCAAGGATGTTTATCCTAACTATTTTTTGTAAGTAATATGAAACCGAAATCAAATAGATATAATCTACTAGGATTATGAAATCAAACGGTTGTCTTGTAGCTTGGTTAAAAAACTGTATCTAAATTAGCTTTTAGCAGTTAAGTATTTGCAAACAGATAAAGCTCTTGGATTTCTGAAGACGAGACCGAGAATTCAACACAAAAGCTTCGACAGAATACGATAACACAAAAATCTAAGTGAGAAGGTATATGTGTGTATAGGTTAATAATATAATTGTAATAATAAAATACTTACCGGGATGATCATCAGGCGTATTTTCTAGAATTTTATTAATCAACAACGGATATCTAGTAATTCGCTGCATAGGTTTAATTAAAAACGACGATAAAGGCATTCCTTTCGTGGCGACATTATTTTGACATTTTTTCACTAAATCTCTAAAGGCAGTAGAATTTTCCGTTAATTTTTGTAAGAGAGCAGCGCTGTCTAGTTGTTTGCCACAGAATGTAACGTAAGCTTTCATTTCGGGTAACTAAAATAACATTATTAAACTAAAAATTTACTAAAAATTAAATTAAAAAATTAAATAAATAATAATAATAAATTAAATTAAATTAAAACTATTAAACTAAAAATTTACTAAAATTACATAAATCGTCAATATCACAAAATAAAATATACAATCCATTGCAAAATATCACTAAATTGCAAATTGCATAATAAAACCTTACGAACTAGATAGTTTACGAATAAGTTGTATACAAATACATATAAAAATTCTTTGTTGCTTGTACCTTGTCGTACTGTAATTTCTTAGTTATTCGTTAAGAAACTCTGCCATTGAATAATATGGTCTTTCAGATAGATAGGCTTTTGTCAATTTACGGAACTTGAAAGAAGTTGTAGATTTAAGTTGCAAAGAAAGATGGTTGTATAATTTTTTGTCGAATATAATATAGATTTCTTTACTAACTCAGTGGGCGCGATCGACCAATACACATCAAAGCTTGAATTTCTGGTGGAGTAGTCATGATTAGGTCTTGCTGGAAAAACATGTAGGTGTTTACGAATTAAGCAAACAATTTCTACAATATATAAAGAGGAAAGAGTTAAAATCCCGTGATTTTTTAAGTAGCTTCTGCAATGTGTTATTCTACTGAGGCCAAAAAGATACCGTACTTTTGTAATTTAAAAAAAAAAAAAAACATCAGATTGAGCAAATATACTAGAACCCTAAAAAGAAATGCCATATCGAAGAGGAGACTCGAACAAAGAAAAATATGTTAGTTTGGAATATGTTAAATTGATTTCTTTCGAAACAGATCTTATTGCATATTAGGCTAAGGCTAGTTACGTACTTAACAAATCGATACGAAGGGATTATTTAAGGTTGCAGTCTATAAAAATACCAAGAAATTTTACAGAATCAACGATACTGATCTGGCTATTATTAAGACGCAAGGGTTTAAGAGCTCCTTTATATTATAATGCTACTGTCTTATCCACGTTAAAAGAGAGTAAATTAGAGTCGGACCAGGTTTTTATTTTAAGTACATCAGAAGTTATAATTGCATGAAGAGTTGCAATATTAGAGTTCCTCCAGGTAATACTGGTATCATCAGCAGAAAGAAAAACTTTTTCCATCGATTTTTAAGTTAGTAATGTCATTTATAAAAATAAGGAAAAGTAGAGGACCCAGTACTGAACCTTATGGTACTCCACATAAATGCTGTTGTGACATTATTATTAGTCAGTATCATTTGTTCAAACTACTTGTTCCTATTCCTCAAGTAAGATTGGAACCAATTCAAAGAAATACCTCGAATTCTGTAAAAATTTAGTTTTTTTATCAAAATGTGATTTACACAATCAAAAGCTTTGGCATAGTATACTCCATTCCACGAATATACGACTGTTTTAAATTTGGTTTAAGGTATCGACTTAAATGGCCCAATGTGCTACATTGTACAATAGTAAATTCTCCCCATTTTAAAATCCTGTTATGGCAGATATAAACCTTAGATTTAAATATGAAGTCGTGATATAAATATAGAGTTGATAGTTCATATATTAGTTGTAATTCAGAATATAAATTATATAATTACTATCATTGAGTTTAGTATTCTAAACAAGTTGGTGTTTTAATTAAGTGATTTAAACGAAGTGAAACAATACTTAAGTGATTAAATAGTGTACTTTATTTAGTCGAATATTCAATTAGTATTAAAAAAACAAAAAAAACTTACATATTCTCTTATTCACCTAATCTCCTAAAACTATTATCAACCATCAGATTTACAGCCATAATCACTGTCGTCGCTATCCTCATTCGGGTGGTAAATTATAACAGGATTAACTGCTTCAATGCGACCTTCACGGATCCACCATTCTTTAATTAAGTCTTCACATTTTTTAACACTTTTCCCCAAATTCCAGGAGTGGCAATATCCAATGCTTGTTACCATGTTCCAAGACTGCCTCGTCACTGTAACCCTTGTATCCAATATGGTTATCATAATATGTTTTGCATATCCCCCAAATATATTCAATTGGATTGAATTGGCAATGATAGGGCGGTAGTCTTAACACACGATGTCCAAAGTTATGTATAATTTCGTCTACTATATATGTGTTTGGTTGTGCATGACTTTTAGCTAACGTTAGTAATTGAGGCTTAAAACAGTATTGAGGAAATGTAATATTTTTATTCGTTAACCATTCTTCTATTTTATCTACGATCTAGGTGTTTGTCGCTTAACAACAGTTTTTCTTTTAACCATTTCACAAACATCTCCGTATTCATATTGTCATGATATAATCGGCTGATTTTGATTTTGATGAAAACACAAGATCTGCTCCCTCAATAAAACCATGTTTTCCACCTGCATGCACTATAATATATCTCTTTCCCTCGTTATCGATGTGTTTTATGGATTTTATACTCTCGTCCTGCCAAATTCGTTTAATACCGCCTTTAGCAAAAATCCATGTTTCGTCTAAATAAACGAAGGAGATTTTTTTTTTTAATTTGTTGTAATTTCTTAAAAATTCTATTCTTTTGTGAACGACACTAGCTCTTTCACACAAAGCCTTTCTATTGTCTTCCTTTTTGAACTTAAAGCCAGTCTGTCTTAAAACTCTCCAGAGACTTGTTCTGAAAATTTCAAATATATTTCTGTCTTTTATTTTTTGTAGCACTGAATGTAAAGAAACATGTTCTTTCTTTTCGCGCATTTTATATATTGTCTCACGGATTTCAAATTTGCAACCTTCCGGAAGATCTATAGTCTTTGGTTGTCGGCGAGATTTATATTGTGCGACATTTTGTTCATTTTGTCCACTTTTTTTTTCCTTTTTGCAAAACCGACTTTAGTTTTGTTTCACTAATACAGAGTGCACACACACGTTTATGTACGGACTGAACAGGTCGCAAAGGGCCCCGTTGGTTTTCTCAGCAGTAAAATAAGAAAGTACAGTAAATATTAACATCTTGTCTACATCTAAAACACCTCTCGGCATTTTTGGCTTCAATAAACAAATACACTACACTAAACTCTCTCTTAACGGACACCTCTCTTCACCGGAAACCTCTATACGGTCGGTTTTTAAAACTAAAATCAGTCGGCGATATATGAAACGGTATGTAAATTTTTGTTACTTTTTAATATCTGTAACGACTCGGTACTTTAACTATCAATAGCCGGTATGTTATACCCGTTATAAAAAAACTTTCGGAACTTTTACGAGTACATCCACTCAAACCAAACAAATATTTAAAACTAACAAAGTGAAATATTATATAGATTATTTTTCTGGTTTCTGAACCATCGTTCTGCCAATTTCTTTTTATTTTTAATAAAAATAGAATATTTATTTTTATTACAGTTGTAGTACCTAATAAAGTAATAAACGCTTCTTTGCATTTGTTTAGAAATGTTTACATTTCAAATGTACCTACTTTGTTTACATTTCACCGAAATCCAACAAAATGTCTAATGACCATATTTTCGTAAAAATGAGCGTTTGCGAAAATTTTTTTTGTTACTTTCGGATTAAATTTCACAATAAATTTTGCGTCTATTTGAACATCTATTAACTGAAATAATTTTAGTTCAGATGTAATACTAACAGTAGATGCGTTTTATTGGAATAATAATTAGACCAATTTACTCTCATACTTCTACTTGCATAGTAAAATATTCTTTGTCGCAATAATTCCAAACAGTCGTATATTCGTGGAATAACCTTATAACAAAAAACAGTAGCAGTATAAAGATTATTGTTTAGTGCTTGATAGGCCTCATGTAGTACAGAAAACATAGCATCGCTTGTACATTGATTAGATTAAAAGCCGAACTGACTTTGTGATAAAATGTTGTTTTCAACGAGAAAGGACATAAGTCTCTTAATGATTTTGGATAGGACCGGTAGTAAGGAAATAGGTCTATAGTTGCAGACATTAGATTTGTCACCACCCTTATGAAGAGGAATAATGATGGCCGTCTTTAGGCACTCTAGAAATATACCTTTTTTATAGGAATCGTTAATTAGTGAGACTAGGACTTCCAACACATTATTTGGGAGATTTAAGAAAATTTTTATGGATATTCTATCAGTACTACAGGAAGATTTGCTTTTGATACTGCTGATTGTTTGGATCAGTTCAGATTTATCAACTGGTCTTATAAAGAATGGATTCGAGACCTTTTTTGAATTGGGGAGATAGAAAATAGAATCTTGTTGTGGCTAAATAGTTGATGTTATATTTTTACTTACATTAACGAAGTATTTATTTAGATTTTCAGGGTTTGGAAGAGAAAATGTTTGAGCTGTGTTAGTTTTATTTCGAAGATCGTTTATTATGGACCAAGTTTCCCTTGCAATATTTTTAGAGCTTCCCAGATTCTCATAGTACATTTGTTAACTCTTTTGATAAGTTTTAGATAGGTTCCTCTCTACTTGGGGATAAATTCAGTGACAAAGACGTTGGTAGTAAATGTACGGTAGTGAACGCATATTTTTGGCTGATATGTAGATACCTTTGTTCTTACAGGGTTTGTGATGTTTTGACTAAATTGTAATTAAAGGAAATACTTTATTGAAAATACAGACAAGCCTATGTAAAAAATTACTAAAATTATAGTCTACGTCCACAAAGGGAAAGTGACACCCAAAAGTCAAGCACAAATTTTGGAATTTACAAGTTCTGAGTGTATTATGACGGCACAGCATTAAGAAAATTTAAAATATAAAAACGCAAATAATACAATCTTACAATATTAATAATTATTGCTTAAAAAAAATACTTACATGTTTACATATAATATGGCCGATCATATCACTTCCAGTCTTATTAGCATTCAATAAATCTTTGAGAAATAATTTATTACAGAATATTATATCTTGCCAATTGACGAATATTTCGTCAATTTCTTTAGCTGAAATCAATTTGCACTTCCTTAAGGGTTCTTCGAACACTTCGTGTACAACCGACATGTCATGGACGTAACTCTTTTCGGTTTGTACGAACTCGTTAATGCTTTCCTTGCGTTTTTTATTTTGGGGAGTTAGCGGTGGTGCTAATAAAAATAAAAGATTATATTATCAGTATCAGAGTATCAAAAAACGAATACACAATAAAGAATATTTAATTACCGTGTTATTAATATTTGTAAAATAGTGATAATGGACTCACATTTTCAAAAGTGCTACAGCAATTAGTTTTATTTATTTCTCAAAAATAACGTAAGTGACGAATAGTTTATTTTAAATTATCAATATCTATTTTGTTTTGCAAAAGATGCAAACGTAGGGGTGTAAATAAGACAAAAAAAAAGAAGAAATGGGCCGTCGAGGGAATCCTAGCATAAGTCAAATATCGAAAAAGCATACAATAACAGTTTCTTACATACATATTTATCCTCGGGTGAATGAAAGTCATATTTATATTTCGATATATGTATTTATATCTTAAGGATAAATAGGAATTAAACAAAAAGGTGCAGTCTTTGCAACAAAACATTATAGGTTAAAGATTTGTAACGATGTTCTCATTGTTTAACAGTTTGAACCGTGGGAGTGTCAATGGTTGCGCATCCACCTCCTCAGCGAGATGACGAAGTGAGTGGGATTTGGAGCGGCTATTTAAGGCATGTGAGTAGCGGAATTAGTCATAGTCAGTCTTGCAGCTAGGAGCTAGCGCTCTAGGCTCTCCGACTCCCAAGTGTATTGAACCTGCGAGACAACCCAGACAGAGAGATTTCCGCATTGAGGATCATACTCTGTCCTTAACTAAGCTGAACTCATCGGTATTGTGTACTGAACATTACCGTGGACCTGCACAGCCGAATATTTTTGTTTGTAAGTGTGATTGGAGCTTCCGCTGTATTGAAGCGAAAGCGGGTATAAGCCTGCATGCGATCGAATTCACGTATTTTATTTGTTTGTTATTAATAATAACTTTTTCTTTCTTTTATAGACGTTCGCCGGGGAATTCCTTCATCGCAGGATCCAGACTGGGACTTAGAATTCGTTTTATTTTATACTGCGGAGAATTCATTTTATTTTTATTGTACATACGTTAAATTAATAGATATATTTTTATTTCAACCTGTGTTTTACTGAGTCTGTCGTCCCGAAAGAGCTACCCGTTACAAACTGGCGCCCGGGGACGGCGCCATATATGTATTTATATTTTAAGGATAAATAGGAATTAAACAAAAAGGTGCAGTATTTGCAACAAAACATTATAGGTTAAAGATTAACGAAAATTGAAGATTTTTTAATTAGTAACGCTGAAATATTTTTGAAAAATCTTCAGTTCTCGTCTCCTCGTCCGTTTACGAGCGGCTTGGTCACGTAGTCTTTTAAGGACAGATCTTTTCTATTCCAACATCTAGAAGTTGGGGCGTTATTAAGAAGTAATAACGTTTTCTCTTTTTTACCATATTTTAATTGATGGGCTTTAACGAGAATATAAAAGTTTCTATAAACCATTCCATGAAAATTGTACCATCGATCCAAGCGAGAATGAGAACATTCTCTCTCCTGTTGCCGACAAGAATAATGTTTAAATAATTTTAAACTATTTGTCCGTGTTTTAGTGTAGTGTTATGTACAATTAAATTCTGCACTTGCTGGATAGCCCAAATTTGACGAAATGCCCCTGATGATGCTGGAGAAAGCGAAAGTACTTGGGCAAGATTTGATTATTAAAATTGTGCTCGATATTTGCCTTTAATTTTTCAAAGTTCATTTATTCGAGCATTCAACCTTATTTCAATTCATTCATAAATAGTGGGAAATTGACATTTCAAGCTCCGACCACGAGTGGAACTATACTATTCTCGGAAAGGATTAGATCTCGCTGAGCTATCCTTGTTATTAAACTTACGTGAAGTGCTTGCTAACCTCGCAAATATCGCTACTAATGCAATAATAGCGCTTTGGCCAAGCCGTAGTCTTGTGACAAAACATAGAGTCTGAAACCTAAAATGATGTATTGGTCATATATAACGGTTTTCAGAAACTTAATTACGAATGATTGTAAAGAGTGCAAATTCACGCATGTGTTGGAATCTCAGACGCAATGCAAACCTACAACAAATATCTAAAAGCCATGGGTCTATATAAAAAAAGTAATCTGAGGAGGCCAACAACATGGTTCTTCTGCAAAATAAAAACACCAAGTGGAAACTGAGCTGAGTTTCCAGCTGTTCTCCGTGCGTAGAGGTTTTCTCCCCGGCTCTGGAACTTAATTTTTACAATGTATGTTACCTGGTCATATTTAATTTAATACTGAACATCACAGTTTTTTAACAACAAGATGTATAATCTTTTATAACTATATGTAATTTAAAGGGTTTTTACCCATGTATTTTTGATGGCTCAGGCATTTTAACCTAGCGATTTTAAACCTGATGATGGACTGTTTAGTCCGAAAACGTTTGTTTTTTTTATGTAGCCCTTTTAAGGGTTTTTAAATAAATATACCCACTTACGAAGACTAACCTCTTTTTTTGTGATACGTGGTATACAGCCAGATACAGGAATTGTTTTCCTTGTGAATTTTATACATACTTATAATCTATCGATAATAGAATTTTATAGTACAGTATTGCCCAAAATAAACAGAACTGAAACATAGATGTCTCCTTGTGTGCGCTGTCATATTCAAATTAACTAGTATAGACCTGTCAAGTAATCCTTAAACAATTAATAATTAAGGCCTAATTGTTAAAAATGGTGTTAAGTACAGAGGAGAAAATGTTTCTTGTGGAGCATTATTTTCGCTCATACGGAATCGGCCGACGTAATAGTGCAAGTCTGCAATACGTGTGTGATCAATTCAGATAACGGTTTAATAAACGTTCTTCAAGTAATGCTGTAATTTTGAAAAGTTTAGAAATACGGGTAATGTATTGTGCCAACGAAAGGGCGTCCCAGGACAGTTAACAACGATAACCATGAACATATTTTTGAAAGAATCTTGGAAAATCCGAAAGCCAGCCAGACAAGAACATCCCATCTTGGCTTAAAACGAACTTCCTTGCAAAAAATCCTGAAGAAGCTGTGTGCATTTTCGTAATGATCCAGGTACATCAACAATTAAATCCCAGGGATTATCACAGTAGAGTGGAATATTGTGCCAGAGTTCTTGCATTACAGTATAAAAATCCTGAATTTTTGAAAAATGTATGGTTTTCAGACGAAGCACATTTTCATTTGTCAGGTCATGTAAATCGTAGCACAAATCGATTTCGGGGCTTTGCCAGACCAGATAAAGTTCAAAAAGTTCCTTTACATAGCGCAAAAGTGAGTATCTGGTGTGCAGTTTCGGGGCACGGGATCATTAGTCCATACTTTATCGAAGAAAATGGTAGGCAAGTCACACTTAATTAACAGAGGTACATACAAATTTAAAAACGCTTTATCCCTGATCTACGTCAATTTTGTCGTGCACGTAATTTGGCATTTCGAGACTAATTTTTACAGAACGACGGGACAAATTGCCATGCTACTGTGGCAGTTCGTCAATTTCTTCAGGGACATTTTCCAAAAAAATTCATTTCACGATTTACTGACTTCCCCTATCCTGCACATTCTCCAGACTTAACATCTTCAGACGCATACATTTGGGGCATGGCTAAAACTGCCGTTTTTAAACGGGCACCACAAACCATCAATGAGTTAAAGGATGCCGTTAGAGCCTTCTTCGCGGACTTGAGACAGCCTTTATTCCAAAAAATTAAGAGATATCTGGAATATCGGTATAAGATATATCTTGAGATAGGAGAAGCTCATTTCGAACATGTTATAAAGTGTCAATAATATGTATTTTTTAAAACAATAAAATAATTACACGTTCAGTACTGTTTATTTTGGGCTATACTGTACTTGTCCGTGGTCTATAGTAGTCTCCCTTTCCCGAATCTTACTTGATATTATATTATCCATTCTATTGTGTATCTTGAGTTTAAGAGCGATATTTCAGTAGAGTTTATTACTACCATCTTCCACTGTTCTCGCATTTTTGCTGTATCCTTTATTTCTTTTACCAGTATCAATATTTCCTTCATAATTTTACCATTTATGTTGTAATCGTATAATATTTTATGTCTAGTACGAGCTCAACTTTCCCAGTTTGTTCTTCCTGGTTATATTACTTTAAAAATAAAACCTTTAATAATAAAAACTTTTTTATAGCCCTTGCGCAAACATCAAGTGCGTATGCTCATGACTTATTGTGTGCTTCGAGTATGAACTTCCTCTTCTTCAGGTACCCTGTCTACTGCGAACGTTGACTATTAACATGGAAAATTCTGATCTTGCTTACAGCACTTCCGAATAGTTCGACCAATGTGAACCCGAACCGCTTCAGCAGATTTTGGAGCCACAAGCGTCTCCTGTCTATGTTTGCCAGGATAATCAATTGAAGTATACGGTAATTATCGGGTTAATATCTACACCGTTAGGAAAGTACATAAAAAAACTTCACTTGGATCATCTCTGTGAGTATCGAAAGAGAAGTAAATAAAACAATGAAAATAGTCAATGTTTTAATGCAATATAATGATAAGTGATGAGTATTTTTAACAAATTTTGAAATAGCTAACAGTTTACGATAACATTTTTACGTAGCTAAATCGACAGACTTGCAAAATAAATATATAATTTGTTTATTCGATACACGATATATTCAATGTACTTTTTAACAATCAATTTAGAATATAACCGTAAATCTTTGTATATAGAAAATGAAAAAAAAAGAGATTAACAATATAATAATTTAGGGGGTGAATTAAAATAGTGAACTTTACTATAAATAAACAGAATAATAAACACTATTTAAATGTTTAAAAAAATATATGTACAAGATTTGTTTTGTAATTATCTAGGGGAGCAGCCTCTAAAACATTTTGATGAAAAATCCTTGGTTCATTAACAGGTACTAAGAAAATTATAAATGAGTAGCGTTAAAATACTTAATGGATATCTAATTTTTAATTTTTGTTGTCCATACTGTCTTTACTATAAGGTTTACGTCTACTTGCGTTGACTAGTTAGTAAAAATGTAAAGTTCGTGTGATTTTCTGGCTATCTTAGGTGTTAGGGTTTTCAGTCGCGCAAGCGTTCCTAACATGACTTAACGACCTTTACATAGCCGGGACCGACGGCTTAACGAGTCCTCCGAATCATGGTGACGGATCTTATAACTTTTAGAACTGAAAATGTCGTTAAAAATGATTCATGCAATTGCACTGCTTTATTAAGTCAAAAAAGACAGTCTCAAATTTGTTAGTTTAATTGTTTAACATTGCAAAGCTAAATTGCTTCAAATAATAATGTACTGTCACTGAAAACCAGTAAGGTCTTCAACATGTAATTACGGCTCAACACAATCCATATGTCATATTGTGTACAAATGTGCACAATTGCAAGCGAACTGTTCTTCTTCTTAACATGCCATACACCAAAGTGCGTAGGCGACTATCTCATTACTAGAATTCTGTTCTTGGCGGCGTGACACAGCTCACCTGTATTGTGTATTCCTGTCCATTCTTTAATATTCCTTAACCAGGATAATTGTTTGCGGCCGGCTCCTCTCCTACCTTCGATCTTCCCTTGTAGGATTAACTGTGGTATTTCATATTTTGCTCCTCTCAATATGTGCCCAAGGTAACCAATCTTGCGTTTTTTAATTAATTCAAAGAGTTCTCTTTCCACGCCGGCTCTATTAAGGACGTCATCGTTTCGAACTCTATCCACCCAAGGTATGCGCATCATTCTTCTCAATGACCACATTTCAAATGCTTCAAGTTTGTTTATATTTTTTTTTTTTAAAGTCCACGTTTCCATACCATAAAGCAAGATGGACCATATGTAGCACTTGACCATTCTGTAGCGTATTTCGAAGTTTAGGTGTTGATTACATAGAAGCGGTCTGAATTTCACAAAAGCTTGTCTTGCCATTTGTATTCGGGTTTTTATCTCGTGTTGTGGATCCGATTGGTCATTGATTGTGGTGCCAAGGTATTTAAAAGTTTTCACGCGATTTATACGATTGTCACCTATGCATATTATCGGGTTTTCTGGAGGGTTTCTGCTAATGACCATATATTTGACCATATATTTCGTTTTCAAAATGTTGATTTTGAGGCCATATTTTTTACCTATGCTATTCACCCTATCAAGTAATAACTGCTGATCTTCCAAGTTATCAGTTATAATCACTGTGTCGTCCGCATAGCGTAGGTTGCTAATTGGTATGCCGTTCACTTTAATGCCTAATTCCGTATCTTCTAATGCTTCCGCAAATATATATTCAACATATAAATTAAAAAGCATCGGAGAGAGTATGCAGCCTTGGCGGACACCTTTCCGGATTTCAAATTCATCCGTATATTGGTCTCGATCAATCCTCACCTTTGCCATTTGGTTCCAGTATAGATTCTGAATAATTCTGATCTCCTTCTGGTCAATGTTGACCCTATGTAGTAGTTTCATCATGATATCATGTTTAACATTGTCAAATGCCTTCTCGTAGTCGATGAAGGTGAGGTAGACATCTTTTCGTTGATCTAAGCAGTTTTGTATTAAGGTGTTCAAACATAAAATTGCCTCTCTTGTTCCTAGTCCTCCCTTAAAACCGAATTGTGTTGACCCGAACTGTATTTGAGCTTAAATAACTCTCATCATAATTTCTCATCTACTAGACTCACTCATTTGGTAACGTCGATCTACGAACAAAACAATCAAATTTGACATTACTGAAAACATTTAATTGTCTGTAGTACTTTGTCATAGCAAGACAGAGTTAAACTAGCTTTTGCATTAGTAAAATATATATAATACATAATTATTGTTTTTCTGCTAACAATCGTTTGTAAGACTTTATATTGAGATACTAAAAATTAAGTTAAATTATCTTTATTTTAATATTTGTTGTAAACTTTTTTTCTTAAACATTACTGATATTTTTTACTCTTAAACTGATATTTAATATTTTATCTAATCTATCATCTGAAGTCAAATGGGTTTTACAGGGAAAGTAACGATAAAAAAGTGGTTCATAGCCAAGGGAGGCAAACTACTATCTCTAATAAAGGAAGTAGTTCAAGCAACTAGTGTCTCAGAAAGTACGGTAAAGAGGGTAATTCCTCCTCCTCCTCAGCCCTAATCCCTTTTGGGATGTGGTGACACCATCAGGCCTTTACAGTTTTTCCACGATTTCCCTCCATCCTTCCCTGTCCTGTACTAGCACTGTCTAGCACTGTTCTAGCAATGTATCCAAAATACTGCAAATATCTCTGTTGTATTTGTTTAAGCAATATATCCTTTACTTGTTTTTGCGATGATCAATCCAGGATATCCATAACATTCGGCGGTATACCCACATTTCAAAAGCGTCTAGTTTATTTTTCTCCGCTTTCTTTAAGGTCCACGTTTCGGATGCATATGTGGCTATGGGAAAAATGAGTGCCCTTACCAGCCTTAGTTTTATGTGTATTGTTATGGTAGAGTTTTTCCAAATTGTTACCAGTTTTATCATAGCTGTTCTAGCAATAGATAACCTTCTACGTATCTCTCCGTCACACCCTCCGTCATTTGTTATTAGGGACGTCATTTATTATTAAAGAGGGTAATTAAAAAAGGTGAAAACAAACCATCAACTTCAAAAATTTGAAGTTCATGTATGAAATTAAAATAGTCAATACTTTTAGAATATTTTTTTCTTCGGACATGCGTATTTCCAAAGTTCATGAGGTTTTTGCAACAACTCTACCATGTATGAGCAACATTAAGGTGTGTAATAAAACTAGGAGAAATAGGCCACATGATACTGGCCTGCCCGTCCAATTAGAGTCTCCACGTTATGTCGATGAAGTCGTAAATTAAAAGTAAGTACATGTGCCTTTGGTATTTCCAGAATAGAGTCGTGTGTCATTTACAGATAAAGTTAGGTTTATCTGAAGAGATGATCTGTTTGACACGGGAGACTCATTAGAGGTACAAAGTAATAATAAATCTGGAGGTCTACAAGATTTTTTAGATAGAACTGTTTCAGTTTTAGTGACAACACAAATGTCGTTGCCACCCAGCGACCTCAATATACGATTTCATAGAATGATCTTAATATGTTTTTTCCAGCTTTCTCCGACTGGCAGAAAACTTCCACCTTCATAACTTTATATTACATAACCTATGATGCTGAATACGAATGTGTTTTTCATCTCTTGCATCTCTTCATGTGTATTGGTGCATCTCTGAATGAAGACAGCACCAATATCCGAAGGGACAGACTGATAAACCTAAAAGATCGTGTCATTTTTAATATTGCCGAGATCTTTTTTGATCGTATCCAAAATCTCTAAAGAATTGTTTTCAAATGTTTATTTTGACTCGAAATGATCGACTATGATGGGTCGATAAAAACATAATCTGAGGCAAATATATACGACTTATTTGTAAAGGCAACTGACGTTGACAAACGTAATTGGACACGTCGATATAGTATTAAAAAATGGTAGAGATATATTTCATAAAAATGTGTCAATATTCTTCTTTTTCTCTAAAATCTCTTCACTTCTATCAGATTTTTCTTGAAAAATACATCGTTAAACTGCTTTCTTCGGATCATAATATCAAATATATTTACATGTTTTCTTTAACTATGTCTCCTTCATTACTTTCCCTCTATGTGCACAATGCTGGAAAATGACCCCGCAATAACTTCACACTTTCTTATACTGCTATATTAGCAATATAGTAAATAATAACTAAATATAAATACAAAATAACTGGCAAAACTCAGGCTACAATCTTTATGTCGTTTGGATAAATAAATTTCTACAAAAACGACGAATAGCTAGGAAGCAAAATACAAAATAAATTTTGAACTGTCTAGAAATTATTTGACTTACATTTAAAGCCTGCTCCCTATATTTAAGTTAATTAGAATCAACTAAAGCCATACTTTACTCCACCCTAAATAAATATATGCAGCATACCGTTCAGTAGGGTGGTCAAAATAGTGAAAAATAAAGAAAAGAAGAAAATATATTACTATAAACATCTTACCGTAAATATGGACATTTGTACCCACCCTACCAAACTATTGCTGAAAAATTATATAACAATAAATTTATACAGTTTAAACTTAAAAATAATATGAGCATAATAAATCACAATAGAATTAAAATTATTGGAGAATACATCACCTTCACGTGACCAGATTTCTATACAGGTTGGAATAAAAATTAAGAAAAATAAATTTCTGTACATAATACACAATTCTATATACTGTAGAAGACGTTCAGGTGGTTCAATTTAAGATTTAAATATAATTAGGCGTCCATCCTGTATATATAAATCCATATATAATGTGTATTTCAAATTCGACAAGCCAAGTGAACATTAATTTAGATATACTTGCAAATATACCAACTTTAAACACCTCACAATCCTAATAAAAGTTCCTTCGGAATGTCTTCGTACCTTTCTATACCATTTTTTCATTCGAATTATCATGTTAAACATACCAACAACGTCGACAAAAAGTAATATAATAGTTGCAGCAATATAACACAAAAACTCAAAATAACATATAAAAGAACTTTAATGAAGTATGCACTAGGATGAGTCCCATATAAACCGGATATTTGGTAGAAAGTATGGAATGCATAGTCACTTTTGTCACTACTATTAGCATGTATTATAATTAAATTTATACAGAAAGACCTGCTACAAATTTATGTCTATAGAATATACAATTGGATGAAATGACCAAGGTGTGTGACTAGCATGTGGGGGAGGGAGTATACCGCATCAAAAGCAGATAATAAAGGCAACTAACGTGTGGTTTGTCAACCGCTTTTAGATTGACTGATGATGATAATTGAATAATGAAATAGGCGATGAAGATTATTACTAGAGTTACCTGAAAGCCCTATTACAATTTGAAACTAAAGAAAGTAAGCATAAACTAGAGAAGCATCACCTCATAAAAGCAAGCTTTATGTATTTACTGTATGAAATAGAATCAAATAGCAAGTAATATGCTGAAAAAATGAACTAATTACGATATTTCGCACAAGACCGTCGAACACTTCCGTAAATTTACTCCAGGCGTCAAAAATGGATAAATCGTGGGATCAGATATTGAAGTCCACAAGATATTCATATATTTCAAACAGGCCTACGACTTAATTAATAGACAAAAGTTATATCAAATATTGCACAGCTTTGACATCCCTCAAAAATACGTACGACTAGTAAATTCAACAATGAACTGTTCAACAGCAATTGACAGAATACAAAATGAGCTCACTGAGAACTTTTCAAGAGCCAAAGGATTAAAGCAAGCAGACGGGCTGGTACCGACACAATTCAACCGGTCTCTCGAATATGTGATAAGACAGTTTAATTTAAGAAGAGCTAATTTCCACCAATCAATACAGATTGCCGCCTATGCCGCTGACATCATCAAAAGGTAGCAGAAATATATTCACAATTAAAAACAAACTCAAAAGAGACCTGACTAGAAATGGATATTCAAAAAACAAAAAAGCTTACACGGACAGAAGCTAGGGGAAACAGACGCACAGTTGAATAAGGGGACAATATTGAAACAGTAACTTTCACATATTTGAGAGTTGAATTTAGGATGGATGGAACAGAAGAATCAGAAACTCAAAGAAGAATAGTAAATCGAAACAAAGCTTATTTTTCACTCGCTCTTATTCAGCTCCAAAAACATACATTGGAGATCGTAAATTAGGGTCTACAAAACTATTATTAGACCAATAGTGTTATGGATGCGACACATGGATCAGACAGAAAAAACAAAAAGAAAGTTGAAAATCTTTGAAAAGGTGGAGTTTCAGGATGTACACAAAATTGATGCAATGAATTAAGACTGTGAGGTTTACTTATTTTAATCTAACGGAAGTCATTAGAGGTTTTATTTTTATTGGTGTCAACAAATATTTTTTTGCGTTTTTGCTTGGTACATTTTACCAATTATATTTTAAATATTAAAAGCGGCGGTTGAGCTCATTTTAATACAGCTTTATTGCATCCAGTAACACTGTTTCCGAACTATTTATTTTAATGTTACTTTAAAGTAATTTTAGTCAAAATAGCTTATGAAATTGTAATTAGTGAATATAATATCAGTTTTCTTTTTTTAAAAACATTTATTTATGACATACATACTTACGTTAAATTATGCAACAAAACTTCTTTATATCAGTAACCAAAAATATCATTATAGCAGATAAAAGTACTATTTGTTATATATTATGTGAAACGTTAAAAACCCTAATCAACGATTACCACAAAACAAAATTGTTTGCAAATAAATATTGAGGAAGTAACGACATAAATAGAAAGATATAGATGTAAATAAGAAAGAAAATAATTCTGACTGAGTACATTAAATTTATTTCAAGAAATGTCCTCTTTAAATTTGTTGTACTGTGATGTTGATGTAAATCTTTAATATAAAGACGAAATTATAATATTTAAAATGTTCGTTGATTATTCAAATAGTATTATAGGGATCTAAAACATTTTAAAAGTTGAAGTTCATATTATCTGTGAATAAAGATAAATACCGTATCTTGGAGCATAAAGGCGAAAAGGAAGTCCGTCCCTTCAAATACTTTTTAAGATGGCGGCTATGATGTCAGATGTCATGCCATGTCAAACTGGACTACATAAGTCTGACGTCACAATAGGCGGGGCTTAGGAAAGGTTTATAAACATTTTTAATTCCTGTATATTTGTCCCACAAGAAGTTAGAAATATTGGTTTCTTAATTGTTTGAAGGGTAAATAAGAATTTTTGGTTATGAACATTCATTCTGTGCGATTGGCATTATTTGTTGTTTGTAAATTTGTGAGGTAAGAATATCAAAGTATTAAGATATTTACTGCTAATGTTCATGTTTTAAGGTTATCTTATTGTTTGACTGAAACTGTAATTATTTTTTACTGTATTTCAATATATTTGCGTTTTTTTATCAGTTATTTCAAAATAAATCAATAAATTATTGAATTTATTTACGAAGTTGATGAGTCAGTTTTAAATCAAACTATAAAAAGTATCTACCATGGGGAAAATCCGAATTCGCTGCGATAACATCGAGTTGTGTAAACATTTATCCATTATATCCAGAGTCAAGCTGAATAAAATGAATGTCTTGGATAAAATTGGAGTTAATAATATTAGGTTGAAGCGTAGCACTGGCCCATATTATATTCGAATTCATTATCGCTCTAGTGATGTTAAAAAGGGACTATTATTATATATGTTTCATAAATAAATGTTTTTAGTATGTTTACTTATGCCTCGTTCCTACATTTTGGAACAAATTATTTCCAATTCAAAATATTTATTGCTTCGTGTCTACAGATTGCGCCACGTTCTAGGCACGGAAACCGACAACAACCGACAAAATGATCAACATTATTCAAAATTGCGTTTATAGATACACGTTATGTTTGTAATAATCTCTTCAAATTAAAATTGGATATATATATATATATATATATATATATATATATATATATATATATATATATATATATGTATGTCTGTGTGTGTTGTGGTATCCCATATTGAAGAAATAATATAAAGTCGTATATTTTTAAATGCAACTCTACCGTTTCATTTCTAATTTAAACGTATATTAAAGGTTTCATATATAGAAAAATTTTCCTGAGATTATATTTATTATAAAGAACAGAAAAGTTGAGTTCCTTGGCCACGTTTCTATAGTCACAACATATGATTTCCTACAGCTTTAAATGCAAACAAAGATAGTTTTTCGAAGAATCGTGGGACATAGAAGAACTTCTTGTTTGCGAAACCTCCGTGGATGGTTCAAAATGGCATCCATCGAATTATTCGGTACAGCAGTTTCGAAAGAGAAAATTGTTATATTAATCAGCGAACTCCACAGGAGATGCTGAATGCAAGAAGAAGAATCAAGTCGTTCGGTTGCCTATTGCCGCCCATTGATCTCATTATTGTGCATGTTATATTGTTTCCCAGAATGATTAACCAGTAATGTTGTTTATTTCTTCTGACAACTACAATGGAGATCATTCTCTAAATACTTTGCCAGCTACACTGATTTTTACTATTTCTATACCTTTCCTTTTCTAATGTGCAAATGTATGTATAGCAAAAGCTAAAATGCTTTGATTACAATGGGTACTATACTAGGTATTTAAAAATAAATTGAATGATAGGATCTTTTCTCAATCATTGATAAAGAAATCGGCAGTATTTGTAAAATGAAGCGTAGTGTGAAATTTTCTTGGTTTGCTAATAACACTAACATTGAAGAGATTAGAAACATGGGAAATGAACGCGAGATTTTATATGTAAATTCCGGTTCTCTAGCGCAGCGTTTCTTAACCTGTGGTCCCCGGACCCCTGGGGGTCCGCGGTCTTACCTTTGGACGTTTAAATTAATAAATAAATGTCAGCGATCACTACAAAAAAAAACAACATACAAAGCGCGCTAATAGTGATAAAAAGATCACAAAGGATCCGATCGAATCTTTTCGAAGATCCATGATTGATACAATCACATTCTGTGACCCTATCGTTCGAATGACCTTATGAATTATACCTACGAATGACGCTGTCTAGTGTTTACGAAACGAACTGTGTGATCGCGACACCTTGCTCGGTCAAATTAGTACATGAACAACAAAGGATCGTTCAAACGCTGATTTCAGTTTCCCAGAGCGGCGAAACCCTTACGCTGCAAAACTGTAAAATTATATACATTCGAATTGTCTATTCAATGAGTCAATGGTCCATGGTCCCGTAATCTGTTCTATATAGTTTAAGGATTGAAATTATTGTTTACATTCATTTTATTGGTCGTGTGTTTTGTTTACACGCATTGTTTTGCACTGTGTTGCGTTGAAGTGTAGATAAATTTATACATAAGTATTACATTTTTAGTGTGATTGTGACAATGAAACGCTGGTTAAAACCAAACGATTCCGAAGTAAATGAAAGACCATCGACTTCAAAGGTTAAACGTCGTAAGTTTTGTGACGATTACTTAGCTTTCGGATTTACATGTATCAATTTAAACGGCGAAGAAAGGCCTCAGTGCGTCATATGCTACGAAGTTTTCTCGAATGAGTCAATGAAATCGGCCAAATTCCAAAGTCATTTAGAAACAAAACACCAAGACCTTCGTGAGAAATCTCAATCATTTTTCAATATAAAGCCTCAGAACAATATAATTAATGACATGTCAGGAAATTTTAAACAGCAAGCGATTTTAAATTAATGTTGAAGCGAGCAGATTTTATACTTTGCAATTAGATGAGAGCACAGATATTAGCAATGACGCCAATTTGCTTGGATTTGTTCGCTACGAATATAACGACGGAATATTGGAGGATTTTCTGTTTTGTAGACGTCTGCCTTCGCATACTACAGGTGAGACGATATTTGAAGTATTGAACAACTTTCTGTACACTCATGAAATACCGTGGGATAAATGTGTGGCAGTTAGTGCGGACGGTGCTCGGGCTATGACCGGTATTCAGGCTCGCGTGAAAAATATAAATCCATCTATAATCTCGAATCATTGTTGTATTGCATAAGCAGTTATTATTGCATACTGAGGTTCGTAAGCGACAAACTATTTTGGATTTTATACTAATGCGCTTTAACAAAATTTTCTGGATGGTGTCATGAACTTAGTAAACTACTTACTTCGAAGTAAGTCTGCCAGCTCCCTGAGATTATGAATAATATAAGAGCTGGAGTTTCTAGATCTTGTAATGAAAAACGAAGAGCAATATGGACTTCTTCAGTTGGTTTTACAAGAAAAAGTTTACGGAAAAGATGGGCCAGGAAGAAAACAATGTTCTTTTCTTCAAATGTTTTAAAAATGTTATGGTTTATTATCCAGAATGGATAGATACCTTAAGATTTTTCAGAAAAGTGCTTACCAGTATAAAATACGGAGTCTTCAGTTTAAAAAATATATAACTTTATATTGTTGCTCAAATTTTATTTGTACAATATCAATTTTAATTTGTAGTCACTACCATTCTACTCATTTCCACTGAAGGTGTTTTTAATAATCCTAGTGGTTTTGCTGCAATATGTGTTGATTGATACCACTATTTCTTTTAAAAGTGGTTCTTATTTAGCGCCATATTTTTATTTTAATTAATTTCATCAATACAACAAAAGCTCTCTCCGATTACGATGAAGATAAACGCTACTCTCTTGATAGTAAGACACCTACATTCAAACTACATTGATTCTTCTAAGTATATCATCTTACTATGAAATTATACCAGAATTTGGTAATTTTTATATATCGAATGCTACTTTAAGGCATATTAAAATGGGCACAATCACATATGTGTAGAGATAGTCCTAGCCTTAAGAAAACACATACATTCTGAATAATAATATTAACAACGGATATTATGCTAAAAATCCTAATGATTCTATTTGTTAAACTATTCAGCTTCGAATGGTAGGATGGGTGCAATGTTCCTAAAAATAAAACAAAAAGGGAGAAATGTTAATTAGAGACATCTAGGAAAAGTAAATAAAACTATGAGTAATGACTTGATTTGTAGAAGTAAAAGCCAGAGCGTTACAGTTTGTTCCTTAACTACTAACTAATAATATAATTAAATATTAATTTATTTTATAAATTATTATTTATATATATTACATTATTTATTTATATCTTATTATATTTATTTATTAAATTATTTTTTTTACATATTTACATCAAGGTAACTACGATTCCAAAATTTTTTTGAACATCCCATTTATTTACAATCTATAATAAGGATTACAATAAGTAAATTGTTTAATTAAATTAGAAGAGACTTGCAGGAGACTGTCCAGTGACAATAACCTATCAAATTATAATTTTAGTACCAAATTATTTGTTAACATAAAAAATAAAAAAAATAAATTTAAAAATATAAAATCTTGTTGGTAGATCGCTTGGAGTAAGAAGCTTTAGCCTTCTGTTTGCCTGGGGCCTCATAATGTTCTTCGCTAGCCTGTTGGGGTGGATTTGTGGGTGGGAGGAACCTTGTTCTAAGTTTTCCTCTTCTTCTCAGGTCAATATGTCTATCAAGGAGCGTTTTTCTAGCTGGGTTATTTTGTTCCATCCGCATTATATGTCCTATCTACCTCAGAAGTCCTATCTTAATGTTTTACGATATCAGGTTCCTAGTATATTCTATAAAGTTTAAAGTTGTATCCTCTTCTCCACACTCCATTGTCGTTCATTGCTCCATAGATTCGCCTTAGTACTTTTCTTTCGAAACATCCTTATTTTTGTATTTATCGATATAATTGTGGATTTAAGGAGGAGAGTGAGCCTAAAATAGCATCTGTTGGCCGTGTAAATTCTGCGGTTTATCTCAGCAGTAATATTATTTTCAGTGTTAAGGAGAGGTATACAAATTCGTTCACTGCTTCGATGATGTCGTTTTCTATTCTATAACGAGTGATCGTAGAATTTGTGGTTGCGTGCTTAATTTCATATACTTCGTTTTGTTGGTGTTTATTATTAAACCCATTGGTTGTGATTGTAACATACGTGTTACTTTTTCTACAGCCATATTGAACAGTATACAGAAGAGGTCTTTCTTGGCGCAGCCCATTATTTGTTTTAAAATGTTCAAACAGTTCCCCCTGAATTCGTACTCTACATTCAACATTTTCTCAAGAGTTAGTTTTGTTAAATTTACCAACTGATTTGGTATTCCTACCTCTTTTATTGCTTTAAACATTTCTCTTCTATTCACAGAGTCGTATGCTGCTTTGTAGTCTATGAATATGTGATGAGTATCAATGCCATATTCCACTGTTTGTTCCAAAATTTGTTTCAGGGTTGCAATCTGATGAATTGTCGATTTACCACCTCTAAAACCAGCCTAGTATGTTCCTGCTATCGGTTCTGCATAGGGTGCCATACAGTGACATAGTACTGGGGAAAATATTTATACGCTGCATTTAGAAGCGTAATTCCTTTGTTATTAGAGCATTCAAAGATTTTTTGTGTATGGTGAAAAGTATTCCAATCATTGGGGAGGGATTTCTGTGTCCATATTTCTTTTATAAGCTGCTGTAATGCCATGATGGTATCATGGCATTAAAGTAAGATAACTTGGAAAGTAAGGTAACTCCAGATATTTCCAGTTTTATCATAGTGATTATGTTTTTTCGAATATTTATTTATTTTTATACTTAATTTAATTTTTTATATTAGAATATATTAAATTAAACTTATAGTTTAATTTTTTTATTATTAGAATGATTTTTTTTTGTTTTAGTTACTTTTTTAATTTATTTGGTTTATAATTTTTTTATTCTTTTCCAATTGGTATACATTTTTCTTTATACATTATTGCTTCAAATTATTACTTTTAAACTGCTATAAAGAAAATATTACCGTAAACAAAACTATAGCTTTTTACTTCTACATTATCAATTTCGATATTCTATGTGTATAATATCAAGTGTACTTACATTGCTGCAACGGTGTGACATAGTTACTGGGGAAAAGTCCTGATACTCCGTTTAATTCACCCCTCCACCACGCTTCTTCTTCTCTAGCAGTTACACTAATGATATCATCTTTTGCAAATGTTAATTCGTCCGGATTTCCTGCTGAATATGGATACAGTGCTATCACCTTATCTGAAAATATAGAAATGCAAAAAGATTTAATTTCGTACGTGACTTGACATTTATTATTAAGAATGACTCAAAACCCCACGAAAGATTATTTATTTAATACATGGTAGTTACAATTTTGGTAGTAGCGGATATATAATCTTGTACGATCCCGGTATGAGATAGATCTACTTCAGGTATGCAACCCTGCCCACGCGGGCCATGGTTGCCCCTAAACCCGTGTCGGGGAAGTGATGTCCCCATCCCAAGATCCCTACCAAAACAAATAAATCCTCTCACATATCACATATAGTGTAATAACAATCGATTAAGTCAATATAGAAACAGCACTTAGTCCCAGGCACCCCCAGTAAGTCGGGAGATGGTGCTAAGAATTCCACGGTTGCCACAACAAGTATCAAGATTTAAGCATGATAAGAAGATTGGTACATGGAATGTACGAAGTTTATTCCAGGCCGGAAAAGTGAATAACGTAATTAAAGAAATGCGAAGACTCAACATTGACATACTTGGATGCAGTGAAGTTTGATGGCCCAATTTAGGCCAGTGCGAAATAGAAAATCACACAATATATTACTGTGGAGATACTACAACAAGAAACAAAAAAGGAGTGGCTATAATAGTAAATAAAGAAGTTAACAAATGTGTACTTAGTTTTATAGGAATATATGTGTATGATACGTATATGTACTTAGTTTTATAGGAATGTATATAATGTTTTATAGGAAAGCGAAATGATAGAGGAGACCGCCTTGTTCAGTTCTGCCAGGAAACGGATAGTGCAATAATGAACACCCAATTACCACCTCGAAGACTCTACACCTGAAAATCTTCAGCTGACTGTCCAAAAAAAAAAGATTAGAAACCAGCTTAAATACATGATCATCAACAAACGATTTCAGAATTCCGTAAAATCCGCAAAAACATATCCGGGAGCAGGTGTTCCATCAAACCATAATCTTGTACTAGGACGTTTCAAACTCTACATGAAAAAAGTCCATAAAAGAAAAGCACAAAAACGTCCGGACACCCAGAAGTTGAAAGATAGAACCACAAGAAACGAAGTCAAAGAGGAGATCAACAATAAAATAAACAGCATGGTAATCTCAGATATTAATCAAGAAAACATAAGTGTGGATGATATGTGGAATAAAATCAAAAATATCTGTAATTCAGTGGTAGATAATAAACTTAAACCAGAAAACAATATAAACAAACAGCCGTGTATGAGACAAGAAATATTAGAGCAAGTGGAAGAACGAAGAAGATACAGAAATAAGAATGAGGAAAGGTACCAAGAAATAAATAAAAAAAATCGTTAAGAAAAACGATTAAAGAAGCAAAATATCATGGCTACAAGATCAATGCATAGAAATAGAATCCCTAGAACAGAAGTATGTCACTTTTAACCTACATAAAAAGATCAAAAACTTAACGGGAGGAAACGGATCACGAAGTCATAACTTAATACTAGACAAACACAACAATCTACTCTATGAAAATGAGACAATACTTGAGAGATAAAGGCAATACATAGAAGAATTATTCAAGGAAGGGAGACAGAAGTCAGTGTTTCTGGATGTTCAGGACCAGAAATAACGCTTAGTGAAGTAATGTATGCAATAAAAAGACTACAAATCAACAAAGCACCTGAACCTGATAACATACAAGCTGAAATATTAAAACTATTTGAAAACAACCAAGTCAAACTCCTAACGAGTCTACTGAACAAAATCTATGATATAGCAGAATTTCCTACAGATTGGCCAGTTTCCACCTTCATCCCTCTCGCCAAAAAGGCAAATGCCAGCAGATGCTCTGATTACAGAATTATAAGCTTAATGAGCCATGCACTCAAAATACTTCTTTCTGTTATTCACTCTCGCATAATAGAAAACTTAAAGAAAACCATAACAGTGTTCAGTTTGGGTTTAGAAGCGGACTGGAAACGCGAGAGGCCCTATTTTCCATACAAGTATTGATACAAAGAGCTCGATACGTAAATTGCGAAGTCTACGCATGCTTTATAGAATTTGAAAAAGCATTTGACAAGGTGCAACATCAAAAATTATTTCATATACTGAAAGAATCTAGTATTGATGACAAAGATTTACGCCTAATTAAAAATTTATACTTACAGCAAAGGGCAACTGTACGAGTAGAGAACGAAACCGCACAAGAATGTACGATAAAACGAGGAGTACGTCAGGGCTGCATTTTGTCACCGACGTTGTTAGTCGGAAATGCTGTTCAGGGAAGCTATTGATGGTTTAAGAGAAGGTATAAAAATCAATGGTGAAATCATAAACAATTTAAGATATGCGGACGATACGGTTTTGATTGAAACATTAATAGACCGTGTAGTGGAAGCTTGTGACAGATGGGGCATGAAATTAAACTGTAAGAAAACCAAAATTCTTGTAGTAAGTAAAAACGACGTAATACAGTAACAATTCACAGCTAATAATGAACCCTTGAAAATAGTCGACAAAATTACATATCTTGGATGCAGCCTAAATAAGGAATGGGACAACTCATAGTAAATAAGATGTCATATAGAAAAGGCGAGAGCTGTCTTCAATCGCCTCAGGAAGATTTTATGTATTATGCACTTGAACATTGATATAAGAACACGAGTCTTGAGATGCTATATATTTTCTAGCCTATATGGAGTCGAAGCCTGGACCCTGACCGAGGCAACATCCAAACTATTAGAAGCCTTCGAAATGTGGTTCTGCCGCCGCATGCTCAAAATTTCCTATGTCCATCATGTTACAAACAACACCGTGATCCAACGTATGAATAAAGATCTGGAAATTTTGCGTATCGTGAAAATCAGAAAGATGACATATTTAGAGCATGTGATGCGCAATGAGATGTATCAACTAATTCAACTAATTTTACAAGGCAAGATAGAAGGCAAACGATCTTAAGGGCGCAGAAGGACATCGTGGTTGAAGAACATCAGACAGTGGGCAGGAATGACTACCATACATCTATTTAGAGCAGCTGTCAACAAAGTTGTATGGGCCAACGTGATTGCCAACATCCACAGAGAATAGGCACCAAAAGAAGAAGAAGAAACTACAATTTAGTTTTTTCTGAAATGCTGCTATGATTAGTAAGAGCATTTTCCCAACTCATTTTCTTTCATTGCTTATGAAATCTCAAGAAGTCGTTAATTTTCGCGTCCTGACAGGAACAGATCAAATGACAGATCGTTCTGTACTACAATGTTCAACTTATCACAAAACAATTCTAAATAATTCGCTAAATCGTCGTAAATAACCTCTTGAGTGTCATATTCTCTTTGTTTACAGTTCGCGTTAAAAAATTGTACTCAATATAATTGTCAATAATTAATATTAGGATAAATACACTCACCAATAATAACTTCTTGTTGCATTCGACTAGTAGATACAGGAGTGGTTCTACCACTAATTCTACCTGAACTGTTTAAAACTTTAACGTAACTTGCCGGGAACCATCCTACTTGTCGTTTTCTACCTTTCGCTTGTAATTCACCTTCCCACCAGCCGGAATCTGTTTTCTTACGAATCATTATTAGTTGTCCTCTAGCTAAGGATAATTGTTCTGGACTTGTTGACTGATACGGTGCTATTACGGACGCTATTTCAGGTTTTTTCGTCTTCACGACCTGTGGATATAAATGATATTCAATGTTAACAAAAGAATGAAACTACAGTTCAAAATTTTTATGATTAAAATCCTTTAAAATGTGATTGTGCTTAAATGCTTAAAGACGAGTGCATAAACAAAGCCTGTGTCTTTGTAACCGAATAACAAACCTAACTGATTGAAAAACAAAAATAGAGATGCCAGATATACAAGTCATATTCTAGTTGTGGAAATAAAATCAATAAATTAGTTATACAGTAACTTATTTTTTTTCTTGATCTTTACTTGTTAATAACTAATTAAATCAAAAAATTCGATTGCAGGAAACATATAGGTTCTTATTATGGAGGTCCATAATACTCAAAACAACAACTGTCGTTTGCCTGGCCGGACGAGTGTCATGAAAAAAAAGCTTATTTTTCTGGGCTACCATGTTGTAAGTAGGTTTGTAGGACCTTTATTTCAAGAAATAAAAAGGTACACAATTATAAAGTGAATAAGAATATACACGGACAGACACCGACATGATTTAAATAAAGACCTACTTAATTCAATACTTATGAAAAATTGGGGAGGTCGATAAATACATGGGCAATTCATTTTATAGTCAAATAATCACCACCAATAGCAACCAGAGTTACACCACATGTATGCAAATTGCATTACATTAAACGGTTTCATGCCGGCGCCAAGTGTACATTTTTTTCTATTTAGAAAGACAGCATTTTTCTAAAGTTGCCCAAGTTTTCCTTTAAAAAACTCAACTAAAATGTTGCTAATTTTTTATTCACAAAATTTGGGCCTTATAGGGATTGATACACTCACAGGAATTTGATATTACCATAATAAAATATTTTATTTATTTTAGGATAACTTCACAAGATAATTATTCCAAAAAAGAATAACCAAAAAAATCAGAAATACATACATCACAGAAAGTGGTGGAGTCGAAGAAAGCTGGACAAAAATTAAGTCTAATATCAGCCTCGGCCAAGGAAGTTCTTGGTGAAAGAAATATAAATAAAAATAAATCGTTGCCAAGGTCAAGAACTCCATGGTTTTGTACAGAAGTGAAGAAAAATGTAAAGAAAAGAAAAAAGCTTACCTGAAATACATGTCAACCAAAACACAAGAGGCATACCATAATTACAAGACATTAGAAACTATCCACATGCACTTGTAAGAATAATAAAAATAAGAGGTCAAAGAATGGAGGTAAAGGAACTAATAGAACCAAAACACATAGAAAAGGATATGTGGATTGACTACCTAAAAAAGCTATATGCAGAGGAAGAACAAACGACGCTAGAACCAGAAACACCAAAAATTACCACAAATGAAGAACTTAATATAAAGGAAGTTCCGAAAATACTTGAAAATCTAAAGAACGGGAAAGTTTTAGGTAAAGACGGGATACCAAACGAGTTACGTTACTGAAATATTTTGGAACAGCAATGACAGAACAACATTAATTAACAAAATTATAAAACACAATAAAATACCGGATCGAGAACGAGCGAACTAATTCTACTATTTAAAAAAGGAGATACAAAACAGCCAGAAAACAGCAGAGGTATGTAAACATGTTACAAACTACGCTAAAACTTACAACTAAAATTTTACAAGTGTTAATAAACCAGAGGATAAGTTTAGCAGATGAAGAACAGGGTTTTCGTAGTGGAAGATCGTTGTACAGATGCAATATTCGTTATAAAGCAAATTACTGAGAAATCTCTAGAGCAGTGATACTCAACCTGTGGCCCGCGGGCCGCATGCGGCCCTCGGGCGTTTTTTTATGCGGCCCGAAGACTAACTAAGAATTTTTGACTTTATCTACATACCTATGTATTTATAAAATCTTAAATTTTAAAAAATACGATTATATTAGATATTTTTGTAATTCATTATAACGATGTTTTGAGAGTACCTTGTAGTAATTACGTACCAGATTTATCTAAAATTGTTGATAGTTTGCGTGAGTGTCAACCATCACATTAATTTTTATCTTAAATAAATGCTTTAATTTAACGAGTCCGTTTTTTTGTAGAATTTACACACATACATCATATATTATTATAACATAAATGTTTCGAACTTTACGCGATCCTTCTTCAGGTTACAGTCGTAACTATGATTTTTTTTTTAATTGGAAAGTACAGACATCATGTGATACCTCATTTAAACGCTTTTGAAATACTGGTTACAACAATGTATCATACTTAGGAAAATTTTGGTCAAATGCTTTTTAAATGCATTCATTTTTTTCGAATCATGCGAAAACTAATGAGTATTTTTGAAAAATTTAAACGCCGAATGAAAGATCACATTATTGTATGTTTTTGAAATGAAAAATCATACTAAATTTTCTCTTTGTTTTCACCCCTGCACAGCCGTGCGGTACATCTTTTAATATGATGCAAGTCTTTGAAATGCCGCCTCTTATATATGATTGAAATTTAACTTTCATTTTTATGCATATTTTATCAAATCCTGAGAAAACTAATTAATTGTTTTGATAACTTTAAATGCAGAATACAATATTTCAATATTACTCAGAGCCTAAATTCCCTTAGAATAAATAAAAAGTTTCTTTTGAATGAAATATTTGAAATTAAAAATCACAATAAATTTTCTGTCCTTTCACCTCTGTAACTTATTAAAATAGACATAGAAATTTTCAGGGACTTTCTGCCCTCGGTAATAATGTAATCTTTCACTCTTTGTTTAAATTTTTCAAAAATACTCATTAGTTCTTTCAGAATTCTAGAAAACCAATGTGTTTTTATCCTGGGTCGCTTTTTTATCCTGGCTTGAATTTCATTTTCAGCTGGAAATGCAATACATGTATAAACTTTTCTGCAATTGCATTAAATTTTCATTTGGTCATTAGCCATATTATCTGTAACTTTTCGTTTTGTCTATAGTTTCTGAAAACAATTTTACACAGCCTGACTTTTTTTATTTTATTGATTATGCCGCCCCCCTTGTGATGCCGTCTGATGCGACTGCCTCGCCGTATCATAGCACGGCACAGCCCTGCACCCCTGTAACCTATTATATTCTGCGTTTAAATTTTTCCAAAATTCCTATTAGTTTTCCAATAATTAAAAAAATTAATGCATTTAGAAAGCATTTGACCGAAATTTTGCGAAAGTATTATACATTTTTGAAATCAGTATTTTGAAAACAATATATATATATATATATATATATATATATATATATATATATATATATATATATATATATATATATATATATATATGTATGTATTATTTATACTAGTTCACCTAGATTGCGGCCCGCAAGTTGTGGCATTAGCTACTATGCGGCCCAGGGAAAAAAAGGTTGAGTATCACTGCTCTAGAGTATAATAGACCAGCATTTCTGTGTCTGATTGATGTCAAGATGATGATGAAGACTCAAAGATGTAATCCATCTTCTGTATAAAAGAGAAGTTTCCCTAAATATTATAAAAACTATCGAAAACATCCTCCTCCATTGTAAAAATGGACTGAGACAGGAAGATGGATTGTCGTGTCTCTTATTTAACCTTGCACTAGAAAAAGTAATTCGAAGATGCCATATTAATACGAATTGCACCATCTTTAATAAATCCGTACGAGTGGTCGGATATGCATATGATATAGACATTATTGCTAGGTCCACAGAATCTCTAATCGATTCGATCATTAAGGGCGTCTACACTGAGAATGGGATTAAAAATAAACGCACAGAAAACCAAGTAGATGTATTGTACTAGATCAGGCAACCAGATACCTAGACTATTAATTGATGATCTGGAACTGGAAGGTGTGGACACACACAGAAAAATGTTCGACCGAAGAGGACCAGTGGGAAGACGAGCGAGAGGAAGACAAAAACTTAGGTATCAAGATAACATAGAGGATGATCTAAAATCCATCGGAGTTAAAGCATGGAGAAGAGTTGCCAAAGACAGGGGCGAATGGAAGATTGTTCTGAAGAAGGCATTGGCTCATAACGAGCTGTAATGCCACTGATGATGATGATGATGACCGAAAACAACTACCAAAATAACAAAATGGAAGTCAGAATAGATGGACAACTTACAGAACCTACAGAAATAGGCAGCGGAATAAGACAAAGGGATTCATTGAGCCCCATGCTCTTCAATTTGATCATGGATGAAATCACCAAAAGCGTTAACAAAGGAAGAGGATATAGAATGGGAAAAAAGACATCAAAATACTCTGTTACGCACACGACGCAATATGAAGATAGTCTGCAAAGACAGGTCCACAGATTTAACATAAAAACAAAAGAATTTAATATGACCATTTCATCTCAGAAAACTAAAACAATAGTAGTCAGCAAAGAACCAACCAGATGTAAAATAGAAATTTATGGCATCAATATTGAACAAGTAATGGAAACCTGGGAATTACACTGTATGGCTATGGAGACCTGGACAAAGAAGTGAGAGATCAAGTACAAAAAGCAAATAGACTAGCAGGATGCCTTAACGCAAAGGGTACTGGAAACGGCAGAGATGAGAGTACTGAGAGGAATTACAGGAAATACGCTGACAGATCGAAAGAGAAGTGAAGACATTACAAGAAAATGTAAAGTACAGTGTTTAAATGAATGGACACAAAATAGAAAAAAAGAATGGAATAACCACATAATCAGAATGAAGGAGACCCGTGTCGTCAAAATAGCCAGAGATAAGTCACCAATCGGCAGAAGTATCGGACGACCGCAAAAAATATGGAGTGAAAATCCACCGATGAACAAGCAGAATTGCTCATAAAGAGTAAGAAGAAGAAAAAATATTTTATTATTAAAATAATAAGTGAATACATTTTGTTTAATGATTGTTTTATTGAAATGAAACTTACTGAAATGCAAATAGCTGAAATTCTTACAGTTTCTACAAAATCTACAAAATCTCTTGTTACTCGAACTCAAGCGGTTTTCCCAAAGAGAAATAATTTGTTACTACAGCAAGATAGCTGTAAACAGCTTATGAATCTAGGTGATTTAGATGAAAAACTACTTGCGACAAAGATTTCCCATGATTGGGTGAAAAATATCAATCAAATGACCACCGCGGTAGCCTGATTTAACTCCTGTCAGTTTCTTGTTACAGTGACATTTACAAGTTTACTAATTTTTATTAGGATAAGCAAAAAATTTTACTTTGAAATAGGTTTCTTTTGACGTTTCGATTTCCACTTCGGAAATCGTTCGTAAAATACAATTAATAATTAAAACTTGGCCAAACATTACCAAAATTTGTTTAATTATAACCCTATACAAGACGCGCAAATAATTTTAGAAGTTATTGACCAAATTGTATCAAATTGAAATTGACAGTTTTCAGTGATTCTATCTAACAAATCCAACGTAATGCTACAAAATCAATGTAATGATTTTCTTTCATCTTTATATTCTTGGATTTGCGATAATTCGTTGCTTCTTAATGAAAAAAAAACGCAAGTTATACATTTTCACAATAAACAAAAATACCTAAATATTCAGTTTAATTTTAACAACATGCAACTGCTACGGTGTCGTCAGTCAAGTTTTTGGGAATAACGATTGACGAAAGTTTTGATTGGAAGTTGCATTGTGGAGCGGTTGTTTCGAAGTTGAATTTCATTAACTATCTAATTAGAAATTTAAAATATGTTATGACGGAAAATCAGCTAATTATGATATAATATGTACTCGTGGAGATACGGGATATGTTTTGGGGTATGCCTGGTTATGCAAATGGTATTTTCGTCATACAAAAGAAGATATTGCGTTGTGTCGCTGGTGTCTCCCGACTACCTAGTATGCAAAATAATGCTAAATGCAAAAAGTTCTATGCAACCGCCAGCTGGGCATCTCATTGAGAACTAGAATACTTAAGTGCTATGTTTTCTCCACCTTGCTCTATGGTGTTGAAGCCTGGACAATGACAGAAGCAACACAAAAAAGAATCCAAGCATTCGAACTCTGGTGTTAACGTAAAATGCTCAGAATATCCTACATGAGTCATACGACAAATGCGGAAGTCTTGCGGAGGATGAATAAGGAAAGAGAGCTTATGCTTATAATAAAAGAACGGAAAACACAATATTTTGGTCACATCATAAAAAATCAAAAGTATGAACTGCTCCAACTTATAATCGAAGGCAAAGTCAATAGCAAAAGAGGACCAGGAAGAAGACGCAACTCTTGGCTTAAAAACCTACGGCAATGGACGAACATGACCTCCATAGAACTATTCAGGGCTGCTACAAGTAAGATTAAATGGGCAAATGTAAACCCCAACGTCCTTAAGGATAAGGCACCGTAAGAAGAAGTGTATATACATTTTTTAATTATGTGTTTTTATTTTTATTAACTTACATCAGTTTAAAACGAGTGGTGATATCTTATTTGTGTGCCGTGCTTGTATTCAAGCGTTGGCTATCGTCATATTGACAAGCTGATGAAATGATTCTCGGTCGGGAGCTAGATGAAACAGTTCCTTGGCCGTTCGACCTGTCCATTGTCTAATGTTACGCAGCCAGGACAATTGTTTTCTTCCGACCCAACGTTTTCCTTCGATTTTGCCCTGAATGATTAACCGGAGTAAGCGATATTTAGGTTCTCTCATTATATGACCGAAGTATTGGACCTTTCTCATTTTGATGATGTTGATCAATTCTCGCTCTTTGTGCACGGTCTCTAGCACACGTTCGTTAGATATGTGTGCTGTGCACGGGATTCTGAACATGCGATGGTAACACCATAACTCAAACGCTTCTAATTTGTTAAGATTTTGTTGTCCAGGTTTCACATGTATAGAACAAAGTGGACCAGACGTAGCACTTCAATACTCTTAGACGTGTGGTCAACGACAGACTTCTACTGCATAATATAGAACGCCAGTTAATAAAGTTTTTCCGTGCGAGTTCTATTCTGGTCGAAATTTCCTCGTCAATTTCAATCCTGCAGTCAATCCAGCTACCCAGATATCTAAAGTGTTCCACCCTTCCCAGGATTTTGTTATCTAATCTTAGTACTGAGTCTTCGATATTCATTTTTCCGACCACCATCCATTTTGTTTCTTTTTGCGTTGATTGTTAAGCTCTTTTCAGTGCATTCGTTGTTTACAGCATTCAACAGGGTTTGAAGATCTTCTAGACTCTCTGCCATTATTGCGGTGTCATTGGCGTATCTGATGTTATTAATAATTTCACCACCGATCTTAACACCTTCGCGGCCATTATTTAACGCTATTTCAAAAACCGGTTCAGTGTAGGCATTAAACAACATCGGTGACATAACACATCCCTGTCTAACACCACGCTTAATAGAAACTTTAGCTGAAACCTCTTGGTCCACCTTAACACAAGCGGTCTGATTGTAGTAAAGATTTTTGAGCAATCTAATGTCATACGTGTCCAGACCAACTGAGTCTAAGCATTGAAATAATAATGTATGTGGTACTCTATCAAAGGCTTTTTCGAAATCTATAAAACATACGTAAAATATACAGTTGGTGATACAGAGTGGTGATATGCATAACTTAAATACTAGATATTGTAATAAAGTTTATATACCATTTTCAAAACGTAACATTAAATTTAAATCGCCCTGGGTATAAGGCAACAGGTGTTTAATCATTTGCCCACAGTTGTAAAGTCCACCAGTTAAATAAATGTATTTAAGAGGAATCTTAGGCAATTTTTATATGAAAAAGTGTTTTATACAGTCGAAGAATTTTTTAGAACTTATATTAGCTGTATTTCATTTAGCTTTTAAATTCATTTCATGTCTTGTTTAGTCTAGTTTAGTTTTTAGCAATGTATATTTATGACAAATTCTATACAAACTATGTTTGTCAGAAAGAAAATAAAGAATTTGAAATCGAGAAGAATTCACAGTCGACTACTTCATTGATAGTTTGGGACCGACAATTTCACGTTAGCTTTGAATTTGATTTTCCAGCAGGTGCTTAATAGATATATAAGGTACTCAATAAAAATCACATTTTATATTCTATACAGATGATACAGATTTACAGACGATACCACAAAAACAATTTTAAAATTACAATTCTTCTAAAAAAGCCAATTTTTCAACGAAACATGTCAAGAATTCACATTACAGCGGTATATCGTGATTTTTTGTTTCAATATATTTTAGAAAAAAGTTACTTTCTTAAGCATTCCAAAAATAATTATAACTTTTGGAATATTTTCTACAAAATTTTGAATATTATATCCTCGATTGTATAATGTCAAAGTTGTAGCAGCATGCAAAAAGCAAAAATGCAATATACACAAACCTGGCCAGCTTGCGCATAAGCTTCTTCTTTAGCTTTATTTAATGTTATCTGGGACACCTCATTATCGGCTTGTGACTGTGCAGAAACGTTGGCCAGAGCAGACTCTACAGCTTCTGCTGACACACCTGTTGACAGTTCCATTGGTGGTGGGAGAGCTGGTTCCTGAGTAGGTTCAGGTGGTGCTACAGGAGCGGCGTTAATGGTGTTAGCGGAAGAGTTCTGATAACACTCAATTAGTTTCACAAACGGAAAACGAAGACGGACAATAATAGCAGAAAACGAAATATAATATTGAAGAGTATCAACTAAGTTGTAATAATAATTATTATAATAATTAATAAAGCATTAATAAGCAATAATTTAATCAAGAAATATGAACTATGAAGTTAATTTCCACAAACTATTTTTATACTATTCATTGCACCTTGTTTTTATAGGTCTGAGAAGGGCAATCTTCTGGTAGTAATGGTTCTGTTGTTCCTTTTGTAATGGGAAACATAGTTGGGGTACATATCTGTCTTTCAGTTTGTCTTCAGCCTACCACTATCTCATGAGCTCTTGCTTCTGTAATTAGTAGTGACTTTTCGACGTTGAAGACCAACAACATAATTTAAACTTTATTCCTGCACTTTCGAACGAACGAAATGCTGATGTAGATTCCTACAGCAGAAAATTGTTCTGTGATCTCTTTCAAACTACTTCCCCAATATGTTGAAAAAACCTACGGGTTTATTCTATACTTACCCTGACTTACTGCGTGTTTCCCCAGTTTTTATTAACCATTATTCCCAAATATTTGTATGAACTTAACTGTTCTACTTGATTACTGTTTACGATCAAGTTTCCTTAAACAAATTAATTTTGTTTTGTTTATATGCAGCCTCGCATTTACGCTCTAACTTAGTCAATAACTTGTTGTAGTCTTTTCAGACTACTCGTAATCAAAATAATATCTTTTATCCATGATACTAAGACTTCCAAGATAAACCCACTTCGCAATCGAATTTTGTACATCGACGCGCATGACGTCAATTGGTGATAAAAGTCACTTTTATCACCAACCTTTTATCATCACAGTCGGTAAAACATATATGGAAAGAGAGGGTTTTTATTTAAATATTTAGAATATTAAGGGATGTTAGGTAAAATATCTGCAATTAAATCTTAAAAATATGTTATATATACATCTCTGTTAGCCTAGCAATGTAAACTAAAATTTTATAAAAAAGTAAGAACTAAACATCTTTTTGCAAATGGAAATTTATATACAATGGATTGATTTATTAAAATAAAAATTTAATACAACTGATAAAATAAAATACACTGTAATAATTTACAAGTTTATTTAACAATTTATTTTACAATTTTTAATATTTTCTTCTTCCTAACTTTGGATGTTTCTTTAATATATCTATTCAATTTTCTAATTTTAAAATATAATTTACACCTTTACTAACATTACATCTGAACACAGCTAAATCCATTAGCGATTTTAAATAATTCTTGGTTAATTTTAACGATACTTTGTTAAAATTGTTAAAAATATGGTTCAGTTCATTACATTTAATTAGAAAATCTGGATATGGTTTAAGTAAACCTCCTTCGGAAAGATGGTTTACCCAGTAAACCGATGTCAACGTACAAGATAAACGATAAAACAAAACTAAATCTCAAGGTTAGTAGATATTTAAGTAGATACTTAAATATCTACTAACCTTGACTAAATCTGACAAAACTCCATACAACACAGAACATTTCTGGTGAAATTTGTCGCCAAGTGACGTCACACGACTGATCGCGTGCGCGTGGGTTTATCTGTAGTTTATAGTATCATGTCTTTTATCGGTCATATATACAGTATGTCTCATCAAGCATGAGACATCGAATAACTTTGCTCCAAAGTACTACGTTTCAACAGAAAACGCTTAGGTAAAATGTGGTCAGATAAATAAAAATTACTAAGTTCTCGGTAAGAACCGTGTTGAGAATTTGACACTCGACGTTTCGGCACCCATTTTGGAGACATTATCAAGAAGAGGGATACGGTTCTGTTCGAGTTCGGGGTTTTAATCCGCCTACTCCCTCACTCGTGACGTACCAGTATCTTGTTTCGCCAAGTATACCAGTCGTTTGAATCCGGCTTTAGAAAGCTCTTTGAGTGGCGTTACTTGGTAAGGAATGTCAAGCCACATACATACATAATAAGTTATTTGTGGTCGTGCTCAAAAAGTCTGAAAATAATATCTATTACTTCAAGCTAGGAAGTATCTAGATGGTAATTTTTTTTCAGGCAAGGATTCAAATCTCATGTTTGTGTTGTATTACTCTAATCTTATTTGTTAGTAAATTAATCGAACTTGCTAAGCGTTATATAATCGGTTTTGAAAGCTTATGGTACATTATTGACATACTAAGAGAAATATATGAAGGTTTTCAGTAACATATACTAATATATCAATTTGATTTTAATAATAACGATCGATTCTCTTCAATATATATATATGAGTTATAAGTATTATTAAGTAAGACAAAACAAAATTTATGATTAAGTTACAAATACTCACCACATCAACTTTTTGTACATAATTACTTGGGAAAATTCCGACTAAACTTCCTAATTTTCCTGTCCACCAGTCACCCTCCTTCTTGATAACTCCTATGACTTCTCCAGCATTAAACGTCAAGTCACCAGGTTCCTTAAAAAAAAGCCAATTCAATCCTTATTCTTTATCTAGAAGTACTGAAAAATTGCATTATTGAAAAGAGTGGAAAGATCAACAATTCACTAGAACGGTTTCACAATGGTTTTACTGAATTATAAAAAAAAGTTAACTTTTGTTTAGGATTAAATGGACATCTACAGCAATTACTGATTTATTTCTGCTTCTTCTTGTAGTTCCATCTCATATCGGAGGTTGGTTATCATCACAGCTATCCGTACCTTATTGGCAGCTGTTCTGAAAAGATCTTCTTCTTATGGTGCCCTATCCAATTAGTGGATGTTGGCGACAATTCTGGCATACTCCTCTCGATCTTGTGTGGCTCTAAAAAGTGCATGGGCATCGAGATTTGTCCAATCCCTTATGTGTTTTAAGACATGAGTATTTCTTTCTTCAGATAAGCAGTTTTTCTTCTTTTTATTATTGGCAGCAATTCTCGTTCTCTGCCCATTCGATTTAATACTTCGACATTTGTTGTGTGATGTGTCCAGGGAATTTTAAGTAGTTTTCTAAATAACCACATTTCAAAGGCCTCCAATCGGTTCATTACATTGGCCTTTATGGTCCAGGTTTCTACACCATACAGCAGTATGCAGTAAATGTAACATTGTACAAAGCGATATCGAAGCGTTCAGTTGAGGCTGCTGTTGCTTAGCAAGGTTCTCCTATTAGTAAATGCTGTTCTGGCTTACTCAATCCTGCTACGTATCTCTATGTCTGGATCTAGATCTTCAGTTATCCAAATATCTAACTGAAAAGATCTACCTAGCTGCAATTATACCTTCTTAGGTTTCTTAGCAAGAAAATTCTTCCTACGAATCTTTTACCCTTGATTTTACCTTGCATTATGAGCCTTAATAACTCATATTTCGCACCTGTGGTAATGTGGCCTAAATATTCCAGCTTTCTTGTTTTGATGGGCTTTATGACCTTGCAATCCTTTTGAAGCCTTCTTACCACATCTGCATTTGTAACTCGTTGGGTCGATGATATTTTCAAAATCCTTCTTACACTTGGTTAATTCTAATCATGCACTTGGTTTTCTTAACGTTCATTTGTAGTTCATATTTTATACAGACTTGATGTAATCTACTTACTAAGCGTTGCAATACTTCTAGACTGTCTGCAAAAACAGCGGTGTCGTCTGCGAATCATGTTATTCAATATTTTTCCGTTTAATGATATACCCTGTTGTTTTTATGATATTGCTTCCTTAAAAATAGCTTCGCTGTACAGATTGAATAACAATGGGGACAGTACGCAACTCTGTCTAACACTTCTTTTGATTTCTATAGTTTCTGTATCGACATCTTCGATTTTAACCTTTGCTCTTTAATTCCAGTACAGATTGACAATAACCCGTGTATCTTGACTATCCACATTCTTTTCTTTTAACAGTTTTACGAGATTCTGATGTACTCTATCAAAAGCCTTTTGATAATCTATAAAGCAGACATAGAGATCCTAGTTCATATCTATTTGTCTTTGCGCTAGAACATTAAAAGCGAACAAAGTCTCTCTCGTTCCTAGTGTTCCTCTGAATCCAAACTGGGTGTCATCTATATCTTCTTCTCTTTTTTTTGTATAGTCTTCCATGTATCATTTGTGGCTTATTAAGGAAACTGTTTTTTTACACTAACTTTTTAGGAACACTAACGCGTCGATAGGCGGGGAGTGAATCCGATTCACTCCCCGCCTCTGAGCGTTAGTGTTCTGAGCTGTTGGACGTGAATCCCTGTCCTGGCATTTGGTTTTCACCTCTGGCTGCGTTAAGTAGTTGAGTTACTGTGACCAAATGCCCATCTTGGTAGTTAGTATTCGCCTCTGGTTGCGTTGAGTAACTGAGTTACCGTTGCTAACTACCCATCTTCCTGTCCTTTGATTTCTTTTTCTTTGTTTTCCTGAAGAAGCTACATACAATTGTAGCGAAACGTCGAGATGAACCCACTTTTGGGTCACTCACAAATGACACGGTCCAAACCCGGAAGACGAATAAACTATAATTCTGACTCTGGCCGTGGAAGCCTACGATTTCATAAATTATATTGTTTACAAATCGATCAATATAATGAAATGTACTCAGTTGACGAAAAATCGCATAATGTTGTATTCCGGCAATAGCTCGAACCTTTTCCTGCCACTACCGGATCTTTATTTAACGTAAGATATTCTAATTCACTAAAATTTAATTCCATGTTAAGTTAAGTTATACAACAATTCAATGAATTCCAATATACTGTTACTGTGATCTTTATTCCTAATAATAATATATGATAATTTCTAAACATAAAACTATAACAAATGTTATACTAAAACATGAATAAAACATTTTTATTATTGCTTTTTTTTCTCCTCAACTGAGTACATTTTTTAATCTTAATTTTTTAAACTTAATTTTTTTTTAACAATAAATCAAAAAATTTTGGCCATTTAAATCATAAATAAATGTAATATAATTGATTTAAATATTGTCAAATATTAGAAACAATAATATGACAAAACGCAACACGTAATGCACATTTTTTCACAGAAAAATGTATTATATTTTAGCAAAATTTTGGAATACGTTTAAGACGTAGAATAATTTTAACAGTTGTTTTCGATACATATTTGAGTCCTCTACAAATAGTTTCCCATGACTTTTGGTGTAAAATACTTAGGGAAGCAGGAATTCAACAATTTAGAATTTCCCATTGAGTTTCCTATGGCCCGTTTGACGATTCACCACCCTGTATATCTCAGAGCATTTTCTTTTCTTTCCAATTTCTCCGTATTTGCGTTTTTCATAGCTTACGTCACTACCATACGTCACTCTGGGCCTAATTACCATTTTATATCTCCTTGAGTTTATTTTTTTCGATACACATTTGACTTTCATAAGCTGTCTTACGCTTCCCATCTTTTTATTTCCCTTTGCCAATCTGTTATTCAGTTCCCATTCTTCCTGAGCGTTCTCTTCTGTAATCTCTCCTAGATATGTAAAATGAGCCACTCTCTCGAAACTATATTCCTTTTCCCAAATACTTAAAAACAGTGGCGCTAATTTCTTGTGTATATCTTTCACATATTGCATATAACCTATGTTATAACATATATAACCGAGCATATTGCAAAAAAATAATATTCTCGGTAGCTTCTTCCGAAATTTAACCTTACGGAAGTGATATTGGAGAGTTCACGTTGACGTTATATCAGAAGAATTCATCCCGCGATTGACATCCACGGGATGAAGAACAAACACGCGAGGTGTATCCAGCAGGCAGACCTCCAAAATGACTGTAAAAGTCATGAAGTTATATTGAAAAAACATAAAACTATGGAAAGAAAATATTAGTTTCAGTTGATCCTCGTATGCATAATAATTTACTTTAGGGTAGTATTAGGTACATATAATATTCATTGTTTCATCTTTCCATTATATTTTACACATTAAGTAGAACATGACCTACCACAGATTGATATGGATAATTAGCTATATAATATTCTGGTTCTACTTCAGGTTCAACTGGAGCTACTGGTTCGACTTCAGGTGGTACGTGTACAGGGGTCGGTTCAAATGAATTTGTCGTGTCGGATCCTTCGGGAACTTCTGCAATACCTCTGAAATAAGCAAAAATATATTTTTAAACGTTAACCAAATACGTGTACACTTTTATTAAAAGGTTTTAATAACTTTTCAAACGAAGCTCATCAATGTCTGACTTTAAAAAGACCTTCGATATATTAATGGCATAAGAAACACAAGGGGTATAAAGGAATAGAATGCGAAAACATGGAGTTGATTCCAGTTTACTCCAATTACTCAATTACTTCTACTCAAATCCGACTCTCACCTTCACGATGGTGTCCCCTGTAAACCGAGCAACCCAACTGGAGATCCGGTATCCAACCCGGGTTGAAAGTTGGGTCGGGAACTGACGAGAGCGGGTGAAATGGCCCTCCGAAAAGGGGGTTTGGCGTTGGGTTAACTACCCAACCTGTTAAAAAATCTTTTGTTATGAGAACTACAAAGAAAGAAACCTATGACGAACTCGCAAACGAAATAAGAATAATGATTTAAAAATTTGCACGTGGAACGTAAGAAGCCTTTATTAGCCTGGAGCCACGGCTCTGCTCATACGAGTAATGAATAATGCCAAAGCAGATATCATTGTTTTACAGGAAATGAAGTGGATTAGCTCAGGCATTCTGGAAAAAAATAACTGCAATATTTACTACAGTGGACATCCTAGCAGACACGAATTTGGTACCGGATTTATTGTAAGCAGCAAGGTCAAACATAGTTTAATTGATTTCAAAGCAGTTGATTATAGGATATGTCGAATAAGACTTAAAGGGAAGTTTGCTAATATTAGCATTATTAGCATCCATGCTCCAACGGAAGAAAAAGAGGATAATGAAAAAGACATGTGCTATGAGAGGACGATAAGTGCCCAAAAAATGATATCAAATAAAGGTTTCCGAGGTTACAATGATAAGAAACAGAAATATGCAAAAAGCAATAAGAAAAAAGCAATAAGAAAAAGGACATACGAAGAAAGGAGAATTGGATTTGAAACAAAGTTACAATATCCTAAGAAAAGTAAAAAAACTAATAAACAAAACAAAAAGAGATCAAAAGAAAATGTAGAAAGTATTTTTGAAGTGTGTATATTTTAAGCAATTCCTAGCTGAGCGCTTTCGGCTTTACAAAGCCATCATCAGAGCTATGCTACAATAAAATGTTCTTATAAGTACTAATTGGTGAAGATTATAATTTTTAACTTACGTCAATTTATAAATACCACTACAATGGAGAGATCTTATTTCCTTATATGTCGAAATTATGATTTTTTAGTTGTTGAAATTCTTAAAAAACATATAAAAAAACATATAAAAAAACCGACACTAAACTTCACAGACACGTTAAAAAAATTTAAAAAATTTTTTGTCATGGTACGGGTGTAAGAACCCGACCATTGATTGATGTGAGGAGGTAGACAGAATAGAACTAATGAAATCAAATGTCGGTCCTTTTAAACGATTTTTCAAAAGTGACAGTTAAAAGGACCGACATTTGATTTCATTAGTTCTATTCTGTCTACCTCCTCACATCAATCAATGGTCGGGTTCTTACACCCGTACCATGACAAAAAATTTTTTCAATTTTTTTAACGTGTCTGTGAAGTTTAGTGTCGGTTTTTTATATGTTTTTTTATATGTTTTTTAAGAATTTCAACAACTAAAAAATCATAATTTCGACATATAAGGAAATGAGATCTCTCCATTGTAGTGGTATTTATAAATTGACGTAAGTTAAAAATTATAATCTTCACCAATTAGTACTTATAAGAACATTTTATTGTAGCATAGCTCTGATGATGGCTTTGTAAAGCCGAAAGCGCTCAGCTAGGAATTGCTTAAAATATACACACTTCAAAAATACTTTCTACATTTTCTTTTGACCTGTCATAAGTGTGTACAAAAAATATCAGTCTTTTGATTGTTAAAACAAAAAGAGAAAAAACGATGACCATTGCAAAGGAAACGGAAACGAATGGTAGGTGAAGGAGAAGATTATAAATTGTAAGTCTATAAATGAAAGAATGTGCCTTTAAGAATAAGAGAAAGATAGAGAAACAAAAGGATTCTAAATATACACGCGCCGACAAAAGAGAAAGATGATGAGGACAAAGACATGGAAAACAAACTAATGATAATAGGCAAAAATGTATAGGGTTAGCATTAGAATAGAAAACAGTTATTAAGGTTTTAATCAAACTTAATATATTTATTATTATTATAATATATTAAATTTGCCTATTTAAATAAACAAATATACATGAAATATCATGTTATATCTGGCTCAAATGAACTAATGGAATATCACCAATATTATTACTTACTCTAATCGTGTTGCTTCAGTCTCTTCAATGCTACTAGTTGTTTGACTAAATGCAGAATCATCTCTTACACCTATGCCATCAACAGGTTCCACATACGCTTCGGGAAACCAACCAGTATGACCTCGTATTTCGCCCGCAAGCCATCCAGGTTCTCCAGTTTGTTCTTTGGGTACCTGCAAACATAAAAATATAATAAAACATACCATACACCATATAACAAATGTACATACATTTATTATATCACCGGGTTGGAAGGATATTTCATCATTATTTCTTGCAACAAATTCGTACAATGCTCTGTATTTGACGAGACCAGGCAAAGTCGACACATCCGTAGAGGCAGCCCAATTATCAACAGGCCAGTCAGAGGTGGTTTCATTGTCATTTGATCCCCAAGCATCTGTAGTTTGCCACGCGTTCATTTCATTAGTTTTACTAGAACTTTTCATATCCAAAATGGTATTTCGTTTCACTTCGTATACAGAATAGAGCTGTTCGCATTCATTTACTAGATTTTTAAGTTCGGTTTGAAGGTCTTTTAATTGAGTATTGTTATTTTCGATGTCCGCCATTTTGCTATCTATTTCTACTTGCATATCGTCTACCTAGAATTGAAAGGAAAGATAAATTAATCTATAAATTCAATATAACACAAAATATTGGGAATGCAGATGTATATTCACTTTTCATTTCTACAACTACAGTTTAGAATTATGTATTTTAAAAAATTTAACCACAATTTTTTTTAAGAAGCCTGTTTCTTAACTTCCAATTACATTTTTCTATAAGATACTGTCAAATAAAAGCAAATAAATAAAAAAATGTAACACATGTGATGAAGATGTTGAAATTATTTATAAACCGAGATCTGGAATCTGAAGTTTTGATCAATATTTAACAAAGTATGAAAATTTCAACACTAAATCGAGGACCATCCTGGACTGCAGTGCAACTTTACCAACCATTGAATTTTTTAAGTTGTAACTATTAACAATTGTTAAAAAATTCTGTTAATTTAGCTTTAAAAAAATTCAAAATAATCGATTAGATCATTTTTTTTAAACTTATTGTAAATAGTAAATTGTGTAATTATTTTACAAGTATGCAAGAAGTTATCCCATGAAAATTATAATTTTTAAAACCGTAAAATAGTTTCAAAACACAATTCAGATTTCCGCTTTAATTTGTGCTTTCTAAAAATTGCAAAGCAAAATAGACGTTGATGAAGGTGTTAAAAGAGACGTGGGGAATCTAAAATTTGCATTCCACGACACGTCTTTTCAACTAAGCAGAAATCCTTAGCGAATTGGTTTCTTGTACTCGTACAGAGTAGATCCGAATAAAGTGAAAAAGACAGCAAATATTTGATTTCACGCAAACAGCGCCTTTGTATCTGTTGATACGTATTTTGACCTAATAGTTCTCATCAGAACAGTGTTGAACACCTTTGAATAACTGTTCTGACGAGACCTATTAGGTCGAAATACGTATCAACAGATAGAAAGGCGCTGTTTGCGTGAAATCAAATATTTGCTGTCTTTTTCAATATAATTTTTAAAATTATTTGTAAATTTAGGATCTACACAAAAATAACTCAGTTAAGAAATCTTGTTGAAAGATAACAGGGAGTGTGTCGCTTTAGTCTTCGATTTGATAGTGGTTCATAAGGTTTGTTGCAAGATTTTTAGGATGGTTATCAAGCCGCAAAGCATATTTTTGGGATCAATTTGTGATCTCTTCTTAAAAATCTTGACTTGAAGGTCATGCATAATGAATTGATTAGGTATATACCAAGGTGCATTTGTAATGACGCGTAGGACTTTTGATTGAAACCTCCCCAAGATATTTAAATTAGACCTGGACGCGGATCCCCAAAGCTGGTTCCCATAACTCCATACTGGCTTTAGGACTGATTAATAAACTAATAATTTGTTATGTAGTGATAGTTGTAACCAGTAAAGTCTGCTAAGCTTAAGGCGCTCTTGTTTTCTTTCCATGAATATATGCCTTTTATACGTTAACCGCCTGTCATGTTGCATACCTAGATATTTGACACGATCTCTTCTTCTTTTTCTTCCTTCTTGTATGTAGGCTTTAAAGCCTGTTTCTTCTTTAATTTTAACCTCCTAAATTGTTCGCCATTTGTTGTAAATTACCGCGCCATCTTTTTCTTGGTCTGCCAATACTTCTTCGTCCATTTGGTGACTTATCTCGTGCTATTTGTACTATCCTATTCTCTGCCAATCTACTAATGGATTCGTTCCACTCCTGTTTCCGTTTTGTCACCCAGCCATTTTTTTGAACCTATTCTCTATCCTTCCATTGTTGGAATATAGGTCTCCCCCAGTTCTCTCCATCTTTCCCTATCTTGAGCTGTTCTCTGCCATGTGGGACCTCCTTGTTTCCTGATGTCATCTTTCCACCTCATCTGTGGTCTGCCTCTTGATCTCTTTGTATTGTATGGACGCCACTTTCCGATGGCATTGTTCCATCGTCCGTCTTGGAGACGTTCATTGTGTCCAGCCCATTTCCATTTCAGTTTTGCTGCTTGTTCTATCGCGTCTACTGTCTTTGTTCTGGTTCTGATCCACTGGTTACGTTTTCTATCTTTAAGTGATATACCCAACATTTGTCTCTCCATCGCTCTTTGTGCCTTCCTTATCCTATCCAAATTGGCCTGTGTAAATGTCCATGTCTGTGCTCCGTAGGTGAGCACCGGTATTATACAGGAGTCATATACCTTGCTTCGTAAGTATAGAGGGATTGTTTGATATTTTAGAACGTAAGAAAGTTTGCCGAACGCTGCCCATCCCATTCTTACTCGTCTCGATATTTCGGCTGTTTGATTTTCTCTGTTAGCTCTGATTGCTTGTCCTAGATAGATATACTCATTTACCTGTTCCATTTTTCTGTTTGTATTTTTATTGCCTCTTGGTCTTCCGTGTTTGTCATTACTTTTGTTTTGTTGTTAATTTTTAGGCCTTTTTGCACTGATTTTTCATGAAGTTCATTCAGCATTAATTCCAGTTCTTGTCGTTCCGAGGAGATCAGGAGTATATCATCCGCATGGTGATTTAGGTATTTTCCGTTAATACATATTCCTCTGTTTTCCCAATCTGTTGATTTTATTATGTCTTCGAGGGTCAAGGTAAACAGTTTAGGTGAAATTATATCGCCTTGTCGGACTCCTCGTTTAACTTTTATATTATCCGTTATTATTTTGTCGTCCAGAATTACGGTCATGGTTGCGTTTTGGTAAATATCATGTATCAATTGTCGGTATCTTGAATCTATTCTACTATTGACCAGAGCTTCTTCAACCGCCCAGTGTTCAATGCTGTTGAAAGCCTTTTCATAATCTACGAATGCTAAGTACAGTGGAAGGTTGTATTCATTGGTTTTCTCAATTAAGATTTTAAGCGCATGTAGATGGTCGATTGTGCTTTATCCTTTCCTGAATCCGGCCTGTTCCACTGGTTGGTAGTTACCAAGTTTATAGTAATCTTGTGAAGGTTTTATATAGTTGTGACAAAAGGGAAATAGGACGGTAGTTGTTGAGGTCTGTTCGGTCTCATTTCTTATGTATTAAGATTGTGTTGGCATTTCTCCATTGTTTAGGTATTTTACCTTCAAACAGACATTTGTTGAACAGTATTTTTAGCATTTTTAGTATTTTTAGCATTTTTACCCAGCCATTTATGTCTTCTATATTGCATGCTCTTCTTATATTTTCGATTCTCTCCCTATTCAACAGACTTTCCCCTGATATTCGTCGGAGTTTGACACGATATTTTTGTTGTAACTCTTGGTTATTTAAAGACACTGGTGGGTATGTGGTTTTTCCATTAGTAAATGTTATATGTATTGACTTACTCTCGTTTACTTTTCTTTTCCACTGACTCTAAACATTGGCTAAAGTGGTATTTTGATAAGATTGGCCTCTAGTAGACCTTCTTATAGTAACGTCTTACTAGGAAATGCCGATCATGAAGGTAGGACTTGAGTATAACAAAATAATTTAGTTTGTAGACTCTGAAAGGCTTGAGAAATATCAAAAAAGACTGCTAAACAGTATTTCCTTTCTTCAAGAGCTTCATGAATAGCATTACAGGCTCTATGGATTTTCTCAGTGGTGGCATGTTGTTGTCTGAATTCAAACTGGTGGTTAGGTATTAGTTAGTGTTCTCCAAGAATTGGTTGTAATCTCTCCAACAAAATACGATTTAATGCCTTCTGTAGATTCCGAAGTGGAAATCGAATCAAAATAATTGTATTTTTAACTGAAAATGTGGTTAATTCCTATTACTGAGTCAACGATATTAAAATGCCACAATAGAATATTTTTAGAACAATATTAAAAAGTCAAGGTTTGATAAAGGCCCAATACTCTACAGCCAAGTTGTACCAATTTCTAAATATTACCTACAACGTCAAATATTCCTAAATCATCCATCAACACTCGGTCTATAAACTCTTAACTCTGGATTCCTGTTGTTGTACAGGTTCCTTTCTTAAATGAAGAGGTTGGCGATATAAAATATACCCTGTGCTATCCTGCTAAAAATATGTTGACTCAAACAAGTAACTTTTTGAGCACTCAAAATAACGAGTAATAGTGTCAAATAATTAAGATAAGATAAATCCCTAACGAGTTTGATCGTTCGGAATGGAATGTGTATTAATTTTCATGGATAATATTTTGAAAAATTAATATGTTGATATTTTTACGTTTAAAAACTTGTCATGATAACCGTAACCCATATAATAATTTTACTTAATATGAAAAACTTACCTTGGTTTTGAGATTCTTAATAGTAACTTCTTTATTTTCAAATGCCAACCTTGCTTGTTCTGTATCCTGAGTGTTGGCTTTGTTCTTGGCATCAAGTTTAATCTTCTCCTGCGATAAGGCCAATAGCTTAGCATTCTGTTCTTTCAACTTATTTTTCAATTGCGACATTTCCTGCATCTGCGAATCTCTGGTTGAACGCATTCCGTCGATTGTTGTTTTAACACTCGAAACTCCCATCCGCGTATCACATATTTTTTGGGATAATTCTTTCACCTGATCATTAAGGGTGGTAAGTTCAATGGTAAGGCTTTGGTTTCTAGCTTTTAGTTTTAAAACAGTCTCTTGTTCTCTTTGCCGTTGATTCTGCAACTCCTGCAATCTTTTAAAAGAATCTTAATTATTCCACAATCTTGAAGCTAATTTTATATGGATGCTAAATTTGTTAGTCGTTTTAATTGCAGAACTTATTATATTTTTAGTAAAGAAATGTACAGGTACAGAAATAAGTTGACTATAGGATTAAAACTTTGCAAAAACTTTCAACATAATAGTTAAATAAGAGAATGCATTAATGATCTTAGATTTTTGCAACAACAAAGCATTTACAACATCAGTGAAGCACAAAAATAGTCCTTGGGACATACAGAACCTGCACAAAATAACAGAACACGTGATTTACGTTGGTGACATACGGAAATATTTGAAAATGTGGAAATTAATAGACTTATACAAGAAAACACAGCATGTTCTTGCTAATCCAAAATACTTAAATACATTAACAAAAACATAAGACAACTTATATAAAATATAATCACAATTACATAATAAAAGTTTCTTAAGTCTACTGCACAACACAGGTGTTCCTTTTTTTTTCTATTAAAGGCTGCTGTTACTCAGTTTTCTATTATTATTTTGAAGTAAACTTTTGTAAGATCTAATGTATAATAGTATGGTGGAGAAACTGTCTACAAAAGTATGTGAAATAGAAGCTGTCTATTGGTGTATGGGAAATGGAAACTGTATGGAAAAATGGAAACTTCCTATGAACATATGTGAAATAGGCGCGTGGCTGTTGATGTATTTGAAATAAAAACTTCCTATGAACTTATAAAACTTATAGAAACTCTTTATGAATTTGAAATACGAGTTGTATGTTGGAATATGTGAAATAGGAGTTGTCTTTTAGTGTGTTAGACTACAAGCCCATGGAACATTTTTAGGGGGTCATTACACCCAACATCTAGGTATCACATATCAATCAATACTGCAATATGTAATAACAACTGTAGAACGTATGTGAAATGGAAGCTGTATGCTATTGTATGTGAAATACAAACTTTCTGTCATCATCATACAACCTCTATGTCCATTGCTTGACATTTGCCACCCTGTTGCCATTTCTTCGATATTCGTTTAATGTCGTCTATCCAGCGTTCTCTTCGGCGCCAGTCACTTAGTATTCTGGTCCATTTTGAGCATTTTAGTCTCACTATGTGACCTGCCCAATTCCGCGGGTAGCGGGTAGGAACTCCTTTGGAGTCTCTTGGATTCTATTAGATAGTCCTAAGACGTCGAAGAATATTTTCGGTTCGTCGAAGATGGCGTAGTTGGCAACCCCTGATTTTAGGGATAGTATAAGATCACAAACCTAGAAGCGCTTGACCCGGAGCTTGCGGCTTCAAATAGCGCCGGTTTTCAAAATGAGCGGCTGATTAAAAACTCACCAACCCGCCTTGCCAGCGTGGTGTTTTAAGTCAAATACCTAAAATGTCAGAAACTTTTTGTATACGTGTGTAATATTTGTTAATGTGTTTAAGAAACTTTTTATTTGAAATAAGAGCTGTCTATTGGTGTATGGGAAATAGAAATTTGTAAGGAAAAATGGAAACTTTCTATGAAGTATGAGAAATAGGGGAGCTGTTTGTTAGTATACTTATGTGAAATATAAACTTTCTATTACACGTGTGTTGGAAACTGTATCTACGGGTTTGTGTAATATAGAAATTTGCTATGTGAAAGACAAATAAGGGCTATCTGTTGATGTATCTGAAATAGAAACGTTTTACGGAAATATATACCCCTTCGCACGTCGAATTTTCGACGCTCTACTGCAACTAAAAATTTTAGCAAAGGTCAACGAAATCACGAAATCGAAATAATCAATAGAATAGATATAAAAATGAGACAATAACTAAAAAGTTAACACCTACCTCTGCTTTTCCCATTCTAATTGTCTTTGCCTTTCCATTTCTTTCCTCGCGGCTTCTCTCTGTTCGGCCTGCCTTTTCTTTTCTTCTTCGATCAACCTTTCTTTCTCTTGCTGGTCTCTCATTTGTTTTTCTAGTTCATCTAGTCGTTTTCTTTCTGCTTCTTGTCTCGCTTTTTCTTTCTTATCCTGCTCCTCCCTTTCTTTCCTTTCGCGCTCCTCCCTTTCTTGTCGTTGTTGATCTAACAATGTTTTTCTTCTACGTTCTAGTTCCGCTTGTCCCTTTTCAAAGTTTTCTTTTCGTTTGTCTTCAAATGAATCTATAAAAAATAGGTATAAAGTCATTAAACAACTTTACGTACATTAATTCTTTGTAGTCAAAAAAGTGGTCTATACTTTTAAAACTATTATGTGTACAAAAACCATCCAGACGATAAAACAAAATTATTATTATTAGCAATTTGAATCTCTGTGAGTGACAGTAATATGTAAAGCTGATGACGATATGGAACTAGAGAAACGAATTGCAAAGGGAAGTAAGGCAATGAGCACATTACGTAAAATGTAAGCCAATATTTATAGCAAAATAAAGAGGAGATTTACAGGATAATAATCCAGCCAGGAGTAATTTGAAGTTTGATATTAAGTAAGACAAATATACAACGATTGAAAAGATGCTGTATATATGATAGGACTAAATATAACGGCGATTCATAGAGCAGAAAAATGAACAGAGGTGATAGTGTTGTATAATAAGTTATTTACCGAATGTATTCAGATAGGAATTCAAAGAAAATATTGATGGGAGGAAAAGATGGTAAACGAAAAAAGTAGGAAACGATAAAAGAAATATATGTAAAAGGTGAAATCAGATTTTTCTTAGTACACTCTGTATATTATTATAATTGATGTGCTTTTTTGGCGTGACATAGAGACGATTTGAAAAATCGTTCAAATTCAATAGGTCCTCATTGACTAATAAATGTGTAGATGTCCGTTTGTGGGTAATTTTTCAAGCAGTTGGAACAATTCATTACAAATATATTAATTTTAAATATTCTTACTTTGTAATAAAGTGGAAGCTGGATCTTGATCTGGTGGAGCACTTCCTTGACTAGAAATTGATGTTGTTCTAGTTCTTCTAAAGGAAGGAGGTATAAGGTCCGGTGGTAATCTTGAAGGCGGTGCATGTCCTAACGATGCCTGTTCGCATAAGTGCATTGCCAAGACGAATTCTTCACATCCTAAGCGGCCATCGGCGTCCATATCCGATAAGGCCCTAAAATCATCACAATTAATTAGCTAAAAAGAATTTAGTAGTGATAGTATTAAGATAATAATGAAGTCAAAATCGTTAAAATAATTAGTAATATTAAAAAGATATATAAGGATAAAAGATATAGACATAAAGATAGAAAACCTAAAGGAAATGTACTCGAAAGTTTATACGCCATGTTCCTGAATTTGTTGTTCCTAACATGTCGACTGCAAGTGCAGCAGACAATATCAAAGCTGAGAGAGCGACTGTAGACAGTTGAAGAGAAAAATACGAGGACATGTCATCTTCGATAATGCATTTTCAAATAATGTCACAAAATGCCATATATATAAAAATATACTTACCAAATTACGGCCAAAATATTTTGTGGTAATTTTGTTTGTACCATGACGTTCCTAGCTTGTGCTCCTGACAAAAATCCTGTACGCGTCCTATCGGTTGTGTTAAATATTTGGGTATATTTCAACTTGGTTTGATGTGGAACAGACCACTCTGGTTGACTTCTAAAATGATATCAGACCTTTATTTTCAAGACGAGTACAAGTTTTGTTTTTTTTACATACAGAAAATGAACAAAGATCTCTCTGTAATGATCAATTTAGACAAGTAAAATTACGGTGAAATTAAAATACGGTGTTTATAGGTATTTAAGAAAACATGAAACTTTTATTTTACTACAATTCATATTTATTTATTTTATTTATAGTAGGGCATACAATAAGAACACATAATTAAAAATCAATATAAAACGTTACATGGAGTATTACAAATGAACATCTAATGTATTATTAATATAATGTAAAACATTTTCAGTCGCATTCAAGAACTCATCGAAAACTCCAGGGAATCGCCTTCGGGGGCATTCTTCAACAACGTGACGGACGGTCTGTCGTTGCGCACCACAGTCACACTCAGGAGAATGACTTTTACCCATCTATATAAGCTGTCAGCACATCTACCGCTGCTTGGTCTTATTCTGTTTAGTGTTGTCCATGTATTGCGGGTCGGTTCTTCAAAGCCTGGCGGTTTCTAATAGATACAGGCTATTTGGTGTGCTTCCTATGGTGAGTCGCTCTCCCTTTGTCTTCTCCAAGTTTTGGTTAGGTTGAAATGTTCCTGATGTAAGGAGTTGGCTCTTAGCAATCGAGGGTATCTGGGGCGCAGTCTGTTTATTTCGATATCAAACTTATCATGGTGGATGGGTAGTTGATGGTTAGCCTCGATTTTTCGATATTCTCTGATAAGACAATGACTTCCTCGCAGTTTCGGCGGTGGAATGTGACTCAGAATGGGAAGCCAGAGTTCGATGAGGATCTAATTGTACCCGATATCATTGGTCTGGTTTAATTGGGTGTCAATAATCTTCGTGTGTTTACAGTATATTGTGTTCGGAGTATACAAGTCCGAGAGCGGATGATCTGAGTACGGAGGCTAAGGACCCCAGACTACAATTCATAGGTAGCTAGCTATACTCAAAATGTGATTTGTCAGAAAACTCTAAAAAATATTTACAGTTTTTCTACTCAATCATGTGATTTACAGTAAAATCTCCCTTAACCGAAATATTGTTTAACCGAAACGGCAGTTTCAATCATTTCGTCAATAAAAAGTAAATTTTTATCGCAAAATGTAAACAATTCCTCAATTTGTCAACATCGTCAAGATTGGTTTCACACAACTAAATAATGCAATTAAATACTCAACACGTTTTTTATTACCGTAGTTATTTAATAAGTTTATACAATAGTATTTGTACGATAATTACAACTTTTGTTTTATTAATACGTATACTTAGGTATAACAGCAAGTATTTTTTTACTTGCAGAATTCTCGTAACTAATATTGGATGAAAGCGATTGTGAACAGGGCCAGAGTTCATCGACCCACTCAAAAAAGAAAATTTGTATCAAGATAATCTAAAAATATCGCAAAGAATGGAAATCAACTTTTAAATGTGTTTTTAGTGATAACGATTCAAAGTTTTGTTAGTTCACTAAAATCGGAGATTCAGGTATTGAAACTTCATGAATATAACGCAAAACATAAACAAATAATAAAATCTCACAGATCTCAAGCATCATTAGTACAGTCAACCTAATTAAAAACCAAAGAAATAGATGTTAGTGGTAGCTACAGTTTCATCTCAATGTATAAAAGAAAAAAATAGTACATGCGTAATATTTGAATCGTAAAAGCGAATGTAACTGGAATGTACTCCATTGATGCAAGGACACGTAAAAAAAAAGTCCGAAGATTCTAACATATCAGACGAGGATGATGAAATTGAGCTTGATCTTAATTTCGGCTAATAGTTTATATAAATTTATTAGATTTTAAAAAATTGCTTTTACTTTTTTTTAATATTGCAAAAATTTCATATATCTTACGAGTTTATGAGTTTTCCATAAAAATATATTCAACATACACATATTAATAAAAGAGAAATATTGAAATTCAGGAGATAGTAAGTAGCCGTGCTTTTGAAAGCTTTCTTTTTTAAAACCAAAGTTTTCGTTCTTGTACAACTTTAGTATTAATTACCCAAATGACAGTTAATTATTTTCTTACAAACGATGTTCATCTTGCAAATATGTATCTTACCATATGTAAATCAACAAGTCTTAAAAATACTTACGAAGTTGATTCAATTGAATGAGTTCTCTCCAAGCTCGTGACACTAGCTCTAGGCGTACTGGTAGCTCCCGGTCTGCCCACAACTCCAACAGGTTGACTAGTAATAGGAGACATACCTGGGGCGGGCAAAGGCGCAACTGTATTTACAGGTACTGATGGTATATTTGGTATGGGTGGCGGGATTCCTGGTCCACTAGATAGATTAGGCGGCAGTACCGAGCTAATAGGTGGAATGGTTGGGGCAATTGAAGAAGCAGTTAAAGGTACACCTGATACTAACGGAGCACTGGACATTATCGGTTGAATTGTGGAAGAAGAGAGCGGGATTCCAGAAACTAATGGGGCAGTGGAAGCCATTGATGGTGCAGCGTCTATGAGAGGCTGAACAAGAGGTACTGTGGATTGCATCGGTGGAATAATTCCTAAAAGTAAAATATGTTAGTAAGAAACTAACATTATATTTATTTCTTTAAAAGCTGCACATAAATAGAAAGTTTCATACTATTTTGATGATTTACTATTGAAAAAAATGAAAAAAAAAAAATTGAGAGCATTTACATTTTTTTACCTTGAAAACTTAATCAACATCTCTTTAAATATTACCGTTTTTCTCAAAAAAAAAGTATAAATATTTAAAAAATTGATAACTTTAGGCACATAAAACCTTTTATAAACTCTTCATATTTTTTAATAATATATTCAAAAATTCTTTAATATACAGGGTGCTGTATTTAAAAAAAAACAACTTTGGTTCATTCTGTTCAAAATGTTGAAACATTTTTTTATATAGGTACTCCATGGTTTAGCTTAATCAAAGAAAACTACAACACCCTGTATATACATATCGCACCTCCGCTAAAAAAGAGTCACAACTCAAAAATAGCCATTATTGGGATGACCATGCTACAAGTATTAAAATAAGTCGTACTTTCTTCCATAAAAGCGTCACTCTTATATTTGAACTATTTATCGTGAGGTGGTGATGTGACACTTTTGTTTTTTACAGGTTAGCTCAGCATGCATTCCGCTACAGTATCACCTTTGACTTTATAACAGTCTACACGTAGTGCTTAATCCTGAAAAGAGTCACATCTAGAATTGTAACAGTTTTTGTGTGAATTATTAGTTATATCTGATTATTGCAATAAGTAAAATACTGTTCTTTTTTGTTTTGTAACAGTTTTTTCGAAGTTGTAAACGAGGAAAGTACTTTTGCATGGTGCGGAAGAGTATTACATTTTGAGTTCAGCCAGTTTTTTTGAATATGTAAGTATATTTTTCAAACTATTTTTGGAATATGACTGTTTTGGAGAACCGGCACATACGATTTTCAAATCCACTGATGTTTCTTTTTTAATTATGACGCTTTTTTTTAATTATTGACTGTTAGTTTCTTGTTCATGACTAAGTTATCCTTCCTTTTTTATTTATTATTATTTTTGTTGAAGCAAACAGGCTGGTTTCATAATATGCAAAGTTCATCGAGTTCAAGGATAAGCAGAATTATGGCCCTTGTGAAGAAAATAAAATCATAGCGTTATGCACCAAATCAAGTGCGAAACTCAGGTAATCTGATATTGAAAAATAAAAAATAGCGTGCCTAAAGTTTTTATTTTAGCTATAATAATGTTTATTCTTTTTCAGAAATCTCAGAAAGACATCTTTTAGAAGAGGAAAATGCTGCACTTGTTTCTTATGATAATGTAAACTATGTTGTAGCTACGGATAACGATAATAATAAGCCTGGTACATCATTATTACGGGTTGGCCTTTCACCAGAACGGAAAGACGAACTCCAAATCTCGGACTTTGTAAGCGATAATGATGATGATTCCATAAAAGATCCATACTATGAATCAGATTGTAATAGCTCTAGTTCGTCCTCCTCTTCTACATCAAGTGATAGTTCTAGCTCAAGCAGTAGTTATAGTCCAGGTTGCAATGGTTTCTTGTCGAATTCACACAATGTAAGCCAGGTAGCTAACACTCCACTTGCAGACTTTCAAGCAGTAAATACTCCAGCAGCAAGCATTCAAGTACCAGACGTTGAAGTTGCAGACACTCTAACAGCAAATTTACAAGAATCAGGACCTGAAGTACCAAATACTCAACTAGCAGAAAACCAACCAGCAAACACAAAAGCCAAGAAATTACGAAAGTCTGGCCAAGCATATACCTCAAGATCTAAATCACAAAAATCTATTGTTGCCAGGAGTATCAGACCTACTTGTGGAGATAGATGCCGGCTAAAATGATCTAATAAAATAGATGAAAATACCAGGAAAGGTAATTTTCAAAAATATTGGGCCCTGGAAAATATAAATAGAGGGATTTCATTCACAAATGCATGAAACCAGTCAAACCAGCGTACAGCTACAGCAGTGCAGAGAGGCTTAGGCAACATAATAATGCATACTATGTTCATATAAATAATAATGAGCAAGTTCGCGTATATAAATATTTTTTTATGGCTATGCTAGATACCAACAATCGAATTACAAGAACGGTCGTTGACAAAGCTGAAAAAGTTTCCTGAAAGTAGTCTTAAGAGGTAAACACAAAAACCCTAAAAAAGTGTATCTATCGATTAAAGACGGAGTTCGTAAGCACATTCGATCGATTCCTCGTATTGAGAACCACTATCTTCGCAAGCAAATCAATAGGGAATGTATCGAAGGTGGAAAAAATTTAACTGATATATTTATTGACTATAAACAAAATTGCCAGGAAAATAATCTACCGCACGCGAATTTAGTGATGTTCTCAAAAAATTTTAACACATAGTTTAACATTAGTTTCTTTATACCCAGAAAAGATCGCTGTGAGTTGTGTGATGCGTATGAAAATGCCATAGGAGAAGCTAAGAAAATATTGGAACAGAGGTATGTATTACATTTGGAAGAAAAAGATTTATCGAGAAAAGAAAAGGACCAAGAAAAGGCGAAGGCTAATACCAATTATATTGTATCAGTCTATGACTTGCAAGCAGTTCTTCCTATGCCGCAAGGAACTGTATCTGTTTTTTATTATAAATCGAAGTTAAGATAATGATTAATAAGATAATGAAGCTGGGCTAACTTCATTTTCTTTTCAGGTAATTGTTGTGGCCAACAAAAAATAGATTTTTAATTGCTATGTATATTTATGCTCTGGGTAAATACCCTAAAATACGTTCAATAACACATTAATATTTGATAAGTATTGAGAAGGCTTTAAAGAAAAGTTTAAAATCTGGACCTATCTATGTGCCAAGTCATTATGCACAAATTATTCGTTTGGCAAAAAAAAAAAAAGAAAGAACCTTACCATGTAAATGAACTCGGTTATTTTGATTTTTATTCGCTTAGAAAATTGTGTGACGATATAGGCATGACATGCATCAAATCTTTGAAGATTACTCGCCCTCTATTATAAAACCTGACTATAAAGATGAAGAGTTCAAGCAAGTAGATCTCTGCCGAAGAAAAAACAATACCATTCCAAGTACCTTACAACAGGCCTACAAAAATGTACTTAGCATTAAAGACAATAAGAAAAAAGATCTCTGGGATTTAGTAAAGAATGATCACATTTCCAGTTGTTATTCAGCATTCTATAATTTTTTGTAACAATAAATAAAAATGTTTTTTCTGTTTTTCTTTGTGTTTGCTTTATTATACTCTAACGACGTGATTTTTAAGATGATAATATCTTGTTCTAAAAAGTCTCACAATATCGGCATGTTTCTATTTTTTTACTATTAACTGCAAAAATTGAATTTTCTGAGAAAAATAATGCTCCAATAACACGAAGCTAATATATTCCATTTTACAATAAAATAGCATATCAGCTTGCATTTAGTCATGGAACTGACAAATACATGTTCAACTGAATTAAAATCTTTAACATCATTTTTCTCAAAACAACATTTTTTGAATTGTGACTCTTTTTAGCGGAGATGCTATATATCGCAGTCAATACATTCAGTGTAATATACAATATATTACATAATTTACCTGTTGGAATGTTGGGAACATTCGGTATATTTGTAAAATTACCCTTAGTAGGTGGAACTACCCCAGTTTGGACCATTCCCATAGATACAGTATTGGGTGTAATATTACTTGGAGGTTGTCCAATTAATCCAGGCAGTAAAGGCGGTTGTGTCGATGTTAAAGGTTGACTTAAAGGTTGTGTTGACATCATTGGTGCAATTTTGGGAGGCTCTGGTCTAGATGGAGGGTTAACAAGTGCAGTGTTTGGTAAAGGAGGGATCGCAGGTGGAGTATTAACTTTAAGAGAAGCAAGAAGCGAAGGAGGGAGGCCCTTAGGGACCTCAAATCCTCTTAATTTTAGATTAATAAGCTTACAGGCTATGGAAAATTCATCGATATTCATTTTCCCATCTGCATCGGTGTCTGCGAGTGCCCTGTAAAAAATTTTAATAATTAAAATAAATTTAGCGTAAAAACAATTTAACAAAAAACAAGTTTTTACTGAGTAGGTATGTGTTTATAATATAATTTTAAAAACTTATCAATTGAAGTTTTAAAAACTAGTACCGTAGAAATACTATTAAAAGACATCTTTTCCAAATACAAAATCTCATTTTGATAATTCTTATCATTATCATCGTAATCTTAGTTTGGGATTTAAGTCTCGCATACAACAATAACTAAATACAACATACAACACACTTTTCATAGTTGTACAGTAAATCGTGTCAGATCCTAATCCAGATTATTTCCTAATTTTATTACGTAATAATTTTGGATTTTTATTATTGCACAGCAGTTTTAGAATATTTTTAGGAACTGAATTTAATAATAGATATTTTGCCTTGATGTAGACTTTTTAGACGATGTTGTCACCACCTTTTAAAAAAATAACTAAAAAATGAATAATTGTGTTATAGTTTGAATGTATGTAATTTTATATTAAATTATTTAAATATTTATTTCTTTTCAATGATTTATTTTTGTTTTTTCAATATATTAAAAGAGTTTGCATGACAAATTAGATTAGTTGAAAATATCTCAAAACATTTGGAAGCAATACAGCAACGAGGCCGATCTACTCAAAATTAGGATTGTCCATTAAATTTTTGGTGTTGTCAAAATACTGATAAAGTGTTTCTAAGCTATTGGGAAAGACAGACGTTTTTGTGCAACCCCACTAATTTTGTAGACTCTTTCAATTACAAAGACAATATTTCACAAAACACAAACCACGACAAAACGCAATAATTTTCAGGTTACAGTAAAGAATAAAGCAACTAGTCTTTATATCAGGAAATCTGGACACTGTACGTGTTCATTTTTAACGATAAGCATTCTACAGTGTGTAAAAGCCAAATGGAATAAATTCATTATTTAGGTTACTGTACATATTTATAAAAAATCCCGAAACACGTCAAATTTAAATTATAACTTGTCATTCTTTAACGTGAAAATGCAACCCCTACCTTCAACCCCCTTATAATGACAGGTACAACCCCCAATTTTTAAAATAGGAAGTATAGGCTTGTGATATATCGTTTGAAAGTTCTTTTCATTCTCCATTCAAAAATGTTGTCGCTTTTAAGTTTATTAAGATTAATTAAGATAAAATAAATTAAAATCATGTGGATACCGAAATTCGCTACAATACAATAAAAAACTAAAATGTAATGCAAAACGTAATAAAATGTAGAACACGAAAAAGAACTATGAATGTTAATGAAGTAGATGTTCAAAATGTTTACCGCGAACGTCTTGGCAACATCCTAATCTCAAATAAAACTGTCTTCTAACATTATTTAACATAACAGGCGTGATCAACCTAATCGCAAGCGTTATTCGTTCTTGTAAGTCATTTAAATCAGAAGGTTTAGTTTTGTACACATGGCTCTTCACATATCCCCATAAACAGAAATCTAATAATGTAAGATCAGGTAATCGCGCTGGCCATTCAATCGATCCTCGCCTCCCTATCCACCGATTGGGAAATATTGTATCAAGGTAATGCCGGACATTAAGTTTGTAATGTGGTGGTGCTCCATCCTGCTGAAACCCTATCGTATTCGCTGGTACTTGAGGGTTTCCTGGATCAGGATATAAATTTGCCAACGTTGAAATGACATCATTTTGAAGTACTGCGAAATAATTGTTGCCATTCAAGTTGCCTCAATGAAAAAGGGACCAATGATATTGTTTCCTACAATCCCTGCCCAAACATTAACCTTTTGAGGGTATTCTCTCATCCAGTGAGGATTTTCCGTGGCCCAGTAGCGGCAATTTTGCTGATTAGCATGACTGTTAAGTGAAAAAGTACACTCATCAGAAAACATAACGTCTTCTAATTGGATAATATTGTTATCCAACATGTCCATCATTTGCTCACAAAAAAAAGTTCTATCAAAATCGTCTTCCATGAGCTCCTGAGTAGGAGTCATCTTATAGGGTTGCAATTTATTTTCTTTTAATATGTTTACTATCGATGTATGGCTAGCATTGAATGTAGTGGATGCCTGTCTACTCGATGTATGTGGATTTTCCTGAAACTCAAGCAACACATCTAATTTGAGTTCATCACTCAGTGCATTGGCAGCTGCTTTTTTTATCTGCCTTACATGACCAAACTCGCGAAACTGCTTCTCTATTTTACTTATTGTTCCTTGGATAATGGCGGTAAATTAGGAAATTTCTCATGAAATAGGCGAGTTACTACCTGTTGTGTTTGGGTGTTATCTCCGTAACCAATCATTTGTAAAACTGATATTTTATGCATTTCCGTTAATCTAACCATTTTTCAGAATTGAATTGAACGAACTTTTTATTTAAATTAAAATACTGACAACTTAAATAAAACAATTTACTAATGCGTGTTAAAATAACGTTGCCACGGAAATTCTTTAAAGTTTTTTAATGGTTACCATCTAAACACCACATTGCTATGGCTTTTGTTCACTTTCTCATTATCAAGACCTAAACGGGAAGTAAGTTTTGAGTATATTTTAGCGAATTTCGGTAACCACATGATTTTAATTTATTTTATCTTAATTAATCTTAATAAGCTTGAAAGCGACAACATTTTTGAATGGAGAATGAAAAGAACTTTCAAACGATATAACACAAGCCTATACTTCCTACTTCCTATTTTAAAAATTGAGGATTGTACCTGTCATTCTAAGGGGGTTGAAGGTAGGGGTTGCATTTTCACGTTAAAGAATGTCAAGTTATAATTTAAATTTGACATGTTTCGTGATTTTTTATAAATATGTACAGTAACCTAAATAATGAATTTATTCCATTTGGCTTTTACACACTGTATATATGCAACTTTAAGCTCAAGTTGTAAGTTTAAACTTCAAGTTTCTGAAACTGTTGGTGTAGTAATTACCTTCAAAAATGAAGCTATTAATGCAGTTTATTCACCATGCTTCAATCATATTTTAAATCTTTATTAGTTCAGCTGTGAGAAATACAATTGGATCGATAAAAGAAGTAATTTCTTTTTTAAAGTTTCGTCAAAACGCAATGCAGTTCTTAAAAATATAATGGTACATCAGCTTAGTGGTTTGTGCGAGACGAGATGGGTTGAAAGTCACAACAGAGATCTTTAATTTAGAGAACCTCTGCCAAAAACTCACGAATGCCTTGACGCTATATATTAATATCTGAAACCGATTTTCTTGTGACGAATATCCACTCATCAGAAATACTTTCTTGCACAGTCGTTTTTTTTTTCATTAAATATCGATTTAAAATCAGCATGTGATATGCTCAATGATGCTTTGAAGCTTTTGAATCGAAAGCAAGCAAAATGTAATGAATTGTTTTCAAATTTATATGATGAAATTTGTGGCATTGCGGATGAACGAGGTATACAAATAAAACTTCCTTGAAAACAGCAAAAGAGCCACTCCGAATTTATTATAAACTAAGTAGATAAACTATGAAATGATTTATTTTAAAAAAAAGAATACATAATAATATTGTCTACATTTTTACGCCTACATGATTATTATTATTATTATCCAGAGTTAGCCATACGGTTCTCATTCCGTCTAAAGGGAAAATTCAATCATACCAGATACCTATGGTATGAAAAGGATTGAGCTCTGGTAGGACTCTTTCCATGGTATCGAGCCCTAGGTCACTTGGTATGCTGGAGCACTCTCCCAAAAATTTTCATACACATCTGGATGTCGAGAGTAGTACACCTTGCCTTCGTATTGTCTTCGTATTTGAATTTCAAGATCTCTGTATTTGGCGATCGTTTCGTTGTATTAAACAGGCAGATTATTGTTGTTAGGTATAGGCACATCTTTTAGTATTACCCAGATTTAGCCATATGGCTCACTACAATTAATTAATTATAAAAAATAGTACTACTATTATTATTCTTATTATCTAGACATTAAGCCAATTGGTCCCCCATTTAACAATGCTGGATCCGGCACACTACACATAAATGCAAACGGGGTTCCTGCAAGAAGTGTAACGCGGGAGACAACACATAACTGTAATAAGACACGTCATTAAATGAATAAAGTGAAGGTGAAGAGTGCACAAATGTACTAAATATTATCGTAGCTGAATATGTGCTTATTTGTGAGAAACAAAACAATCTTCAATTAATATGCGCTCTCCTTGATTGTGGATCGCAAACTGAAGGTATTAAAAAAAATTTAACTATAATATTCAAAATACTAATTTATTCTTATTCATTCCTTCAGTCAAAAATAAATGTGACATCCCAATGCATTCAAAATATAATATTTTCAAGACTATATGGCTTCCCATATCCTACAATAAAGTGTAAGTTGTATGTCATGCAATATTCTTTGAATATTTCTGAGTTACAATTGCCCCAAAAAGAAAAGCTGGCAGATCCTGATTGGCAATACAGATACAATTGACATGCTTATTGGAACATATATATTTTGGCAACTTTTAGATACCAATAAAATATATTTGGGAATTGAACAAGCCTCACCTATAAGAAACTAAACTTGGATGGATTGTTCCAGCCACTCTTGGAAGTACTAATCACAATATGGCTTCATGCAGTATTGGTGTCAATCAAGAATTATGTAAAGCATAGTGTCATTAAAGCAAGGATCAGAAAACATGGATTAATCAAGAATTCATGCGGAACAATTCCATTTTCCTGAAAGATTATTACTTAAAATGCTACATTGTGATGAAAATTTATACCATATGCCATACATAGAAGACCACTTCCAACCAATTTTCTTAGCGACTTTTTGTCTTATGTATTACGAAAATGGTGCTTATAAATATGTTAAATGCGCATCCAAAGTTTCTCTGAGGTATTTAGGTTTGTTTGAGTGTTAAGGTTTGTATAACTTAGAAATTTCCTCCTCACAGTGTGTATTTAGATGGAGAGATTACAAACAAAATGGCATTCTAACAGAATATGAAAGATTGTGAGAGACATGTATGAGGGAGTAATAACTAGTGTTAGGAAAAGTATGGGAGAGACCAATAAATTTCATGTGAAACTAGGATTGCTCCAAGACTAAGTGTTTATTATTATTAATTATTCTCATTAGTTCCGGATCAAATAAGAGCGAAACTACAGGGTAAAATTCTGTGGTGTTTGATGTATGGTGATGGTTTAGATTTAGTATGAAATAGTGAAAGTGACTTATAACAAAAACTGGAACAAAGGAGACAAGCTTTTGAGGAAAAATGTTTAAAATTTGGTAGGACAAAAACAGAGTATTTGGAATGTTCATTTAAAGATCGAGTTAGTACAAATATAATGATATATTTGCATGATGAAATTATTGTGAAAAGTAATAGTTTTAAGTACCTAGGATCAGTGTTACAGAGTAATGGGGGAATAGATGGAGATGTATGCAGTAGAATTAGGGTTAGATGGATAAAGTGGAAAGAAGTGAGTGGTATGTTGTGTTACAGAAAAATTTCAATGAAGCTGATGGGAAAATTCTATAAAATAGCCATAAGACCAGCTATGATGTACGGAATGTTGGGCAGTTAAAAAGAAAAATGCATGTGGCAGAAATGAGAATGCGTAGATGGATGAGTAGAGTGACAAAAAAAGATAAAATTAGGAATAAGTATATAAGGGGAAGTCTAGGGGTGGCACCAATTGTTGCCAAGCTGAGAGAGCGTATGTTAAGATGGTTTGGTCATGTTTAACATAGAGATATTAATCATCCAATACTCAGAATTGCTAATCTATGGGTTCCTAAAAGTACTAGGAGACGAAGACCAAAAAAGACCTGGGGGAGATGCTGAGACAGGACTTGTCAGTAAAGAGTATTAATATTGATATGACCCAAGATAAAAACTTATGTAATTAGGGCAGTCGACCCTTCATAGAGATAAAGGCAAAGAGAATAAAAATGATAATATACATGTGTTTCAATTTCCAATTCGGAAATAGTTTTCAAAAACAGATTTATAATATTTTTTGAAATCAATTTCTCAATCTAATTCCCTAAAAGATTATTCTTCATTGTAAATACATTATTAAACTTAAAGTTGTTAAAAACAAATTTTTCCCTCAAAGTTAGTCTTAAGTTACAGTCAAAACGTTGCAAAACATAAACTATATTCTGAACAAAGGAGGATATTTATTCAAACCACATTTTTAGCTTATAAAAAATATACTTATTTGCTTTTTAGATTTTTGTCATAAGGGGGTTTTCATTTATAAAAAGTAAGATGCATCCAATAGGCACATACAACAACTTTTGATGAAACAGACTAATAGGCTTAATCCAAATTTTAGTGAATATCTATTTTATCTGAAAGAATGTTCTTAATATTTTTACCTTCAAATGCCGAACAATGAATGTAGATGTGTCTTCAATAAAGTTATGAAATCACAGTATTGGTAGTTGCTGGTAAGAATTCACTTTATTTATAAATTTAAGAATTGCTGAATTCACTTCTATTTCAAATCAAAGTAGAATTATAGAGTTTGCTGTTTATGCTAATAAAACATGTTAAATACCTGACCTAGTTAAGTGAAAATATTAACTTCACATTGTCAAGCAATATAATATACTTTGATATCAAATTACTTGGCAGTGACCTTTTATAATTTTCTAATATGTTTAATGTCTAAATTATTATGATTTAATAATTACCAGCAAAAAATCTTAAATTAAGTATTAGATGTTTTTGCACTAACCACTTGTTTTACACTAACCAAATATTATTAATAAATTAGTATAGAAGATACTGAAAAATGCATAGAGCTGAAAAAAAATGTTGTTGACATTTTCCTTAGCTTCCATTGGTGAAGCTGATATCAGTTATTAACATGCAATTAAATAATGTAATATCAGGTTACTAAATTAACATTTAATTAAATATTATAACATGTAATTAAATAAAAATATTTAAAAAGAAAAGGGGAATATGCCTCATTCATATAAATGCATATATTTACCTGATCTGAAACTAGTCATACGTTTATACTTGGAAAAGTACACAAAAAGTCAATAAAAAGACTATATCCTGAGATCTGCAAGTAACCAGAAAACTATAACCAAAACCATACATTATTTTAAATCTTGCAATATAAAACAATTTTATGAAAAAGAATGCATACTCAGCATTCTTAATGGATATTCATTTAGGAAGCCCTAACAAACTTAAAGCCACATACAACATGATAAGAACTTCCCAATATTAGTCACCTAATAATGATTCTTCTCCAAGAAGTAATATCATATATATAAGCTCTTTCAATTTGGACAGCTATTAATAAAAAAGCAGAAGTTGATAGCATATCAAATCAATTAAATATTTATGATCTGAATCATTCTCAATAAATTTGCACTTACCAGATCTGCCCCAAAACAATAGGTGGTAATTGTGACTGAAGTAAAAATGACTTCGCTTGTTCCCCAGTAATAATTCCATTGGAGGGTTTTAAAGATTTGAACTGCTCTTCATATCTAGCCCTTTCTCGGGCTAAAATCACCCATGGGTCAGTGGAGGGTGTCCCAGCAGCAGACATGATAACTAAAGAAAACAAAATTTAAAACTAAATAATTTTACAATTCCTAGTCCTAGCGCAGTAATACCTTCTGTGTTTTAATACCTATAACTATATTTTCACAAATACATTGAAATTTAAATAATTTTGTTTAACTATGAATACTCCCTCAGCAGCTTATCACTATTCTCTTCTCTGACATATTAATCAATAAAATTTGAAGGAAGTTAAACATAAGGTTTGTTCGTTTCTCCTAGAGTACTGTGTGCACTGTTATCCAAAAGAACTTTTTATTTATATATCTTAATTTAATTTTATATTGAAATATAAATATAATTTAAAATTTCATTCAAAAGGTTTTATTACAAAATTACTAAATAATCTATAAAATGTTACTTTCATTTAAATAATAGTCTATAGTTTAAACGTTTAAATATGCCTCTTTGTTCGCCGACTTTATGCGAGAGTAGGATGCACTAAAACATTGTGTAGAAAGTCGCAGTTGCGCAACTATTTTACAACGGACAGAGCAAGCAACAGCGCACAGCACATACCTTTATTTTCTATGTTGACTATGTTCTATGCTAAGAAGGCAGACAGCTGATAACATACAACAAAAAACTTATCTTATGAATCAGTCAGATTTGAAATAGTATAATTTAATTTAACAGCAAACTCCCATCTTTTAATTTATGGGTGGGTTGAATAGTTATACAAATACAATATCATTTAAATAAAGAAGGCACAATGTCTTCAATGCAAAAAACAGAAGATACATTAGAAAAAGTTACAAAATCATTAAAATTATGGAAAAAATTAATATCAGATGTATGTGAAAATGATGAAACCAAGCAAAACCAATTAAACATTTTAGAAACTCATGTTAAACTATATAGTGAATTGGAACATAATTTTAATACAACTGATAAGGCTTTTCAGAACTTGGATGAGAAATTAAATTCACCTGAAAAAATAGAAGATATAGAAAGTTTGTATCAGGATTGTATAGATAATGTTACAACAGGATCATCAATAAACCACCAAAATAGTCGTGTTTGGCAGACAATATTTAAAGGTATGTTACTGATAAGTTTTTAAGCTATATGTAGGTTTGTTCTGCTGTGTAGTGTTGTTCACAAAGAGCTCCATAAAGTCATAGCATATTTAGAAGATATATTAGGGAAATATCGATTGATTTCATTTCCACCAAAAGATAAACTGTTAATATTACACACATTTTCATATTATGAAATAAAAAACAGACAAAAATAAAAAAACAAAACCATACATCCATACTATGAACTATTTTTAAATATATATTATTTTTATATTATTTAATGCGCAAAATTTTAGCAATCTCCTTCCATTGTTTTTTCTGGTCACATCTCCAAATGGTCCTATATGGCGAGTGTACATTTGGTCTCTTATTATGATCCTGTTGTTGAAATCTCCTGCAGTATATATTTTTCCTCTTGTGTCTTCTATTGCAAATGGTAACTCTTTCAAAAACTAATATTTACTGTTGGTCTCTTTTTCCTTGGGTCCATATACTACTATTAGTAATATTCTCTCTGGTCAAGCTTTTCAAAAGTATTTTGGAATCTATTTTTCCTGTCTTTATTGTATTATACAAGTTACTCCTGTGGCTGCTATTTTGTCTTCTGATACACCAATATATATTAAGATATGATTATTTTTCTTTTGTACTATGCCTTATCCATTTTCTTGATCTCTGAAATTGCTAATATACTTAATTCAGGTGCCTTTTGTCTAATTGTCAAATTTTTTCTGACTTCTGTTCTTTCTATGCTACTCTCTGCTTTTTTGCATCCCAATCTTTTTAAAAGGGCTTTTCATTTCCAATCTTCATTCTGCTCTATGTACTCCGATCTTTTTAATACCTACTTTTACCCTTTACCATTTTGCCTAAGCTCTTTACATTTTTTATTTATACCTTTTCAATTTAGGTCAATACCTTTTCTCGCTTTACATTTTTCAGTAGAGTTATTTTTTTGCATAACTCCATTTTTTTCAGCATTATCTCTTATTTATAGCATATATATTTTCTGTCCTAGTTTTGTTGATCTTTCTACATTTATTTCTTTGTTTAGGTGTATTCTTATAAAAGTTGTTACATTTTATTTTATTTTCTCCTCTTCATCTGCATCAATCTTTTTTACCAGTTACTACAATATGATTTTCCTTTTGTTTTTTTTGCCTTTCCAACCTATTTTGCATCCCATTTAGACATTTAATAATTGTTTATTGTTGACATCATCAACTATATCTTCACTATCAGATTCCTCTTTCCCTTTCTACTAGGTGCATATCTTATTGTTTTCTGTCTCTTCATAAATGTAAAATTATTGATTATAAAGTAGTTAATTTCTTATGTTAAAACATTTTGCACAATGTTGATATGGTTAAAAAGTTTTTTGATGTCTCATTATTATTAGCTGTCGAATCTAAAAATATTATTATTGTATGTTTTGCATTGACCAGGCCTGTCTTTTTCTTACACTTACACTTACAATCTTACACTTTTTGGCCAAGAAATGTATAAGCACTCAGTACTCCACAAGGAAGGATGGAATTAGAGAGAGATAGTGTGTAATATTTTATAAATATTTGTGCATTGAAATAATAATTCCATACTTTTGTTTATAGGTCACTCTGACGTCAAAGAAGTTCAAAAGAGGAGCAAAAAACTTGATGATGCACAATATGACACTATTGATGAATCTCTTCTCTGTTCCAATGTTTTTGTTCCACCTGTGGATCCTATTAGTAAAACGAAAGTAAAAAATCCATTTAAAAGTAAGAAATGTGGCCACATATATGAATTTGATTCTATAGCTAGTTACATTAGATCCCAAGGGAAGAAAGCAAAATGTCCGCATATAGGATGCAGTAGTGAACAATTGCGAATGACAGACTTAGTAAAAGATAATGAATTACAGAGCCAAATTTCACAATATGAAGAATCACATGTTAGTGAAGAAGAAGAAGAAGAAGAGGATGATGACTATTAGTAAATTAATGATGTTAATATTATGTGTTAATTTTATATTTTTTATATAAGTAAATACATTTTTTCAAGCTTTAACCAGTATGCATTCTTTTCTAACAGAGTTATTTAACTTATGCATCCATGTGTGCCATTGATTTGCAAACTGTCTTTTTTGTTTTTTTTTATATATATTAAATTGTAAAATTAATTTTAAAAATTTTATAAAGGTATGAAATTTTCAATATTAAAAGTATTTATTTATTTTTTATTACATTTAAATAAAATTTTATAACTTTGAATTAAAAATAGGTTTGGTCCAGCACAAAGCAAATCCGTCACGTAACTTTTTATTATACCTACTGTTTTCCTGCCGAAAAATGTTTTTAAAAAATTTTCAAAATATATTCACCAAAAATTTCAATTTTCTCTAGACTTCATTGCACATTTTAGCCTATTTTCAAAATTATTTCATTGAACAATGGTCCTGTTCAAAAAAGTATTCAATGAAACACATTGCTCCTGTTGGTAGAACCAACCAAAGAGGAAGGTAACCAAATATGTTGGTGCAGAGCAGGGGAAAGGAGTGACAGTAGCTTTTTTGCTAGGAAGAGCTTCCTAGCAAAAGGAAGAGATCCTTTATTATTGAATGATTTTTTTTATTTATCGTATGGCAATTACAACACTAGAACAAAATTACAAACACTAGTAATTTAGGTATATGTCAAACTTTAAATAATTACAAACAAACATCAAGTGTATTAACATAATCAATTGACTCTGAAGTTGCAAACAGGAAGTCTTCAGGGCTACCGTTATAGGATTTTGAGGGACACTCTTCAATAATGTGGTCGATCGTTTGGTCCTTCCCACAGTTACATTGAGGAGACAGATTCTTTCCCCATTTATGTAGCATGTATGCACATCTGCCATGTCTGGTTCTGTGGCGCACCCAGGGGGGGGTTTTGGGGGTAAACCCCCCCCCCCCCAGAGCATGTAAAGTAAAAAATATATAGACATAGACTAGTAGAAAAATGTAACTTGTTTTTCACACACAATACAAAAAATCCAAAATGCTAAGTTAATAATTAAATTATCACGTTAAATATGTAGAATACAATAATTATATGTATAAATACACAATAATAATTATTATTGTGTACTTTTATATTATTTTCAGAAAGAACGCTTAAATTATAAGCTTTGGCAACATTGTCAGCCGAATAATTAGACAGCAATAAAGAACTGTAACGCATGCATTTGTGAATTGAGTGAAAAAACTTCGGGGAATCACGCAATTCTCATTTATTTTTATGTTCTTTGAATTTCCCTAAAAAAATATTAGTGCAGGTGCAGAAGCAGAAGTGTAAATATAGTTATATGTTACAGTAGACTTAATTGAACTTGTGTGTTTGCATAATTTGTGAAATTGGTGACTTTACATTAGTTAGTATAACTTTGTGTGGTTTACTATTAATCATGGATAAATTTGTTATAAAAAAGCCAAGATTAAATCCTGAATTAGAAAACAAGGTAAGTTTAATCCGTAACTCATACATTCTGTAATTATTATATATATATATATATATATATATATATATAATATATATATATATATATATATATATATATATATATATATATACGGTCCGTCCCAAACCCTTTTTTCAGTGCGTCACTAAATGTGACGTCATATAGGATTTTAAGAATGTCGAAAATTATGCTTGACATTTAAGTTAAATCTGACAGTTGCAGGATCGTAATCGACTAAATGTGAAAAGGTTATTTTTTTAAATAGGTATGTAGTCCTTGTTCTTTCTCGGTATATTTAAAATATTTTTATGACAATAAATACAAAATTAAATTTTCACTGTAAAATGTCTGAAAATACTAACCTGGAATGACAATTATCATTTTATCAGTTGACATTGTGAAAGTATTCTCATGATCAAGATAATCTGCGTCAAATTATATTTATGCGCATCATTGATTGGATATCTATTTAGCGTATTCTAAACTCCAACCAATTATATATCCGTAAGTAGAATTCGCTTTAATATGCGAATACTCGTGAACGATACATAATTTTCTATGTTCTATGTATAATAATCACAGACTCACGTCTTTTTCTGTCACTTCTAGCTTTATGCGTTAGAGAGAATTCGATCATCTATGACGCACTGAAAAAAGGGTTTGGGACGGACCGTATATATATATATATATATATATATATATATATATATATATATATATATATATATATATATATATAATATATATATATATATATATATATATATTTATTGTTTTATATTTAACTTTCTGAACGTTTTTACACTGAGACAAATATCTCCTTATGGCAGTATTATTATTAAAATTGATTTTGATAATAAAAATATCTTTTAAAATGATATTTTTTAGTAAATATTAAATTTATGGCGTCGTACTTTCTAACTACTTATACTTTATACTTATATTTTTGGATATTTTGCCATTGTCGCCAACCAGGGATACTTATCAATTATATTTCTTGTGTTTTAATAGAGGCAGGAGCAAGAGAAGCCAAAACCCCCTACTGACAGTAAAGCAGTAGCTTCTACTTCAAGCAGTGAAGTGGTGTACAATCAGCATACGGCAGAACTTGATTTTGGTTTATATTTTTGTAAATCATTAAGTATACTTAAGGCAATATAGATGTTAACGGTTAACGTATTTGCGTGACGGTCTCGACATACAAGTTTTTGAAGTGTACCTATATTCTTATTGCTCCGTATCATGTTTTGCACGGACCCGAAATCCTGTTTATCGTGACTCGAAAAATCGGGACGAGTGTAGTAACCCTGCGGTATACCGTAATATACATACATATACACTTTTATTATAATTTTATATAATACATTTGTTTATAACAACTTTAAAAGGACTTAGCTAATTTTGATTTTAAAATATTTGTATGAAATAAAATAAAATAATTTACTATTTAAATGGGAATAAGCCACAATTAAATGTTAAAGTACGTTTATTGACATTTCAATTGCCACTTCGAAAATCGTTCTCAAAATACAAACAGTAAATTAAACAAATTTTGTTTTGTTGTTACTTAGTGAAAAATTCTTCTAATAATTTAATTTTATCTGACTCATTTAAATTGACAATTCAGACATACATTATATACACTGCATCCCAAAATTAACGCATAATTTTAAAAACCCTGGTAAATCAAATAATTTAAATGTTTCGATTTTTGTGCTAATATATTATTGTTACCCCCGGTATATTGTAAAATTTATCGAAAGAACGGTAAAAAACGCTGATGTTTTTACCATTTTTTACAAAAAAAAATTAAAAACATGCTAATTGTGCTTCATTTTACTTCGAATTTAGTTGGGTTGGATTAGGTTGTGCTGAATGTTTAAAGGGGTTTTTGAGTTTACGAAGTGTTTTTTCTTTGAAATGAACCACCAGCAGCAAGAAAATCGAAATTTGTCAGAATTAGAATAGTTACTCTTCGCGAAGAAGGATACACTCAAGTAGAACTCGCTGAACGTTTTAACGTCACCCAGTTAACCATTTCAAGAGTGTTAACACGTTTTTCTGTTACTGGAAGTAACTCGAGAAGACCCGGTCAAGGCCCTAGAAGGGTTAAAACTCCTAATCAAGACCGGTTTTTGACACTTCGTACAGTGAGACAAAGGTTTGTTACCAGTACTTCTCTACAAAATGAATTTTTGGATCGGTATAACTTTAGAATTAAGCAAGATACGATTAGAAAAAGGCTTGCCGAAAAGACCTACACCCTGGAAGGGCACCAATTGGCCCATTATTAACCAAAGACCATAGAAGGCAAAGATTGCATTTTGCTAGTGAACATGTTGATGGGAATAATGACGATTGGGGAAGAATATTGTTCACCGATGAATCCAGGTACTGTTTTTTTTCTGATGATAGGAGAAACCAAGTGTATAGAAGGCCTGGGGAACGCTACGCACAGTTTAACACCGTAGGGTCCGTAGGGACTGTATAGTATGGCATCGGCTCGGTAATGGTGTGGGGTGGGATTAATTTAGATGCCCGTACGGAATTAGTTAGAATAGATCACGGTCGGTTTACATCGCAGAGGTATATAACAGACATTTTAGAAGAGCATGTCGTGCCATTTGCACTATTTAGTGGGGATAATTTCATGCTTATGCAAGATAATGATTATTATGCAAGAATTGTGCAGCAGTATCGTCAGGAGGTTGTAATTTCTGCCATGGATTGGCCTGCGAGAAGTCCTGACCTTAACCCAATAGAACATATTTGCAACACCATAGGCAGACGACTACGACAACTACCTAATGCACCAAACACATTAGATGAACTGTTTTTGCGGTTGGTTTAAATTTGAAATCAAATTGATCAAGAAGAAATTAGAACGATTATTCTCAGTATGAGAGATCGTTGTCAAGCAGTAATAAATGCCAGAGGAGGTAATATTCGATACTAGTACAGTTGTTTCGATCAGTTGTTTGTTTAAATTTAGGATGTTATATTGTTAATTTCAATACATTTTTTGTAAAAAAAAGAAAAGTTTTTGAGTTAAGATGTTCTAAAACAACCATAAAGCAGAAAAGAACAAACAAAAATTTTTTCATTACAACTCAAAATAAGAATTTTCAAATTATGCGTTAATTTTGGAGCGCAGTGTATTTTAAAGTAGACGACTTTAAAATGATTGAGATCCGCTCCTGGGACGACTTTACTTATAAGATAGTTCATTCGATTACATGAAATCAACTTTAACTTGAGCATAATATGCGTCAGAAAAAATCATAGCATGTAATTCGTCTTTAAAAAGACAAACACATGCCATGATGACCGTAAAATTCTCCTGTTAGTGATTCCATACTAAATTATAAGGTTAAACCCAGGAAAAAACCTCATAATACTATCCCGACATGGTAAGTATTTGGTCGTGCATTTAGTTTACCTTCGGTAAACACCAAATTCTGATTTTATATGTTTGTTATTTAAAAAACATAAATGATGTATCCTCTATATTTTACTAACTTACTAATACTGGTATTTTCTTTTTATTAACTTCCTCTTTCAATATGGGTAACCAGATTCAACTACATTCAATTAGAGCCATTTCTTTGATTTTTCTTTTTTACCATCCGTTTCTTTTAGGACTACATTTGAATTATTCCATTGAACCCTATGTTTATTATCCCATACGTGTCTACATACTTGAGATCTATCAAATTCTCTATTTTTAATATAAGATTGATGTTCACTTATTCTAACATTTAATGGCCTTGATGTTTCACCTTATTTATAAAAATTATCTTGGAGGAGAAACATTTGTTAACATCTGTTTTATTAAAAAATGATTATCCTTTATTGTTTATATATAAGGAATTTTCAACAATCGATCGAATAGAACAGAACATTTTAGAACGAGATCCTATAGCATCCACAAGGAATAATACGAGGAAAATAACAATACCGTACATAAAAGGATTATCAGAAAAACTTAAAAAGATAGGAAATACATTCAACATTTCAACAAAATTCAATACAACAAACACGTTGAGATCTATTTTATCCAAAATCAAACCTAACAAGGAACAAGAAAGGACAAAGAATTGCATTTATAAAATACCTTGTGAATGCGTTCAGTTTTATTTAGGTGAAACATCAAGACCATTAAATGTTAGAATAAGTGAACATTAATCTTATATTAAAAATAGAGAATTTGTTAGATCTCAAATATGTAAACACACTTTCAAATGTAGTCCCAAAAGAAACGGATGGTAAAAAAAGAAAAATCGAAGAAGCGGCTCTAATTATGCTAAATGAGACGAATTGTGTCGCAAATTTCTCGGCAGAATGTAGTAGGATCTGGTTACCCATATTGAAAGAGGAAGTTATTAAAAAGAAAATACCAGTATTAGTAAGTCGGTAACATATAGAGGATACATCATTTATGTTTTTTAAATAACAAACATATAAAATCAGAATTTGGTTTTTACTGAAGGTAAACTAAATGCACGAAGTGGAAATTGAAACGTCAATAAAATGTGGCTTATTCCCATAATAAAATAAATTACATAAAATTAAATAAAACTCAATAAAATTAAATATAATTAAATAAAATTACTAAAATTATAATTGTTAAATATTTTGTGAAAACTGAATTTTTTTTACAGGTAGACGATGCGACTAAAAAAAAGCTTTTAGAAAATCCTTGGTCTCCAGATTTTAAATTTAAATTTCCATCTTCCGGTCCCAGAAACTTAAAATTTCAAATGCGTTGGTTATCTGACTGGAATTGGCTGGTATATTCCCCAGCAATGGATGCTGCGTTCTGCAAGTTTTGTGCGTTATTTTCCACTGTTGTAGGAGAGAAAGGATCGAGCGCAGGAAAACTAGTTAAAATTCCATTTAGAAAATGGAAGGATGCAAGGGAAGATTTTAAAAAACATTCAGAAAATAGCTATCATAAAAAGTGTTTAGAGAAAGCGGCTAATTTTCTAGCAACATATTCTGGGGAAAAGGACAATATTCAATTAATGCTTAATAAAGGAAGAAAATTTCAAATAGAAAAAAATAGAGAATCCCTCAAACCTATTATTAAGACGGCTATTTTTCTTGCTAAAATGGGGCAATCTTTTAGAGGTCATCGCGATTTTGGTCCTTTCGATTTTAACGCCCCACTACAAAGAGGAAAAGGAAACTTCAGGTCTCTTTTAAAATTTAGAATGGATTCTGGAGATGATATTTTGACCAATCATTTAAAAACTGCCGGACAAAATGCCACTTACATCAGTTGGCGAATTCAAAATGAAATAATTTCTATATTTAACACCATCATTTTAGAAAATTTGGTAAAACGAGTAAATGAAGCAAAATTTTTTAGTATTCTGTGTGATGAAACCACCGATATTAGTGGTACAATTCAGCTATCATTTTGTGCTAGATTTGTAGAGAATAATAAAATTCATGAAGAATTTTTACAATTTATTCCAGTAACTGAAACCACCGGAACTGGACTAGCTCATACTATTTGCTCGTTTATACAAGATTTAGGTTTGAATGGTAACAATATAGTTGGGCAAGGATATGATGGAGCCAGTTCCATGAGTGGTCATATTAAAGGCGTACAATCTGTTGTTCGAAAAGAATTTCCCAAAGCTATCTACGTGCATTGTTGTTCTCATAGTTTTAATCTTGCGATTTCTCAAGGATGTTCTGTACCAGAAATTCGAAATTGTATGGGAACCGTAGAAGCCACTTATAATTTTTTCAACTATCCCAAGCGGCAAAATTTTTTAGAAAATCAAATTGATCAGTTAGAGCAGAAGCCGAAAGTGGAAAAATTAAAAAGATTGTGTGCAACAAGATGGATTCAAAGACATGACTCAGTTAATGCATTTATTTCCTTACTTCCTGTCATTATTAAAACACTAGATGTTATTACAAACTGGAGTGATAACAAAACTGCTACTGATGCTCAGTTGCTCTCGGCTGCAATTTGCAAATGTGACTTTCTTTTGAGTCTTTTCGTGGTTAACTCGGTGTTTGAACTCACTTTACCGCTTAGTAAGTACCTTCAAACAGAAAATCTAGACCTCCGTTTAGCTGTTGAATCTGCAGACAAAACGAAAGAATCACTAGAACAGTTAAGACAAAACGCAGATGAAACTTTTACCAATATTTTTGGGCAAGTATCAGCTCTTTGCGATGAATTTGGTGTTAATATGTCTCTTCCAAGGACAGTAATTTATCAAACAAAGAGAAATAATGTACCAGCTTCCACGCCAGAAGAATATTACAGAAGATCTGTTTTTATCCCCTTTTTTGATGAAATTATACAATCCATAAATGATAGGTTTGTTGCACACAAAGAGATTTTAAAACCATTTCAGGACTTACTAAGTGTACAGTATGATGAGACGATAGGCAAATCATTTCAAAATCTAGTAGATTTTTATGGACTTGATGACACAAACATAAAAGGAGAAATCATACTTTGGAAATAGTTTCTAAAAGATTTGCAACATAAACCGACGCCAAAAAATGCTCTTGAAGCTCTTGATACATGTAATAAGAACTTATTCCCTCTTGTTTATAATTTACTCCTAATAATGGAGACCTTACCTGTAACAACCTGCACATGTGAAAGGTCATTTTCATCGCTAAAAATACTAAAGACGTATTTAAGAAATTGTACTAGCGAAGAGAGACTAAATGGTTTAGCTTTGATGTTTATCCATCAGGATATTCAAATAGATGAAGAAGAAGTATTAAACCATTTGGGTAAAAAGCAACGCCGTTTGGACATTTTATTATAAATTTAATTTGTTTACAGTTTATTATTTAACATTTAACAAGTTTAGGATTTAAATTGATATTTCTGATTATATAATGTATTTAGATATAGATACCTGAATCTTTGACACTGCTATCTTTAGCACTGATACATTAGTAACTAAAACCCAAATTTTAAGAAATCAACACAAAAAAATCATTGCCCAACCAAACCCCCCCCCCCACAGGCAAATTCTGGGTGCGCCACTGATAATTTTATTGTCCTAATATTTTTGTTTAATTCTTTGTTAGTTCTATTTAGTTAATTAGTTAGTTCTATTTTGAATTTTATTATTAGGGATAGTCAAAGTTTTCTATTTGTTCTATCAGATAATGTGTTGGTAAGTTTTTCTTAAATAAATATGATAAATGTTCTTTAGAACAAAGACTTATTCAAAACACCAACGATTTTTTTTAATTATTTGCTCATTAGGCGTAGATTGATCACTAAGATATATTTATGAAATTATATATTTCTAAAAATTAGCTTAGAAATTTATAGCATAAATAAAGCAAGTTTCTATTATATATAAAATATATATTATTTATAAAAAAATATGTTTTATAAAAAAGTTACAGTATTTTATTTTATATCGTTAAGTTGCTCCAAATCTAGGCAACCAACTGAAACTTTTTGTTAGCATTTAGCTGCAGTTTCTTGAGAATATTTTTAATAAACGTTATTATTTTCCAGTTAATTTATTATTTTTTAAAAGTGATGATAATAATGCTGAATAAGCAATATTTTAAATGATATTGAATCAAAAAACATACTTAATATTGTATTATATAATCCTCATAATAAAGTACGTTAGTTAAAAAGGTAAAATCCCGGTTCGTCCAAAACTAGTTTATGATATTAATAATAGAATATTATGATATTTTTAAATTATATTTTTGATGATATTGAATTATATTTTTGATAAATGATATTTTTAATTTTAATATGAATATTATGATATTTTTTATCTAACATACCTTATTATAATGATTATAATCACAATATTAAGTACGTCTTGTGATTATATATCATTTGAAAGTTTGCTTATTCAGCATTATTATCATCACTTGAAAAAAAAAATAAATTAGCCGGAAAATATTAAACGTTTATTAAATATATTCTCAAGAAACTCCAGCTAAATACTAACAAAAGTTTAAGTTGGTTGCCTACATTTGGCGCAACCTACTATAACGATATAAACTAAATTATTTTTTATAAAATATATTTTTTATATATAATAGAAACTTACTATATACATGCTATAAATTTCTCAGTCCTGGTATAATTTTGCAAAAGAGGTCTACGAAATACTCTAATGAAATGTGTTATGAGCACGTGCGCTTGGTTGCATAGTAATTTCCAGCTACTTCTGGTCTGTCATGATACTATGATAAGAAGATAAGTTATTGGTTATTGCCAATGGCGTATAATATATAGACTCGGTGAACGCTTTAAAAAGTGTCCAAAACATGAATACCTTTGTTATTGTTTATTGTTTTGATACGAAGATACACGAAGTTCATGATTTCTTACGAAGCATCACGAAGTTGATCTTGTGTTTGAAAACATCATGGACGTATGAAAGCATTTTCTCCATTTTGTGTGACAAGCAAATTTTATTTTAAATTGTTGAGAGTTATTTACTTACTATTTTAGTAAAATGCCATACTATTTTATCAAAATAATTATTTCTCTGATAGATGGGACAAAAAGAAATCATAAATATTTAATTTTAATTAAAAAATAATTATTGTCATTAACATATAAATGAGCACGCCGCTGTTGTGATAAACATACCTTCAACCTTGAGTCGAGATCATCGAGCAAAAAGATAAAAGAGGGAATCTAATCGTTATGAAAAGGAGACCAAAAAAGTGGCCTCTGATGGCGGACATATCCGGAAATACAAAGGCGCTAAATTTAAATTTCATGACACTTATTAACAATAGCTATAAAATATTTTTCAGACGAGAAAGTTTTAATTAAATATTAACTATAATAGTCTAAAAAGTGACACAATTGGTAAAAGATTTCAATATAAATAAAATTTCATGTGACAGTTGGGACAAACAATAACATAACCTAACTAAATTTGACTTCTTAAAGCAGGAAAGAGACTGTCTATCCTTGTCTAAAGTGGCCTCTCAAGATGGCACTTCCTGTCTATCAATATGTTTACCCCCACTACCTTTACATTCCCTCTTTTGTCTTATTGCTCGATGGTCGAGATCCTTCGGACACTCGATTCTATAGCGAGAATATAATAAAAAAATAAAAAAATAAAAATAAAAAAATAAAAACGTTTATTGCCTAATAAAATATACATGTCATTTATTTCATTCATTTTAGCCTTCTTTCTTCTGATGTACCGCTAATGCACCATCTTCTTCTTCTTCTTTTTCAACCTCTCGGCATCCTGGACTTCTCTGGGTGGTTTCCTCGTCTTTTTCTGTAGGTACTTTTTTAAGGCATCGTACCTACTTCCCTGCTATGCTGTTTTTCAGCAACCATACGGCTAGACCCTGATCAGGTGGTCGATCAGTTTATGGGTTTGTCTATGCATCCTCTGGACCCTGTTATTCTCGAGGATGTCTCTGGTCTTATGGAGTCTTCTTGTGGCCTGGAAGAAGTTTCTTGTTCTTTTCTCGGCCACCTCCCTCAGTGGTGTGTACTGGAGCCTTTCTTTTATGGTTGCATTCGTTATTCTTTCATCCCATTGTGCTCCGTCGATTATACGGTAACACGCTGTTTCTGTAGCTTCCAAATTCTTCCAGTGGCTCTCTGCTATGGAGCTCCAAACTGGGACAGCGTATAACATCACCGATCTAACGTAGGCCTGGTATAATTGGATTTTCTTGGCCTTCGTTAGGGGGCTGGACCTGAAAATATAAGGAAGTATTAGTTTTTTAGAAACATTTGCTTTTACCTTTGTTTTCCGTATATGCATCCCGAAGTTGAGTCTTCTGTCAAGGTGGACTCCTAGATACTTCACTGAGTCCGTTCCTTGGATCCTGTTTCCTCCTACTGTGATTTCGTAGTTTTGTGGTCTCCTGTCCTGTGAAAAAACGATGAATTGTGTCTTCTCCGCGTTGATTTTTATCTTCCATTTTTCTGTGAACTCCGATATTTTTCCTAGGTGGTTTTCCATGTTCCTGATTATTCTTCTTTCATCTTTTCCGGATGCATATACGGCAGTGTCATCCGCGTAAAGGGCTGTTGAAGTTCGAGGATCTGCAGGGAGATCTGAAACAAAAATATTGTATAATATTGGAGATAAAATACTGCCTTGTGGCATTCCTTCCTGGATTTCTTGAAGTGTTGACATCTTTCGGTCAGCTGAAACCTGAAAAGTTCTATTAGATAAATATTTATCACAAATATTAATTAAGTAATGTGGGAGTCTTGCTTTGTCCATCTTGTAAATTAGTGCCTTTTTCCAAACCGTGTCGTATGCTTTTTCGATGTCCAGTATGGCTAATCCTGTTTTTTGTTTCCTGTTGAATTTTATTTTCGTGTCGCTGATTATTCTTGCTAGTTGAAGTTCGCAATTTCTACCTCTTCTGAATCCGAATTGGTCTTCTTGTATGATTCTTCTTCTTTCTGTGTGCTTCACCAGTCTTTTAAAGATGATTTTTTCCAGAACTTTTCCTAAAGTTTCTAATAGTGAAATAGGCCTGTAACTTTCTGGTCTTCTTCCGTCTTTTCTGGGCTTCAGAAGTGGAATTATCTTCGCATGTTTCCAATTGCTTGGAAAATGTCCCATTTCCAAGCAATATTTGTAGATATAGTACAGTTGTACTATAACCTTCTTTGGCAGTTCTTTGAGGGTGATGTTGTGGATTCCTTCTTGTCCTGGTGCTCTGTTTCCTTTAAGTCTTCTGATGATCTTAGCTACTTCATATGGACTGGTGAAGTCTTCTTCTTCTACTAAGAAATTATTTCTTCTTATTATCCTGTTGTATTCGGTGTTAACTTCGTGTTTCGTTATTGCATCTGACATATCCTCGTTTTGGTTGTGTGTAGCTGCTAATCTTCTTGCAATGGCATCCACTTTTCCTTGAGTTTCGTAGTGTACCCCCTCGTTGTCGATGATTTGTGGCATCTTTTGTTTTCCTCTTCTTTTGGCTTTCAGCATTTTCCATACGTTTCCTTGGTTTTCTTCCGCTTTCCTGATGTTGTTGTGCCATTGGTTTTCAGTAAGACTTCTCAATCTTACTCTTATTTCCTCCGATAGTGTGTCTCCGTAATCCTTGTATTCTTGTCTTCTCGTCCTTTGGAACATTCTTCTGGCCTTATTTCTGTCCTTGATGATGTCTTGTAGTTCCGTTGGTATGATTAATCCTTTATTGTTCGTCATTGCTTTTGGTATGTTGTCTTCCATGGCTTGTTGAATTTTTCTCGTTATTTCTTCGATTTTTCTTTCTACTTCTTCGATTGATTGGAAGTTTCTCTTCATCTCTATTTGGTTTAGTTGTCTCCTGTAATTAGGCCAGTTAGCGTCTTTCCATCTCCATCTTTCTACTGGTTCTATTGTGGGGAGGTCTACTCTTGAAGTCATCCGTCCTGTAACTGGTTTGTGATCCGAACTGCATTCAAAGTTGGCCTTTACATCTTCTATTATGACGTCTTTTGTGATGAATAAATCCAGCGTAGAGTTGTTTTGATCTCTTTGAGGGTTGATTCTTGTCGGATCGTCAGGAGCAAATATCATCTTGTTTCTGTCTTCACAGTATCTGAGTAATGTATTACCAGATCTTGTATCTGTAACACATCCCCAAACACGACTTTTGGCGTTGAAATCTCCGGCTACGACGACGGTTGGTGCTGAGTTTAGCATTGCATCTAATTCTTCGATGGCTAATATATCTGAGTTAAACCTGTAAATAGAAAAAATGTTAGTATTTGCAATTTTGACTCCCACATTTTCAAATTGGTCTGTTTCTATTTCCACTTGATTCCATTCTATGTTGTTTTTAACATAGATTGCCACTCCTCTTTTGTTTGGAACGTCTCTTTTTCCGAATCCATCGTAATTTGTAATCCTTGGCAGTTGTGTTGTCGTCATGTAGAGTGTTTCTGAGAGGCAGATGATATCCGGATTGTGTCGTATCACTGTTTCTCGAAGTTCGTTTATTCTTAGCCGTAGGGAGGCTATGTTAAATTGTAGGATCTTCAGATGCCTAAGGTTCATTGTAGATCTCTTCGTATTTTATAAATATCATTGCTTTCTCTGCAAATGATTTCGCTGAAATTAATTCCCTCTTCATATCCTGTAGAAGTGACATCATTTTCTCTACGTTGACGATCTTGTTTATTTCCGCCCAAGTGTTTTTGATACCTTCTGCCGCTGTTGGTCTGGGTGCTCCTTTTGTTGTTTGTGCGTAAGATACGCCGCTGACTGTAGTCCTGAACGTTGATGGGTGCGGTGGAGGCGCTACTTTTTGTTGAGGTGTGTTTCTATTTCTTCTGGCCGCTTGTTGGTCCAAATACTCAATGTGTGTTGAGCACATTGGGTAGTTCGACGTGTGGTCTCCTCCACAATTGCAGCATTTTACTTTGTTGTTCTTGTCTTTTGGTAGTTGGCAACTTCTTGTTGGGTGGTTCGCTGCGCATTTCATGCATCTTGGCGATCTAAAACAGTTTCTGGCCGAGTGTCCAAAGTTTTGGCAGTTGTAACACTGCGTGGCCCTTGTCGGTTTGGAGTATGCGTCCCATCTGACGCGTATATTTTGAAGTCCGTTGATCTTCTTCACCTCCTTAAGATCTTGTTGCTTGTCGACCTGTAAGAGATAGGATTTACTTGTCTTACCTTCCTTGTGAGTCTTCATCTCTGTTACTTTGGCAACGATCCCTTGTTCCCTCAGTTCAGCCTCCACTTCGTCGAGATCCATTCCTGGAGCCGCCTTCATGACTAGTTTTTTAGTAACTTCCGATTTGCGTGTATATGTATGAAACGCAGTATTAGTTTGCACTAAGTCCTGCTTTAGTTTCTCGTAGTCGTCGGACGTCTTTGTGAAGATTCTTGTTCCCGCCTTTCCTGCGGGGGCAATTTGAAAATTGTTGTGGCCTAGCAGGTCTCTTATTTCTTTTATGAAATTGGAGTAACTTCTTATCTGTCCTGCTATTACTAATGGTGGAATTCTCTCCTTCTTTTCCTGGGTATTTTTCTCTTCTGTGGTAATTTTCTCGAGTACTTGGTACCTGTTATAGGTAGCGATTCCGGATCCTGTTCCGGAACTTGTTGTTGCCTGGTGTCTTATTTCTTCCTTTGAGTTTCTCCTATTTCTTTTCACTGGTTGAAAGACCTCTTCTTCCATGATTTCTATTGTGTTTTCAGCCATCTCGCTTGTTTTTTCCTGAATTTTCTCTATTTCTTCCGTGGAGTTATTTTGTAACTTCTTATCCTGGGCGGGTCCACCTCTCCTTGAGGTGGGCCGATTTGTCCTGATTTTATGGAGACTTCTATGAAGTGGGAATTCCTTCCTTATTGGATTGGTTCCTGAAATTATTCTAGAAATTTTGTTAGCGAATTCTGATTTATCACTGTAATTAGTCTTAAAAAAGACTAAATCAGTGATATCCTGATTTATCTTACACGAAAAATTCTCAGTCAACGTAAACCGTTCAGTTTACCGCCGACTGGTTTTGGTTGGGTTAGCTGTTTATCGTCGGAGCGGGATAAGTATTTATAAAATTATACTTATCCGCTGGACGTTTTAAAGTGGCATTATCTTGAAAAAGACAAATGCCTAAGGGTTATTTATTGTGAGGAATAAAACAACCATTTCTAAGTAGAAAAAAAACTCAGCTTCAGAGTCTTTTTAAACTTTTTGCAGAGTCCTCCAGCGAGGAGCCCTGCGGCTACTCCGTAAGAGTAAAACCACGACTGAATTGTAAATCGAAAATGTCCCATATTTAAAGTATATTTAACTTTTATATGAAACTTTTACGATTTTTAACCAATAGAATTTATTAAAACTTCCAGAAGGAGGGACGATGCACGTCGATGCGCGAGTTTGCGGCGCTCGGCGACATCCCCCCCGCTTTGGAGACTCTGAGGCTGATAAAAAAAGCTGATTTTATTAAATGCATTAAGAAAACAGAATTTTTACAAGTTAAAAATAAATTTAAAATAAATTATGCATAAAAATGGCAAAATTGAATGTTCAAATGTTATCAAAGTCATTACTTACAGTTTTCTTAACACAAAACTACACTCGCGTGGCACTGCACTGCACAAAAACACTCACAGGCGGTGGTCGGTGTCGTGGCCGGCTTCTGCAGGTCCCTCCTCGGCGATGTGGCCGGTCGTCGGCCGCTACGTCTCGTTCTAGCCCTTCAGTACCCTCTGCATGTCACCGGTGGTCCGTACGTAGGCGAGTTTTACCTGAGCCTCCGTGGTGCTCCCACATACTGGTAGGGCAGGCAGTGACTGGCTACTCCGGGGACATCCATCGTGCATCAGGTACGGCATCAAGGTAGGTTGGCTTCGGAGAAGGTCACACATCGGCGGTTATAGGTTGCAGAAGGTTGGATATCGGCATATTAGTGTATAACATACTAATATCCGATCCTCTCCCCGCTGTTTCTTGAGTGGTTCTTGTTGCAGACCACGTGTAGGAATTTCTGCGATGTTGGAACGCTAGCATGAGAACTCTAACCACTCAGGGCGTGGTTACGTTCGAGCCCCACGTTGGGCGCCATATCGTCGGAGCGGGATAAGTATTTATAAAATTATACTTATCCGCTGGACGTTTTAAAGTGGCATTATCTTGAAAAAGACAAATGCCTAAGGGTTATTTATTGTGAGGAATAAAACAACCATTTCTAAGTAGAAAAAAACTCAGCTTCAGAGTCTTTTTAAACTTTTTGCAGAGTCCTCCAGCGAGGAGCCCTGCGGCTACTCCGTAAGAGTAAAACCACGACTGAATTGTAAATCGAAAATGTCCCATATTTAAAGTATATTTAACTTTTATATGAAACTTTTACGATTTTTAACCAATAGAATTTATTAAAACTTCCAGAAGGAGGGACGATGCACGTCGATGCGCGAGTTTGCGGCGCTCGGCGACATTGTCGCCGAGCGCCGCAATCTCGCGCATCGACGTGCATCGTCCCTCCTTCTGGAAGTTTTAATAAATTCTATTGGTTAAAAATCGTAAAAGTTTCATATAAAAGTTAAATATACTTTAAATATGGGACATTTCCGATTTACAGTCAGTCGTGGTTTTACTCTTACGGAGTAGCCGCAGGGCTCCTCGCTGGAGGACTCTGCAAAAAGTTTAAAAAGACTCTGAAGCTGAGTTTTTTTCTACTTAGAAATGGTTGTTTTATTCCTCACAATAAATAACCCTTAGGCATTTGTCTTTTTCAAGATAATGCCACTTTAAAACGTCCAGCGGATAAGTATAATTTTATAAATACTTATCCCGCTCCGACGATATGGCGCCCAACAAAACTCGAACGTAACCACGCCCTGAGTGGTTAGAGTTCTCATGCTAGCGTTCCAACATCGCAGAAATTCCTACACGTGGTCTGCAACAAGAACCACTCAAGAAACAGCGGGGAGAGGATCGGATATTAGTATGTTATACACTAATATGCCGATATCCAACCTTCTGCAACCTGTAACCGTCGATGTGTGACCTTCTCCGAAGCCAACCTACCTTGATGCCGTACCTGATGCACGATGGATGTCCCCGGAGTAGCCAGTCACTGCCTGCCCTACCAGTATGTGGGAGCACCACGGAAGCTCAGGTAAACTCGCCTACGTACGGACCACCGGTGACATGCAGAGGGTACTGAAGGGCTAGAACGAGACGTAGCGGCCGACGACCGGCCACATCGCCGAGGAGGGACCTGCAGAAGCCGGCCACGACACCGACCACCGCCTGTGAGTGTTTTTGTGCAGTGCAGTGCCACGCGAGTGTAGTTTTGTGTTAAGAAAACTGTAAGTAATGACTTTGATAACATTTGAACATTCAATTTTGCCATTTTTATGCATAATTTTTAAATTTATTTTTTGACTTGTAAAAAATTCTGTTTCTTAATGCTTTTAATAAAATCAGCTTTTTTTATCAGCCTCAGAGTCTCCAAAGCGGGGGGGATGTCGCCGAGCGCCGCAATCTCGCGCATCGACGTGCATCGTCCCTCCTTCTGGAAGTTTTAATAAATTCTATTGGTTAAAAATCGTAAAAGTTTCATATAAAAGTTAAATATACTTTAAATATGGGACATTTCCGATTTACAGTCAGTCGTGGTTTTACTCTTACGGAGTAGCCGCAGGGCTCCTCGCTGGAGGACTCTGCAAAAAGTTTAAAAAGACTCTGAAGCTGAGTTTTTTTCTACTTAGAAATGGTTGTTTTATTCCTCACAATAAATAACCCTTAGGCATTTGTCTTTTTCAAGATAATGCCACTTTAAAACGTCCAGCGGATAAGTATAATTTTATAAATACTTATCCCGCTCCGACGATAGTTTGCCGTCAGTCTCTAGGACCTAAGCGTACAAGTAAGTAGGTGGTTTAGACTGTGAATCTATACGTGACTGTACAGTAGCGAGTCTCACCGTCTACTAGCGAGAATAGGGGACTGCGTAGTCTATATATTATACGTCATTGGTTATTGCGCATAAGTCGTGACGCCATTGGAGAGTTGCACGTTCGAAATGTCAGTTTTTTGTATGTGTCAATAAATAATCTTTAATAAATAGTTTGGAGATATCCTTATGTGTACGATTATTGTAATTATTGAACCTCTTAACTTATTTTCGTCTAGTAATTTCATCACAGAATGCATACAAATCCCATTTAACTTTAACAAGAATTCAAATTGTACTCTCCAATGACGGCTTGCGCGAACACGACCGATTTTGTGCTACGGGAAGATCCTATCTTGTTACTCATAGTATCACAGAATAATAAACAAACAGAATACCCACTCTCCACGGAAAATTAAGTATTGTCTATTCGCTTATCTAGGGCATATTTTGACAGACTCATTGTAGGAAACCTACAACACAACAATTCCTACTTCTCAGTATAAATAGCTCAAGTATACTACTATTGCAGACATCTTTCTTTGAAAAAAAGAAGAATTATTCTAAATAGTGGAAGTGTATACTAAACCCATCAAATTTTCCCTGTATATTTAAAATATAATATTTGAATTGTTACAATTTAAAATATTGTAGTATATACTTGTATTATTCGCGTTGTTTATTTAATTTAATATTGTTTTATTATCTTTGTTTAATTCTTTTGTTAGTTCTATTCAGTTAATTAGTTAGTTATATTTTAAATTTTATTATTATGGATAGTCAAAGTTTTCCATTTGTTCCATCAGCTAATGCGTTGGTAAGTTTTTCTTAAATAAATATGATAAAATGTTTTTTAAAAAAATTTTTTAAAGTTAATATTTTTAGATTAGTAAGGATGCTGTTCCTAGATTACAAGGTAATAAAACTGCACAAAGGTTTATTTAAGATGCCTACCATTTTTTTACCGAATGAAAACCCTGTTGAGGTAAGTTGATCATTAAAATGTATTTATCGAATTATGTAAATGTTGTAAATACATAAGGAACTTGCTGTGTCTTATTCTTATTTAACCTCACTTTGACTTCTTAATTTTGTAGAATTTCTTCCCACTTTTTTATTTTGTACAATAAATAATTTTATTATTTGTTATCAATACATTATACGGTGTAAATAAATAAATATTGATTGTCGGTAAAGTTCTATTTTATTTACTTTTGTTTACATTAATATTGACTAAGAGCACGTATGCTTGGTTGTATAGTATTTTCCAGCCACTTCGAGTCTGTCAAAAAGTTACTAACTTCGAAAAAAAATAATTACTAAAATCACTAGACAGTTCGGACTGGGAATAGCGAACCGGGTATACCACAGAATAATAAACAAACAGAATACCCATTCTCCACGGAAAATTAAGTACGCGCATCTCCTCCGCGCAGACGTTCCGCCATGTTTTAGGAGGATTTTAAAGAAATTAGTGTTGTTTATGTGGTGTGCATGGAAAAATTAACCAGGTTTATTTGACTTACGGCAATCAAAGACATACAATACAATTATATTAACATTGTTAAATATAATAACATAAATATAATATAATTAAACATAAATATAAACAATTACATAACCACAAATCATATGTCTGTGTCCTCCTAAAACATGGCGCGCGTGCTGAAAAACTTCAAAGGCGGCATCTGAGAGTGGCCCTTCTGTTTGTTTATTATTCTGTGGTTATACTATAAATAATATAAATATACACTTCATCTAATTTATATAACGATGCACGTCATCGGCGTCATAGCCTTTGACGTCACATGATACCAACACAAAATATTTAGGGTGTAGGTGTGTTCTTTTTTAGAATCACTTTACCGAGTACACTGGCATTACAGCCACTAGACATATTTTATTATATACGCGTAGAAATAATATTTAAAAATTTCTATTGATGTTAACTTAAAGAAATACACACTAATATGTTTCATTGAATTTGTATAAATGCATTATAAAGCGTTTTTATCAAGAACATTTGTTCGGATCACACTGTAACTGTAATCGAACGAAGGTAAAATTTTTGCATAAATTGGTAACACTTATTTGACAGTTGCGGTGTTGACACTTTTTGTACTTCATTATTTTGAATTTTAAAGTGAATATCTCTTGTTTTATATTTTCAACTATTTAATAAAATCTGTTCTTTTTAGAACAAAATTAGTGTGTTCTATTTAAAAAATGTCACGTAAGAATTTAAATAGTCGTTATAAAGAGATGGTAATACTTTTGCAATAATTATGTAATCTATTTGATTTAAAATGGAGTCAGGATTTTTTTATACTTTGGCAACTATGTCAACTTCGATCTCTGACGTAGATAATGACGTAAGTCGTTATCTAAATTAGATGAAGTATACCAAAGAAAGTCTAGTTATTAAAAAAAAATAAAGTGCCACAATTAGCAAATCATTTTTTTAATCAATTTTTATTATGATACCTGTACGAAAAGTAACAACGAAGAGGTGTTTTTATGGAATATTTAATTATAACTAAAATAACTTTATTAAATAAAAAATATTTATTTATAAATCTATAAACCAGTATGTATAATAAATACGTCACTGTCAAATCTGTTAGTACGAAAAAAATGGCGGCGGATGAAAAGTTCTAGCACAGAATAATAAACAATCAGAAGGGCCACTCTCAGATGCCGCCTTTGAAGTTTTTCAGCACGCGCGCCATGTTTTAGGAGGACACAAACATATGATTTGTGAGGTTATGCAATTGTTTACATTTATGTTTAATTATATTATATTTATGTTATATTTAAAACTGTTAATATAATTGTATAGTATGTCTATGATTGCCGTAAGTCAAATAAACCTGGTTTTTTTTTCCATGCACACCACATAAACAACACTGGTTCCCTTTAAAATCCTCGTAAAACATGGCGGAACGTCTGCGCGAAGGAGATGCGCGTACTTAATTTTCCGTGGAGAGTGGGCATTCTGTTTGTTTATTATTCTGTGGTTCTAGGGAGTTTGGAGTTAGTATGTCAATGTCAATTGTCATTGTAAAAATAATAAACAGCAAATCCCGATGGAGTGAGTGAGATTAATGGTTAATGTTAATCCCTAAACCCTAAATTTGTAATTTTGTAGAGTTGCTTTTTGTTTAAAGTAAAAATAATACAAAACAGTAATTTAATCAATAATATCTAGCTTTAAACGTGCCAAGTGAAATGAAAAGATGGCTAGCAGGAATAACACTCAGCGGTAAGTACTTCTGTATAAATTTAATTAGTTTTTTTACTTATAATAGCCAGTGGAAAATTGGATGCGTTAAAGCCAGGTTTTACAAAATTTTGTTTTAATTCTTGAACTTCAAGTACAGAGAATTATGAAAGCTAAGGCTATTGAAGGCCACATAAAAGCTTTCAATTTATTAAAGATGAGTGAGATTTATTATAACTAAAACCTGCCTGACATACAAATGAAATTACAAAGCATTCTCCACAGATAGTATTGGTATAAACCAATTATCTGTGGTCATGTTTTAATCAAATATATATATTATATTGTAACCAACAAAGTTGGCAAAAAAACTGCCTGTTTGTATATCTTTATCTCTAAGTGTGTATTAAACTAATATATAATCAGTTCCTGTTCAAATTTGACTTCATACAAATAATGTGGGGATTCCCTATGAAGTGAACTACACATTCTAAAATAAGGTAGTCTCTATTAACTCAAAAGTGTTTTTTGTTTAAGATCTAAATCAATCAGTTCATTTAATTCTTTGTTGTAATTTTAGCTCTAAGCATAACTATGGACTTCTTGCCAATGTATCTACTACTGAATTGGAATCTATACGAGTAGGCATCAAAAGAAAAACTTTTACTGGAACTCAATCATCAGCACCCATTGAAAGAAGCTTGGGTGATCCAAAATCCATTATTCCTCTGGTTCACTTTGGAAAGGGTAAACAGTATAAAACAAATTTATTTAATTTGTTGAGGTGAACTTACTTTATTGATAATTATTTACAATTGATTCAACTTTGATAAATCAGTGACATTATCAAACTAGAGCAAGTTATTTTAGAAAGATGTCCTCTTATCCTCAATTGATTATAAATATTTGAATTATATGAACAATTTTAAATTATGCTGCTTAACTTTGTGCTTGTGTTTGTGTCTGATATTTAATTTCACATTGACACAACTCCTAAAAGAACTTTAAATCTTTTGTAAATTATATTTAGAAAGGATAAAATTTTTTGATTTCCTTAGATACTTCTGGTATACTGTTGTGTTAAAAAATGGATAATGATCATCTTATTCTTTGTTTATTTTTGATGCCTCTAAATTTGTGTATCATTTATCCGTACTTCCTTTTAGGCATTCAATTTTAGTGAATTATAGGTGTATCCATTTATTTTTAATGTTTCAATTTTGAAAACGATATCTGAAGTACAAATCAAAACATCAAAATAAATATATTTTTAAATGAATTTGTGGATAATTCCGATTAAAGATAGTAAATATAGGACATACTACAACTTCAAAATATCTCTGATATACTTGTCTCCGCATTTATTTTTTTAACTTATTAGTACCAAGCTTGTAAAAGCTTACATATTATTGCCATCTAGCAACATAGTCAGTCCATTGTTCTTGTCTTTGATCATCAGTAAAACAAATTTTTACAAAATTATTAAAAAGCAGTATATATTTACACAATAATTGCCAAATGTTGATGAATAATGTTAATGCATTTATTTTAAACTTTGTAAAAATTAAGTCTTCCCATTTTCTCATCCTTAATGTTTCTTCAATCATTACATTGTACTTCCTCTTTTGACAATTTTTTTAAACTTTATTTGGACTGTCATTTCTTTAAATGGTACTTTTTACAAAAATGATATATATTTTAAAATTAATTTCATTTTTCAAGTAAAAAAAAGTAATTTTAGATAAAAGATGTATTTATTGTCAGGAAGATCGTATTTAAAAAAAATTTTAAGAGTGAAATATGATGTCAAAAACTGTGATATCATTAGAAAATAAATTATAAAATTGTTTTGATATTGTTATATTAAAAATCTTCATTACAGGAAGAAGGTAAATGGAATTCAACTTTGTATCTCTATGTTCTAAAATGTTGTAATTGTTTAGAAAGAATTTTTAAAGTAATATTTTCAATTAAATGTTGCTTTTCATTCAATTGGCAGTTTAGGAAACTATTGGCAATGTTTTTATCTAAATTTAAATTACTCATTTGGCAAGAGTACTGCTCAAACCCAATTTGTAATTTAAGCTGCACATTCAAAAATTTATCAATTATAAATTTACAAGAAAATTGAAAATTCACCTGAAAAAGCAGAAATTACAACTACCATACAATAAAGAAGATCTAATACTAAAGTATTGTTTATATTACTGTTTGTTTGTTTAAATGTTTAATTATGTTTTACAGCCATATAGTTTAGGTAAAAGCAAACTAACAAATCAATTATTGGTTAAAAAAGCTGTTGGTTTTATGATGTTATGTGGTAACTTCATTGGTATAATACTTCTAAGAGAGCAGAGCCAAAAGTGGAACTACAAAAATTATGTGGTAAGTTATTTTTATAAATTGTTTTACAACTCTATAGTTAACTCGTCTAGTTCTTAAGATTATTATAAGACATGTACAGTAATCGCCAACTAAAAAGAACAAAGCTCCCATCTTTATAGGGGTCTTTTTAGGAATCTTTCTAGATGATAATTTGGATTGGAGTGCTCATATAGATTACTTAAGTTCTAAACTTGCTACAGTATATTTTTAATACGCAACTTAGTTTATATGATTCCTAAAAATACCCTTAGAATGTGCTACTTTGCACTATTTCATAGCCATTTACAGTACGGAATAACTGTTTGGGGTAATTCTTCTTACGCAGATCGAATTTTTAAATTACAAAAAAGAGTAGTGAGGATACTTGCAAGAGCAGAGTATAGGGAACACTGTAAACCTTTATTATGTGTATAGAACATGCCAACCCCTAGTGTTGGCGAAACTTCGAGAACTAATCTCAGAAAGCCTAACAAATAAAGCCTAATTTAAATGTTTTCATTCCAAAACATCTTTAATAGCTTTGACCATATTTGAGGCATTATCAGTTACAGCAAAATTTACTTTTCGTTTTAGACCCCACTGATTAATAATTTCACTAATTTCAGAAGCAATGTTTTCTGAATTATGGTTTCCAGAAAAATGGCAGCAGCCTAATAAAACCGTTTTAAATTCTAAATTTTCGGTTAAATATTATCCTGTTAATGCTGTGTACCTCTCAGTTACTCCAGATGTCCAGAGGTCAGTAGTAATACAGATATTTTCTACTTCTTTAACAATTTGTGATCTAATAATTTGCTCAGTTTTGATATAACATACCTGAAGTAATGAACCTGACAAAGTTTTTCCTGTTGGCAGTTTATATATATCCAGGAATCCAATCTGCAAACTTTTTAAAAGCTCGTTCTTCAACTATGGAAAATGGATGAAACGAGTCTTTGCATAAGTTTAGTAAATCTTGAAAATCAACCAGTACAAGAAAAAGAAACTGATAAAGATGACTTAAGTCCATGGTGTATTTTTGATGAATTAATTGGACATGACTCATCTAAACATACACCTGTATCGAGAGATATAAAAGAAGTCGACATGTATTTGTCTGATGATATATTACCCACAAAAAATTTCGAACAGAGATTGGAACTGTCTATTACTGTGGTGGAAAAACCATCGCCATGTATATCTTAACTTAACCACTATATTCATAAAATATTGTAGTATTGTAACAAAATCTGTTCCTTGTGAACACATGTTCAAAATCTGGTTTAATTTTAAATAAAAGAAGAACACGGTTAACAAGAAAAGTGGAAAAACTTATGTTTTTAAATGTCAATTTAGACGATTCGCGATTTAATAATGTAATGTAAATGTAAGTATACTCCATTCCACGAATATACGACTGTTTTAAATTCGCTTTAAGGTGTCGACTTAAATGGTCCAATGTGCTGAATTGTACAATGGTAAATTCTCCCCATTTTTAAAATACTGTTATGACAGATATACACCTTAGATTTAAATATGAAGTTATGATCTAAATATAGAATTGATAGTTTATAGAATAGTTGTAATTCAGATTTTGAAGTATACTTGTATAATTACTCTCATTGACTTTAGTATTGTAAACAAGTTGGCTTTTGAATTCAGTGATTTAAACGAAGTGTAACAATACTTAAGTGAATAAATAGTTTAATTTATTTAGTCGAATATTTAATAAGTACCTATTAAAAAAACAAAAAAACTTACTACTCTTACTCTCCTAATCACCATTACAAACAAATACACTACACTAAACTCTCTCTTAACGGACACGTCTCTTCACCGGACACCTCAATACAGACGGTTTTTAAAACTAAAATCAGTCGGCGATTTATGAAACTGTATGTAAATTTTCGTTACTTTTTAATATCTGTAATGACTCGGTACTTTAACTATCAATAGCCGCCATGTTATACCCGTTACTTTCGGAACTTTTAAGAGTATATCCACTCAAAGCAAACAAAAAACTAACAAAGTGGAATACCAGATTCTTTTTCTGGTTTCTGAACCATCGTTCTGTCAATTTCTTTTTATTTATATTAAAAATAATATATATCTTTTTATTACCGTTGTAGTACCTACCTAATAAAGTAATAAAGATACCCGGCGCGCCTCTTTGGTGTTTACATTTTACCAAAATCCAACCCAAATGGCTGATGAACACATTTTAACTTCATAGAGGTCATTGTATTTATTTGTAGGAGCGTTTAGGTAAATTTTTTTGTTATTTTCGGATTAATTTTCACAATAAATTTTTGCGCCTATATGAACATCTACTAACTGAAATAATTTTAGTTTATATGTCATAGTAACAGAAGATCCTTTTTTATGGAATAATAATTAGACCAATTTACTTTTATACTTCTACTTGTACAGTAAAATATTCGTTGTAGCAATAATTCCAAACAGTCGTATATTCGTGGAATAACCTATACTATTTGTATTGTTTAATTTATTTTTCAAGTTATAATAAATATATCCTTCGTTAGGTTCTTTCACTTCCATACTTATACACATAAACGATAATAGCCAATATGTTTATGTACTCGCTAATTTGAATACTGGTAAACAATCAACTAGTTACAGTTTACGAAAAACGGTTCCGATAAAAATTTAAAAATTTAGAGGACGCTCCTCTAGTTTCCTAGCTATATTAGGATCGGAACCAAAGAATATGTAAAATATCTCTGATCGGAATCACTAATGGGCAATGGGCGTCAATAAGATTTATGGAGGAGAGACCAAGGGGAAATATGATTGTTATCTTATATGTGTTAAATATCCTGTTAAATTTTACCATACCGACCATAAACTTTTACCTACACTGTATAGCTCGTTTTAAAAAAAATGTCAAATGTCTGGTTTTGCTTTTATACGCTTCATATAGTAATTCCCAGCTAGAAAGAACCGACCAGTGCATGTTTCGTATTTCTGATTATTACTGAGAAACAGGGGATATTTTTAATGAAGTATCGTGATCGGTGTCAACAGTAAGGGTTGGACGCTAGTTCTTCATAGTTGGCGTGTATATTAAGTACTTTTATATCCTATTAAGTGAGATGAGGTTATTTATGACACCATTAAAAATTATTTTGATATTTCTCTGCTGTTAAAAATTATATGACGTAAAGTATTTTAATTTTTTAAAATATAGGTTCTGGCAGCTCTGCAAGATTACTTTAGAGGAAGAAAATCAATATCTAATTTTTTTAACGTTAAATAAAAGACTAGTTTAGAATATTATGATACTTTTAATAACTTAATATGATTTGTACTCGTAATAACGTTCATAACGGTAAAAAAGTCAAAATTTAAACTACGACATTTTAATGTGTTCTTTATTTAAAATATTCGCCAAATTTTTTGTAAATGAAATTCATTAATTATAAAGATTATAACATGAAGCAATTTAACCAAGAAAGAAGATCAATGTGAAGAAAAAAGAAGAATGAAGTCATAAGAAGATACTTTTGCTAACCTTTTACCTAAACTTTATTTATTACTTAATTAATTATTATTTTGTTAAATAAAATCAAAAAACATTACCAACATTTTCAGATAATAAACGTATACCAAGATCTATTTTTGATCGAGAAGGCATCGTCGTAAACAAAGAAGAAGAACAGCCCGTTGGTAGAAAAAAAACCGAACATTCCAAATCGCGTAGTTACAGTAGATCGGATTCTAGAAGCCCCTACTCAAGGCGGCATTCAAGGAGCAGATCGAGAAGTCGAAGTAGAAGGAGTGTAGATAGACTTGTAAATAAACGTAGAAGTATTGATAGAAGCAGAAGGAGAGATAGAAGCAGCGAAAGAAAATATAGTAGTAGAAGCTCAGATAGAGAAAGGTAAATTCGTGAAAACATTATAGTGGTGCATTGATATCATGAATACGAAAATTAGATGTAAATGCATAACTTTGATTATTTAGTAAACATATTTTATATGTCACAACAAGAAATTAAACAAAAATCAATAAAACATGTTTGACTGACGCAAAAGAGCAGTAAAATACTATAATATAAAGATGTCTAGTAAAATATTCCTGCTTATCTGGTCCACTAGTAATAAAGTTATCAGAATTGAATCCCAAACCGGCTATGGTGTACATTATCTTTTTACTATAGAAACATTAAGTTCTGTCTTACTGTGCTGAAGATTCGTCTGAGTACAGTCACTGTATTGTTCCCCAGAATTCGCCAGTTTTTCAAGGCGCATCGCTTAAGGTTAGGGCAACACTTTTGCCCCATATCATGCATTCGTGCAATAGTAGCAGTATAAATCTCGCCATCTGATAAGCAAGTTGTGGTGCTGCAGTCTGGTGATTTGCTGATTGAGCATGGTGCAGGTGGGTGTGTGCATGTGTTAGTGTGTCTGTTAATATTCAATCCATAAATCTACAAGCAACGGCATAACTGCAACCGCTATGTCATATTCTGAATTAATCCGCGGGTGTTTATTTGGTTATATCTTATGAACACTTGACCTATGCATTAATAGAACGTTCCTCATTTAGTCTGTCAAGAGTTGGTGTTGCCTGTACTAGAGGAAGCGAAAAACCACATAACATCTTAACTCCCTTGAAATAGTAATTCTGCAATAATTTATACAATCACTGATATGATCAATGAAGCCAGGAAAGCTATTGAATAATAAAAATTATCTTGTCTGTGTAGAAATAATTCCAATTATTTCCAAAAATTTACTTAAACGCCATTTCTCGTTTCACATGTATACTATTCGTAACTACAAACTTAAATCTAATTCTAAACACTTCACAATTTTGAATTGCAGAAGTAGAGATAGAAGACGAAGTGCAGATAGGGGTAGATCTCCTAAGAAATATGAAAAACGCAGATCTCATTCCAGAGATCGAGATAGTCATCGTGAGAGGAAAAAATCTATTACTCCGTTAAGACCAGGTGAATATCGTCCCAACCATCCAGATCTTTTAAAGAGACGATCCAGGGAGAGGGAGGGATATAAGTAAGTAATAGTAGATTATACCTCGAGTCTATGATTTGTATATGATTTGTAGCAACACATATTTATCCCCTCACATAACGTGGCCGAGATACTGTAACTTTCTTATCTTAATCGTATTCATGATTTCCATTTCCTTTGTCATCTTTCTGAGCAGCATCGAAAACACATAAGAACGTAAGGCATGCAAGGGCAAAACCATATGAGAATTTCTATAGGTGCTTATTAAATACACAAAAGTTCCCATGTATTATGGTTGTTTGTGTTGAACGTTATTGTTATGTATTTTATTCGTAATAACATATTATAAATATGGAAAATAAACCTACTAATACTAATTTTTATGTTAGATCTAGACGTAGTAAATCACTTTCTACTGACGGACCTTCTACTTCACGAAAGCGATCGCCATCATCTCCCAGGAGAAAATCACGATCCCCGCAACGATCGTCTAAAAGGAGGCGAAGCTCCAGGTCACCTGAACGATATGAAAGAAAGAGTAGATCTTCTTCGCCCAAACATTATGGATCAGCTCAATATGATAGATATTCTCGACGAAAAAGTAGATCTCCTCGACCAAATGATTTCAGCCCTAGAGGTGAGTGGTTTTCTCATAATGTGTATGTGTAAAAATATAGTGAGTTGATTATCTATAAGTTAATACTAGTGTAGTGGAATGATATACAAAATAATACGTTAAGACTCAAAAAATAAAAAGAAATGCATTTAGGACTATATAGACTGGAAACTATCCTCTGGTTATCAAAAATGTTCTGGTATATTTTTCGATTTTACCCAAATATTTTTTTTTAATGCTGCAAAAAGATCCTAATTAAGAATGAAGTTGTAGTTCTTGCACTCTATAAAATAAGGTAAAACTATTTTGATGATTTTATGAATTTTCCAGCTAGAAAACGTTATAGTAGGAGTCCTGAATATGACAGAGACAGAAGATATAGAGATCGCAGGAGGACCAGAAGTAGATCGCCAAAATCTAAGGATATGTCTCAATTTAGAGAACCAGGATTAGATTTTGGTTATTATGAGGTAAATCAATATTTAATACATAATTATTAATGTATATGAGATGTATATGAGAAGTCAATCCTGATAATCTTACGTAAGTTTTTTATTGTAGTAGAATTTGTAGGCTACCGGTTTCGAAGCTTATAATACATGTCTCATCATCAGACTGTATAGGTATTTGTTTCAACGAAAACAACATGAAACAAAGAATGAACACCTAATACAAAAAATTAAAATAAAAGTTCAAATAATCAAGCAAACAACTGCAACCTTAATTAAGAGAGTTGATACAATATATACTGTTAGTTAAATCATAACTGTAAAAATTAATTTAGTGAAAATATGTGTGAATCACTCTGTAATATACTACGTAATGACTTAAAATATTGCCTAGATATGAGACCTTTCGCTGTTTAACGATGTTTAGAAGCTCTCTTTGGGTATTCTTCTTCTTAAAACCACTTCATTTGTAATATGGTCGACCCATGTATTCAGTTTATTTTTATATCTTTTTCATTCTGCTGTACAAGTTGAAAGATCTTTTCTACATAAATATTACAACAGATAGGAGAGGATGCAGCTCTTGCTTATTTCTACTTGTTGTGTATATATACTCTTTATTCCTTTATTCTGCTTTTTAATTCTAGTACAGATGTTTGATCATCCTCAGATCTTTTCGTCTGTATTAATACATCATGTCTTACATTGACAAACGCTTTTTTGGAACCGATAAAGCCAATAAAGACATCCCTCCTCTGGTCAAAGCATGTTTGCACCAATAATTGCATGCAAAAATAACGTCTTGTGTACCTAAACCTTTTTGAAACCAAACTCCAAACTTTATGATACCGTTCTCTCTTCACGTTTGTTATAAACCCCAAGTGGTTTTCACGCTGCATAAGAATATGAGAACAAAACTTGTTCTAGTTCCGAATTCAATAGTGTTCTTTATTTCTTGCACCACGAGCAGATTATGTACTAAATTTCAAGTATGTAGGATTTTTCCTTTAAGAAAAAAGCTTCCTTTAAAAAAAACCCATGTTCCAAATTCTAAATCTAGGACCTTTCTATCTAGAAAAAAAAGAGGATTCTTTTTGGCGCTATAATGAATATACCAAGTTTCAATCCCCAGATCTTTTCCTTTAAAGAATAGAAAAAGCATAAGGATATAAGAAGAGGAAGAGGTACAAACGTTTTTTCAAGAAAAATAAATGGTATAAGAAAAGTTTTGCTAAATAATGCAGACTACTTAATAACTTTTATAATAATGTGGACAATTTTATGCTTTTTGAAAACGAAAATTGTTTCATGACAGTTACTGTAATGTCCCAGAACCAAAGGAAGCTGATGGAATGAGTGAAACTGTTGGAACAAATGAGTGGAATTTAAGTAGGGAATGTATTAAAATTCAACCTATTTGTTTATAGAGTCTTGACACTCCGATCAGACATGTATTTCTCCCCCAAGAAAACGTCAAACGCCATAACAATGCTAAAAAACTAAAACAAAAAATTATCGACTTGCAGTAGAATTTTCAAGAATATTCATTTTATGTAGCTGAGATCTGTTATCATAAATCTAAAAATTTTTAAAACTGTCTATCGGTAACTGTTTGTATTTAATTAATTACCGTACCACAATTAGGCGTCTGTACATTGTTTCTTGACAAATAACAATTTTTAATAACTAATAAATTTTTATATATTTTAGGGAATTGCTACTCCAGATCTTTGGTTGCATCCTCATCCTGGAATGATTCGAGGTTACATTCCTCGATTTTATCCTCCTTTTTATCCCCGTGGAATTCCTCCTCACGGCACGCAGGTAATGTTTCCGCCACGTTATCCGATAGTCCCAAATATTATTAGAGGAAAATTGCCAGTATACAACAATAGACAGAAGCCAAAAATTATACCAGCTACCGAAAGTGATCCGTCAGTTTCTGTTGTTACCAGTAATTACTGCCAAGACGAGACAGAAGGAAGATGTGTTATAGAAGAAGTAAACCATGGGGACGTAAAAGAGGTGCGCAAGTCCAATGATGTTGAGTCTGATCAACATAACGGCAATGAGTCTGAAAATAAAAGCACATCGGAAGTTAAAACCGATTAAAATGTTATCTTTAAGTATTTTTTTTAATAAAGTAAGTTGTTCCAGCTTTGAATTTTATTTGGAGAGTTATTTTGGGTTTTTATCGAATAGGACATCAGCCATTGGTGCATTGGTCAATTTTCGACGAAAATAAAATGAACTGATTAAATTCATTAGTAGGTTTTGCTTTTACCGTATTGATTTCTTGGTACTTAAATCCCAGTCACATCTATCTACAGCAGGTTAATACATACACAGTGTTTTACGACGAGTTTACACTATCTATATATCGGGAACTACTTTCACGACAAATTCAGTATCTGAAACTGAAAATTCAAAACCGGAGCTATCAATACATCAATCTGCTTATAGTACAGCTAAATCTATTTACAGTATACCTAAATCTGCTTCGAATCCTCTAAAAACACGATTACAACATCAGATACCTGGACCATCTAAAGAGATTAACGACAATACTAACCAACCTAAAAGTAAACGGACAGAATTTGATTGAATACCACTGGACGAACAACGAATTTCAATATCCTGTGAACATTCCCGAAAATGACTTTTCTGTGGTGAATGAATTAACGTCACCATTAGAATATTTCAAATTTTTTTTTTAGGTGATCTATTTGAGTTCATTGTTAACAATACAAGCCTTTATTCCGTTCAGCCAACAGCCGCAAAGTCGATAAGCGGTACTAAAGGTGAGATAAGTGACTTCATAGCGATACAGATTTTGATGGGCATAGTAGCTATGCCACTTGGACTAATGGAGTGTAAACCTCAGATACGATAAAATCTCAGAAATAATGCCTCTCAAACAATATCAGAAAATTCGCCGGTATATTCACTTCGCTAATAACGATCATATAAACAACGATCAGTACTACCACATTCGCCCAGTTTTGGACATAGTGAGAAGAAATTATTGTATTATAGAAGAAGAAAAACGTCAGAGTATCGACGAGATGATGGTCCCATATAGAGGGAAAAAGGCTGGTTCACGACGACAGTACATAAAATTAAAACCAAAAAAATGGGGTTTTAAAATATTTGTTAGAGCTGGTATACTCGGTTCGCTATTCCCAGTCTGAACTGTCTAGTGAATTTGGTAATTATTTTTTTGCGAAGTTAGTTACTTTTTGACACATTAAAAGTGGCTGGAAATTACTATACAACCAAGCACACGTACCCATAGCCAATATTAATAGTAAACAATCTAAATAGTAAATAAAATAATACTAATAGAAAATATTAAAAACATCAAGAGATAAAAAACACTTCACAGTGGTGTTTACAAACTTAAATGTGGCGACTGCCCAAAAACTTACATCGGTCAAACTGGTAGAAATTTTAATAAACGAATAGCAGAACATAAGAGAGATTTCAATATTAGAAAACAGATTCTATATACGTACTTCACATTAAAAATAGCTTAAGCTATCTTTGTTAGAAGCTATGAAAATCAACAAATTATAAAGCACAGATATAGTTCTGAATGACCAACTTGAGACAAACAGTTCTCCCCTCCTCAATATATTTCATTAGAGACTATAAAGTGTAAACGGATGCCAAAAATAGGTCACTCGAGAAAGGAAATCAGCCGAAACAGCTGTAGTGATGAGTTTTAAATAAATTTTGTGGAGTTTTATTGTTGAAACAAAATTGTTGTCCGGTCCGCTAGAAAATCTCTAAAATTTGGTCCGTTTGTTGAAAATGTTGGCCACTTAGCTCTAGAGCATTTTCTAACACAAGATTGTATAATAAAACCCATTTCTTAACTTGTTTTTGTTAATAAAAATGGAAAGACTCTCGGGATTCTTTCTAGTTCACCGATTTTCTAAGTACCGTATCAGGTTGGTAACTGTATTAGGTAGTATTATAAATAGTACATTGTTTACCGGGTAGGAAAAGCTTAACATTCCTGGACGACTGTGAAGATTGCTAAGTCGAGGCGCAAGCCGAGACTTAGCAACACAGAGTCCAGGAATGTGGCTTTTCCTACGAGGTAAACATACTATTTTTCCACAAATCGTTTAAAATTCGACAGATATTGATTGATTTAAAAAAACGCGATAATTTTATTCCCAAATAAATGGTGCTTTGAAATTCCTAATAAAATTACTTGGGTTACTACGGAAACGTATTGAGGTTGAATTGTCAAACTTGTTATAAATTTAATTGCTGGTGTTCTCGAAAGTAAAATGATAAGTGATGATGAAATTTCCATTCCTGGGACTCCTCCAGAGCTGGTTGAGGCAGTGAATACTGCTTCATTAGAATTATTGCCAAAGAAATCAAGAGAAAAGTACGAAAATGCATACAGACGTTTTATGGATTATCGCATGAGTAAAAATACGAGTTCTTTCTCAGAAAATGTTGTAATGGCATACTTCCTAGACCTTTGTTTAAAGATGAAATCTTCAACATTATGGGCCAATTATTCAATGCTGAAGTCAACCCTTGCACTTAAACACAATGTAGATATATCTACATACTCAAAACTTCGTTCTTTATTGAAACGGCAAGCTCAAGGTTATAGGGCAAATAAAATTTTAACGAAGGAAGAAATTGAAAAATTTATCCAGGAAGCTCCAGATAAAGAAAATTTAATGATTAAGGTAATTTACAAGGTTTTAATTTCTATTTAGATTATAGCTTTATTTATTTTTTAGGTGGCTGTAATATTTGGTATTTCTGGGGCCTGTAGAATGGATGAGTTAGTCCGAATGACTGTACACGATATAGAAGACTTAGAATCTAAGCTTTTAATCAGCATACCTGATTCGAAAACCAACAAACCAAGATCATTTGTAATTAATCAGATCTACTTGAATGTTTATCGAAAGTATGTTTCGTTAAGACCAGAAAATATGAACAGTGACCGATTTTTCTTTAAATATTAAAGCGGAAAGGGTTGTAGACAAGTGGTAGGAATTCATCAATTTAGAAAAATGCCCAAAATAATTGCTACTTATTTGAACTTGGTAAATCCGACAGAATATACTGGTCACTGCTTTCGTCGGTCTTCTGCAACAATATTGGTTGACTCTGGTGCCGACATAACTAGTTTAAAGAGGCATGGCGGATGGAAGTCATCAAACGTTGCTGAAGGATATATCGAAGAATCGCTTAACAATAAGGTTGAGGTGGCAAATAAAATTTTCACAGTACAAAATATTCAACAAAATGACACTTCCACCCTGCATGTTGTCCAAAATGTTTCTCATAGTTCTAAGAGTGTTCCTCCAATGTTCAATAATTGTACTGTCAAATTACTGTAAATGTAACAAATTGATCTTAAAAATGTATTCAGCAATGACTTGATGTTTTCAAAATATAAATTAATTCCTTATAAGCAATGTGTTTTCTATCATTTATGTCGAACACTAACAACTGTACGGAAATATCATTTCCTTACAGTAAGGAAATGACATTTCCTTACAGTAAGGAAGTCCTGACTTTTTCTTCAAGAAATTTTGACAGGAATGTCAAAATTTCCTGGCGATTTGCGGAAAAACATATTACTGATATTGAATATGATATAATCCACTATATGGTTTAACTTTACTTGGATAATAATAAATTTACAATGATAAAGGCAAACTAGTCCGTCTGGAATCATTGGTCAGTAAATGGAAGATTACTTATATCGGAAATCACTCGGTCCCTATTTGCGTTAGACATCGAATTGGACTTTGCTCTCGTCTTATACCACTTGGATGTGCAGATTTGAATTTTGTTTAATTGATATTAAGACTTTTTCGGCATTTCCTATTCTCTTCTGAGCTTTAGAAGACAGATTTGTAGCAGGTCGTAAAGATACCAGGCTGTGCCATCTACAACGTTGATTTGGACTGTGCGGCAGTATCTAAAGTTAGAATTATCATGCTGGTCGGCAACCTCCAAAGAAAAAACTGAACGCAAAATATAAAGTTATACGTACCTCACATTCTTATCATTATTTTGGTGACATATTAGTATTTTGGGAATTTTTAAAATAATAAGACTTACTCTAAATAAGTATTTTAATAACATACGCAAGTCAAGAGATATTTACAAAAAAATTTCACTTCTCTTTTACATGTCTTAACTTGTTGCAAGTTTTGTTCTTTATTTCAAAATGTACAGCAAAATACCGATGGTTGAATTTTTTGCTTACTTCATAATTACCAAAATCTTTAAATTTGTAAAAAGATGTAGTATCCAAGTATAAAATATTTTAAATTTCCTTATTTTAACCAAAAATAAAAATTAATAAATAGTCGCCTGTTTCTTTAGTTTGCTTGCACCTCTTTTGGCGGAGAAAGAGGATCGTTGTTCATTTGACCATCAACGCATTTCCATAAGCCGTAAGTTTTGCCAATAGTAGTCTGCCACAACCTCAATGTACCATCTTCGGACCCAGATGCATATAACTCACCATCGGGAGAGAATTTAACACAGTGAACTGAAATAAGTCAAATACATATTACATTAACATAATTATCACTATAGCAACAAAATATAGAATTAATAAACCTTAAATAGTTCTTTTTGGATGTTATACTCTAAGTCGACTTAGAAGTAGCTCCGTCCCTGTGCCTGTATTTTCATATCATCGAGCAAAAAGACAAAAGAGGGAATGTAAAGGTAGTGGGGGCAAAAATATTGTTAGACAGGAAGTACCATTTTGAGAGGCCAAATTAAACAAGGTAACAGAGTCTCCTTGTTTAAAAAATCAAATTTAGTTGTTTATGTTAGTGTCTGTCCCAACTGTCACATGAAATCTTATTTGTATTAAGTTTTTTAACAATTGTTTCATATTTTAGACTGTTAACGTTAATATTTAATTAAAACTTTCTCGTCTAAGACACATTCTGAAAACTATTTTATAGCTACTCTTAACAAGTGTCGGAAAATTTAAATTTGGCGCATTTGAATTTCCGGATATGTCCACCATCAGAGGCTACTTTTTTGGTTTCCTTTTCATAACGATTAGATTCCCTCTTTTGTCTTTTTTCTCAATGGTTCATGTCTATAATATTTTTAGCGAGCCGCGATAGTCCATGTAAACAAAGCGGCGTGATCTATAGTCTCAGGACTAGACTTGTTTTGTTTAGTATCAGGCTATCAGTAGAGTAGGCGCGTGTAACTTTTTCTTAACGTTTCTTTCGGCATTAAATTTCTACTTTAGGCATTTCGTTCTAATAAATGCACTATTTGTGCATATAATTATTTGTTTGCTAATTTAAAGTGTATGTAGTAGTGTTTTAGTTTGATTAAGACTTTTCAAGGTTGTCCGATCTAATTTGTAATTTAAAATGTCCCATCTACAGATACTGCGGAGAAAGTTACCCCAAAAAAAGCGATCAAAAATACGTTCTTTTAGTAGTACGGAGAAAAGTGATATTTATAATGTTTATACATCGACAATACAATCGCATCCAAACGCTTTGGTATCGGAAGTAATGAAACAGACAGCTTTTTATTGTGGAGTAGGTGAAGCTTCTGTGTACAGAATTAAGAACAGAAAAATACCGGAAAATTTTCTTCTTCGAAGAAGACTAAACTCAAGAAATCTATATTAGACCTATATCTATAGGTCTAATATAGATTAGAGATCTATATTAGATCTAAAAATTGATGATACCGATAAATATGCCATTCGACGAACTGTACACCAATTTTTTTTTAACGTGGAAAGATCCGATCGTAGTTATGAGGTTCGAATTGTTTTATAATGTCCCTGTGTCCGCTTCTTGTCGATTGACGATGATAAATATAATAAAAAGTTGAAGTTGTTGAGTAAAAGTGCTGGTTTTATTCACAGCTACTAGTAATTACACAATATGATGTTGGTTAGGTAACTACTTATAATAAACTGTACTCACATGAGCTCAAATCCAAAATTTATAATCTCACAAATAATTCATACCTCAGCACAGAGGTTATTGCTTCTATAATACCATACCAAAAAACTTTGAACTATTAGCTTACATTACAATTGAATCTAGGCCGTAATTGCAACACTTAGGAAGTTCAATTAGAAAATATATTATTCGGCAATTTATTTAGTTGTAGGTAAATGAACTATTTAAAATATTATACGATATGGTTTTACAATGACTCACTTATACACGGTGAATCTATAAAAGATTAAGAAGTTAAGAATAATGTGACATTACAAATTAAGGAATTAATTAGTGATTGAACAAACGAAATACCCACTATACAATAAGTTCTTTTAGCTGTTAACGAGGATGAGAGCTTACCGAATTTTAAAAGCACTACATTTTATAAACTTCTCAAATCACTTGATTTTAAATAAGAACGGGGGGTAGAAATGCTGCTTTGTTAGATCGAGGCGATATTATTTTGTGGAAATGAAATTTCTTAATCCATATAAAAATTTCGGGAACAAAATAAAAAAAATTATTATTTAGACGAAACATGGCTAAATTCAGGACATACAAAATCCTATGTGTGGGTTGACGAAACGGTCAAATCTTCAAGGCAGGCGTTTTACTTCCATAATCGAATACAGGCAAAGATAAATGGAAAACTAACACAGTGTATATTAGTACACAGCGGAGTCAGACAGGGTGACTCGTTAAGTCCACTTCTCTTTAATATAATAATGGACGAAATAATACAAGCAGTACGTAAAGGTCATGGTTACATAATGGGGAACAAAGAAATCCAAATATTATGTTATGCAGACTACGCCGCATTAATCGCCGAGACAGAAGACGAGCTGTAATTCTGTTTTACAATAAAACAGCTGAAGGTAGTAAAGAAGAGTTTAGAGAGCTATCAAAACTAACAGAGCTGACAAAAACTCTGTCCTTCTGCCAGATCTCTTGTCAGTACCGATTGGGAAAAGGCCCCTCATTAAGCAAGCTAAATATAGTTACTCAACTACGTACCTCCAATTTACCATGAGTTGTTGATAAATCTGCGACATGATGGTCAACAACGACACTGATGTCGATGTATTGTTTTAGGGTAAAGAAGAAATTTGTACAAAAACTTTATGATCTTTTTACATTTTTTACCTTTATGTTGCATTTCTTAGAAGTAAAAGTGATTTTATTTCTGAATATACTTACCGGGTCCAAAATGACCTTTGAAAGATTCTATTTCAGTTCCAGTAGTGTAATCAAATTTGTAAACTTTCAAATCATCCCCTCCGGCAACAAAAATGCTTTTGTCGGGATGAAGGGAAGCAGAATTTACAGTGGATGGTATTGAAAATTCTCTAATTTTTGTTAAAGTTTCAGCGTCTAGGAAAATCACACGGTTTGAATAAGTTACAGTTAAAACACTTCCATCTTTCGACACTTCAAGACTATTAGGAGTGGAACTAAAATCAACTTTTTGGACTTCCTAAAACAAATACGTAAAAAATTATGAAAATATGATTATCTAACATTAGTTACCGTTCCCGTTCCTCGATTCCACACTCTCAACGTTTTATCATCAGCACAAGAAATAAGATGAGTATCATTTCTAAAAAACTGCACATGCCTTATACCCGCTGTGTGTCCACTGAAAACTTCTGGACCTAAAAAAAGTTAATAAAAAATTTAAATCAACTGTAGAATTTAGTAAACATGATGCTGAAATATAAAAATTAAGTTATAGGTAAAGCATTTAAAGGTCTTTTACAATTTAGCTGACTATAATTTGAGGCAAAAATTTGGATGAAAACAAGGAGGAGTACATACAACTTTGAGCTGAAAAACATATACCAAAACAAGTCGATGAAAAGAAATTACTAAAGTATACTCCCTCTATAACATTAGATGTCCCGTGAAAGTTCTATTAAACTATAACCTTTTATAGCGAGGTAAATTTGGTTATAACAAGAGAATATAAGATCGAAAAAAGAGTTTTTTGCGTTTTTGGCTCGGCAGTGGCCTTAAATAAATACCCTTTTTAACTGCCGCCCGCAATAAACTTCTTCTGATTAATCTACCGACCGATAGTGTGTTGTCGGAAATCTGCAATGTACGCTTCACAAGTGTAAAGGAGCGTAAAGAGGCTTAAAATATGACAAATGTGACAAATTTCACCAGAATTTCGTTTCACAGTTATTTTTGTCGTAGATGTTTATCATTTGTTTCCTGATTGTGCATTCGCGTCTTGAAAGTTGTGTTGTAGATTACATCGTCACATTGATTACACACTCTAACTCTTAAAAGAAAAGCATTTAGCTTAGAAGAAAAAATTAACATCCTTAAAGATGTTGAGAACGGTAAGAAGAAAGTAGAAGTTTGTCGTGAAAGAGGTATTTCAAGTTCCACTCTATTTACCATGCTCAAAAACAAACAAGATTTTCGAAGTAGGTTCATCTTTTTCCATGTAAATCGACAAAACTACGTGTCGCAACTAATTAAGAGCTCGATACTGTAATGGTCAAATCGTTTATCATAAATAGGACTGCGAATGTTCCAATAAGTGGATCACTGCTTCAAGAAAAAGCAAAACAGTTTTCGCAGGTGCTAGTTGGTGATGAGAATGTTAAAGCATCGATTGGGTGGATGAGCCGTTTTAAGGTCAGGCATGAAATTACGTGTGGAAAAATTTGCGGTGAAGCGAAAAGTGTTTCCAAAGAAGTCACCGACAACTGGTTGAAGTCATGGATTACAATAAAACAAAATTACAGTGACAATAATGTTTTCAATGCCGACGAGCTGGGACTTTTTTTTTAAACTTACACCAGATAAGACCCTCAAATTAAAAAATGAACGTTGCTGTGTAGGTGGCAAGTTATCAAAAGAAAGGGTAGATGTAGTCGCGTGTGCCAACATGTCCAGTTCCGAAAAAAGGAAGTTAATCGTCATTGGGCAATCTCAAAGGTATGAATAGGTTGTTGATTCACATATAAATTTAATAAAAAATCGTGGATGACAGCAGAGATTTTTAGTGGAGAACTTTTGAAGTGGGACAGAGAGTTGGGACATCGAAAGATTCTTTTAATTGTTGACAATTGTACAGTCCATCCGAAAGCTAACAGTTTAAAAAAAATTCAACTTCTTTTTTTACCCCCAAATTGCACATATGTTCTGCAACCGATGGATCAGGGCATCATAAGGTCACTTAATAATCCTCAATAATGTGGAAAACCATTGTGAATCCCCTGTTACTTTATTGGATGCCATAAATTTCAACTACAAACATGGACACATAGATAAAAAAAAACATCAGAAAATGTTTAGGTCATGCGGGGTGGACAGAGACTGAAGTAGAAAACGAAGAAAATGAGTATCCTGTAGCAGAGTGATTGAGGTTACAACAGCAAGGTCAAGAACTAACCTAACTGAACAATGATGACGAGTTTGCTGAATTCATTGCCATTGATGATGACGTCATTGTTTGTGATCTCCCGACGGATAATGAAATTATCGCACAAGTAATAAATCCGCCGGCGGAGCGCGTTATCGTCAGTGTCGAAAGGATAAAGATGGAGAAGACAATCGCGGTGAATATACGCAAGAAGGTCTTAATAGACAAGATGTGGAAAGTGCTTTAAACGTTGTAAGAAACTTTATCCAAAGAAAAAACGCAAATGAAGAAGCATACAAACTGGTTTAATTCTTGGTCTACTAAACATCGTCATCTCTTTCTATAAAGTAAGAAAACAATGAAGACACCAATCTGCACTGTGAGCGAAATCAATTACCTATTACCACTTTACCAATAGAATTATTAGGTCTAGTTTCTTTATCACTACACGAATAAAGTTGATCACTGTCATTCTCTCGATAAGCAAGATCAGCATCAGAGTCATAATCCGATATATTATAATTACTGAAATCAGATTCTTCTAGTATTCGAAGAAGTTCATCTTCTGATAATCCTTTTTTGTTCATTAAACGAAGATATGAATACTTTTCTACTACAGGAAATGAATAAAATTGTCGCACACGATGATACCACAGTGAAATACAAACGTCAACAAAACTCCCAACCTACAAAAACTGCAGGCAGGTTTTACCGGACCAAGACAGATTTCCGTTTTCTATAGACCAGACCTGTTTAATTCATCATATAACAACACAGAAACTACGTTTCTCACGTGGCCACAGTCTCTTAAACATGATACCCTATTGAGGACAAATTGGTACACATGGTCTGTGGTAAAAACGTGCTGTGCACCAGTGTGGTGCACATTGGGCTTAACGTGTTAAGATCAGTCCGAATTATAAACTCCTACTGTAAGTCATAAATAAATGTATAGTATAAATTATGTAGTTTCTACATATTTCTAGTGTTAATGCAAATAAATTAAAATAATTTAGAATACTGTTTATAAATTAAAGAATAAAATAATAAATAAATATCAACTCACGTTGCATTATTTTTACATTCCTTGTTCAAGTATTTTAATTTTATTCGAAATAAACAACAATCTATATCGCAATTTTTAGTAATCACAGCACGAGAAAAATCGTAGCATTGCTTTCCAATTATAGAGTTGAAAATGTAGAGATACCATTAATCAGTACAATTATTATCCATGTTTGTATAATTATTGTATCAAGGTATAAACCAATTGATAAATTTCGTTACTTATTATTATTATATCTAAAATAAATTTAATATTTGCTGGTGTTACTATAATAAATACATTCATGAGTGTAAAAACAACCAGCAATTGTAATATTTACAATTATATAAAAATTATTTGTACAATGTAAAACAAATATTTAGAGAGAGAACTAATCACGAGAACCGAGAAAGGATGGTCGAATTCCGCACAACATACGAGCTAAGAGTAAACAACACTTTATTTTATCATAATATTTAAAATTAAATAAAAAAATTGAAAATACGGGAGGCCAAAGTTCAATAATGTAGTCACAAATAAAGCTATACGATCTAAATAGATAATCGATATAAGAATCGACTGATCTGACGTCACGATCATAGGAAATGATCGCTATCTGGTAGAGTACTTGTACTTGTATTTGCTGGTGACCATAGAACTGCGCGAAGGCGACGTTACTGTGAAGGTACTGGAAGTGGAACTATAATAACCCATATTGCGTAGACCACTGAAGGAGCCGCCTCACAGGCAACGTTGTGGTAGGCTGCGTTGTCCAATAAAAGCACGGTTTTCTGGTGTAAGTTGGGAATTAACTTTTCTTGAAGCCATTTTGTAAAGTTGTCATATCATATTGTAAAGCATACCGTTATGATAATCTCCACTACGCTGACCAGGTTTGAAGATTAGGAGGCAATTTGGAGCCTTTTTCCCTTCCGGCATGCACAATAATTAACCTTTGACCTTTAGCAACAGGAGCCTTTAAACAGTTGTTTGAACCACCTCATGATTTAGATGTTATATGATTGCTGTGGAGATACGTTTCATCAGTATAGATAATATAATGCTATGCTCTATATTTTTTTATTTTTCTTAGTCTGTTCTTTTGGCTTGAATATCCATTTTTTCCATCAGTATTTTTCAGTTGTCTTTGGTTTTGTGCCATTTAAAACTTAATTTATTCACTACTTGTCTGAACGACGATAATTTTCCTTGGAAATTAATACAGCTGACATTGTAGGTCTGCTGCCATTAATTATTGCAAAGGTATGAACTGTGTTTCTTATAATTTTTTCGTCATAAACATCTTTTTTTTGGTTTTGACTAATTAATTTTTTCTTTCTGGGAGATTTAAAGACGTTTCCCCAGCTGCCTAAAGGAGATGAAAAAGCGGAGACTCTCATTCCTTCTTTAATATATTTTTTTTTATTTAAAACCATTTTTATTGTTTTTCACCAGTCTCAAGAAATTAAATAAATGAAGGAATTTTATTTAAATTTCCTTAATATTACTAACTTTTCAGTTATTATAAAGTACCTACCTATCCTATTATATATTTATCAAATCTTAAATGATAAGTAATAATTGTTAGACTTACACTTTGAATTGCTGAATTAAACAAATGTGTCTTGACAAAGACAGTTTTTAATAAAAAATTGAGAAGCAACAGAGAAACGGGAGAAAATTTAAACAAATTGGTTAAAGTCAACACAAGTCAACATAACGAATAACCATGGAGGGCAACTGAACCACCAAATTTTTTCTGCCGCACTGTAGTCAGGAGTGGTTGTACTATATCTACTCTATAAAATAAGATTTAATGTGGAACCAAACATTACTAAAAAAAAACGAAATCTTGTAAGTTAAACAAGGCGATGAAAATAATCTCTATCTCTTCATCAACCTTTATCCATCCACTCCTGAAAGTAGGTATCTCCCAAATGCTTCTTTTTCTGCCTTAAGCCAATCTCATCCACTGTTTGCTCGCCATTGCTCTTATATCATCTACCCATTTCTTTTGAGGTCTCCCTATACTTCTTGTCCTGTCTTCATGTCCATCATCGCTGGCTACGTAGCCAGTTCATTGCCATATTACTTTTACCGGCTTTTGGTTAGATATCTTATTTAGGTGTTTCTAATTGTTAATAATGTTTGTGTATATTAATCCATTCTTGTGTTTTCTACATACTACTGCGCATAATTTAATGGAGTCGAATATATTCTTATAAATATGTTACAATTGGCAGCAACTTGTCTTAATGACCAACCTTATCCGATTTTGGAAATTGCTCTTGTTCTTTGCACATTGAAATGTATTCTAAGCATTTTTACGCGTTTAATAGCTTTTTATTTTTTTATTGTTCAATACTCGAGAAATGTTTAACAAGCACTTTGACATTTAGCAAATCCGTCCGGCACTACGATTTTACAGTATAACAATGCAAAAATTAAGGTGTAAACTATTTAGTACCCGCAGCTATACGTTGTGCGTGTAGAGAATGTTAAAGAATATGACTATGTTAAAGAATTTCAGACCAGCTAGTAAAACCAACACTATTTAGAGCAAAATTCCTGATTTTTTTTATGAGATGAGATTTATATGAGATAAGTTCCTAGTTTTGTCGCCATAAACGATCAAGGAATTCTGTAACTACATTATGGAGTACTATTATAGACTTCTTACTAATAAACGAGTAGAAAAATAAAGTTTACAAAATGTAAATAAGGTATTACTTACTAGCTTCTGGTTTATTGAGATCAAAAATTCGCACCAGTTTTTCATTGCTTCCTGTAACCATACAGCTAGAATCCCTAGAAAAATCTACACTTTTCACAATATGATTGTGTTGGAAAGAGTGTAGTTCCTCTCCAGAAATTGCGTCCCAAACTTTTCCTGTGAAATCTGCAGCACCGCTAGCAGCCCTTGTAGCTTCACTGTTTAAGGCTACTCCCCAAACAGCTCCTTTATGACCCTCAAATGTACCAATCCAGTCACCGGTATCGCCTTGACGTAACATTGGTTTGCCATCTGAAAAGAAAAGTTAAAATTAACAAAACATTATATTAATTGCTTAATGTATATAAACAGTTAAAACTATTACTGCTTAGATCAATGATTTTTAGATAATTGTTTTAATTTATGCAAACAACAATTGTTCTGGAGAATCGCATATAAGATATGATATAATAAGCAAAACAAAAGAAAGTTTTATTGATAATAAACATTTTTGTAGGTTCATAACACTCAGTATTTATTTATTATTTTTAATAGGAATGGGACAGATGGTGCAAGCTGATCACAAGTCTAGACATGAAACAAAACAGCAGGTGCAGTTGGAAATTAATTCGGAAATTACTGACAAAAGTCACACCCGATCAGATAGCCCATCGTCTCCTGACAAATGATAAGACGACATCAAGGAAAAACAAAGTGAAAGTACAATGAAATATTGACGAAGAAGAGGATGTTCTAGGTACCTCCTTTTGTCTGGAGGTGATGAGAGGTGCGATCCACCAAATGAAAGATAATAAAGCGGCTGGCCTAGACGATATACGAACAGAACAAATAAAGCACTTTGGACCAAAAACTCTATAGTAGCTCATAAAAATGATGAACTGTTGTGTCTGTACATTCCAAATCCCCAAAATCTGGAGGAAAACTAGAGTGATGGCCCTCTTACAACCAGGAAAGGATCCGGCAGATACAGAGTTTTAGACCTGTCTCTCTTTTGTGTCACCTTTTCAAGGCGTTCGAAAGAATGATACTGAACCGGATCACTGAATCTGTGAACAAGCAGGATTTAGACCCGGAAAATGCTGCTACAGTCAAACTCTTAATCTCACCCAACATATTGAAGATGGGTTTGAACAGGAAGAAATAGGACTGCCGCATATGACACAGTTAACCATCAACGGCTGCTGGTAAAACTCTATGAAATTACAAAGGATTTCCGACTAACAAGGTTAATGAAATGTCTTCTACAGAATAGACACTTCTATGTAACGCTTCAGTTCAAGAACAGTCGGTGGAGGGATAAAAAAAATGGACTAGCACAGGAAAGTGTCCTCGGGCCAATGCTATACAACATTTACACCAATGACCAACCCAAAAACCAACAAACAAGACAGTTTATTTACGCGGATAGAAGGACAAATTTCAACAAGTTTTATATAAATATTATTTATTTTTAGTTTTGTGGAAAATAAAAAAATTCTAATATATTATAAACTAAATTTTTTCTGTGTATGACCCTATTTTTTTATCAAAAGGGGTGCTTGTAAGGGTTGAAAAAAGTAGGCTCGTTTTATAAGTAAAAAATTAATTTTTGTCTATAAACAATGCACTCTAAAATTGTTTCAAATCATTAAAAATATTTTTTAATTCATTTTTGACAAAGGGGGTGGTTGTGAGGGTTGAAATGTTGAAATTATAATAAAATGTTATTTTATAAGCAAGAAATTAATTTTTGTTTAATAAAATGCACTCAAGAAATGTTTCAGACCAATAAAAATATATTAAATTAATTTAAAGTTATTTTATATGCAAAAAATTAATTTTCGTTAAAAAAAATGCAGTCAAGAAATGTTTCAAACAGATAAAAATATTTTATAATTCATTTTTGTTATAAGGGTGGTTGTAAGGGTTGAAAATTTCTAATAAATAAAATATTATTGTATAGCTAGGGTATATAGGGTAACCTGAAGAAATGGGGATACCAGGAGGATGACACCTGTTAGTGTGGCGTGATTCAGAATAGTCACCATGTACTATCATGCACAGAGATGAGAGAGACCTGCGCAAAAGAAGACCTATTGTTAGCGAATGACAGGGCCATCTATGTGGCCAACCATAGGAAACACAAAATTTACCTAAATCTGTTGGCATTTTAGACATGGAAAGTAAATGTAAGTGCTTCTGTTCAATATGGCATCTAGTAGTGTAATACTGTTTAAATGTTATTTTAGACTTCTCAGATACAATTTGGCCCATTGAATGTAACATCAAGAGACATGAAAGCATGTAAAGGTGATAGCCCCAAACTGGTCCTTGCAAAAGCCATAAGTAATTGATAGGAGGAATAAACTAGGTTAATCAATAGACTACAAAATTATCAATAAACAGAAATTAAGGCCAGAGTAGCATTATCAAATTTTATCAATTGTAAAAAGGTGCGCCAAAAACATATTTAATACAAGCGAAGTATAATGATTTTTTGCTCTCTTAACTATATCCCAAATAATTTATTCTTAAGGATAATTAATAAAAGTAAACTTAAATTCATTTGTTTAAACAATTATTTAATGAAATTGTATATTCTATATCATCAGATTTTTATGTTAAGAAAATTATCTTCATTAATTTATTCTAAATTTTTTACTTATTTTCTTATCTGAGACAATTAATAACAAAAGTATTTTTTATATACAAAGCTGTAACTTTCAATGATTAAATTACAAGAAATTGATTATTAAAATTGTAATAATTTAATAATATAAAAAATACTCTCGATAAATAATAAACAATAAATTAATACTCGTCAGTCAAGATTCTAAATTATTTTTCGTTCCAATAGATTTCATCTGAAAGTACATTACATTATAATTTCTTGACAATGTAAAAAACACAGGAAGATTATTGAGGGTGACCTTCCATGTCTACTTGTAAGGTTTTATTTCAGGTCAAACAACTAGCAGCATGTTAATGTTTTTAATTAGGCCAAGGTACAATTCATATAAACATACAAGGTTACAAATTGTAACAAGAAAATAATAAAAATGTGTTTACCTTTACACGCCGAAATTAAATAATATCCGCTGTCTGTAACTTCACTAAAATCTAGATGAACCACAGGTCTTGTGTGTCCACTACAAGTTAAAGGAGTTTGTCTTAAATTTGCCATGTTGTCAAAAAAATTAAAATAAAATCGAACTTTCGTGCAAAAACAGACGACTACCCATCGAGTTCTGTCAATGGATATCGTTGAACTAAAATTTTGACGTTTGCTGCCTGTTTGCCAAAATGAGTGTTTATGTCACTGTCAATTATATATATACTCTATGAGATACTATGTATATTATAAGTGTATGTTTTATAACACAGAATAAATAACAATCAGAATGCCCACTGCCCGCTCTCAGATGCCGCAGCACCAATGAAGTATGATTTCAACTCGATGATTATAAGTCATTGGTCACCACAGAATAAATAATTTTGTACTGTAACCACTGTAACTGAAGATTGAAGGGGCCACGTCAAAGTCAAGTGAAAGGTTGCTGGAATGCCCAAACATACAAGTTTACTATGAAATAATACAGAAGTAGAATTTGAAAGAGTTAATTAAAAAGAAGAAATGAAAAAATTGAAAAGTTCGTTATTTTAAAAAAAATATTTGAGTAGATAATAGAAATATAAACTATGGAAGCATTTTATAGCAGTGATGAAGAAGTAGCATGGGGACCAATGACCTTAAAAGAATATAAGGGGGATATTAAAAGACATCGTAATTGGCAAAGTAGATACACTACACATTGCGAAATTAAAGGTGACAACAAATTCCCCAAAGTAACGATTGAAAAGGAGATGGAACCGTCTGAGCGTGTTAAAGAGGAAGATAATCAAATTCCTGACATATCATCTTACTTAACAGCCTCAGAAGTTGGAAATGCTAAGAGTGCTTGTGAATACCAACAGGATAGTTTATTGGAATATCACTCTGCAATTGAAAAAAGTAATAATTCAGCACCTGAAAGTTCTGTCTATTTTTCTGGCACGGATATAGAAAAATCAGTGAATAAAAATATAATAGAAGATAAGGCACAGGATTATAGAGATGTTTCTCAAATAAACTTTGTACAAAATGCTATGGAAAGGACCTGTGACTACATTTTTAAAAATGAATATCAAACACTCATTGATGATAGTTTAAATTCTCCTGATAAGTCCTTTACAAAAGATGTGAAGAGGGATATATCTGGAAGTCCATTTGAAATTTCTAGTGATGAAGGAAATGCTACAGGTGAATATCAGAATTTAAGTTATGTTCAAGTTAGCAGTGAGGATGAGAAAAATAAAAGTGATAAGGATACTGCTAAAGATACACAAGATCAAGAGAGTATTTATCATAATACAGGTAAGGATAATGAGATATTTGTTCTGTTTGTAATAATGCAATGTCTGTAAGTTTACACATTCTCTATTTAATCCAGGTAAACCCTGTAGTAATCGATAATTTCCAAGATAGTACTGTGCTATAAATTTACCCCTAAATTGGGAAGTTCTTAACCCTCTACTGCATGAATTATGTTTGATAGAATTTTTTTTTTTTTGCAAAATTTAAGATTTTGTTATTATAAAGAAGTATATTTACCAAAGAATTTACAACAATTTTCTACTAATTAAGAAAATTAAAAAATAAGCCATATATGGCTTCCTATGCAATAAACCTAAAATGTACAAAAATAGACAGGTCCAAATATGGCTTCTTATGCGCTTAAACTAGTTATTGTTTTTAGGAGTGAAATTCTATGAAATAATTTTTATCTTTGTTTAAACATAAAAATATGTTACATTTAGTACATCTAACAAAAGATCTAAATTTACATTCATTATAGCAAAACAATCTTGTATTGTTCCACTGGGGAAAGTGGCCAATGGCATCTATACGAACTTCATTGCTTGGATAATCTTGAAGCAAAGTAAGCCGCTTTTTGGATTTGGGAGTTTCTGCTTCAGTTATGGAACTGCTTGGTGAATTGACATTTGGTAATGGTCGACCCCTTTTCTTTGGCAAACTATTCTTGCCCACCTTGCATAAATTTTCTGCAATATATTGTTTGAAGTCAAATAATGGCATATAATTTACACTCTTTTGGCGCCACAGGATCCATGCATTCGCAATGCACATGTCCAACAGGTGAAAAAATATTTTCTTGTACCATTTTTTTGAACGTAACTGAATCTAAAAAGAGCTTTAGCATGGTATCCAATAGATCAACTCCTCCCATATGCTTGTTATAAACAACTATTGATTTAGGACAAGGAATTTCACCATGTTCTTTGTCTTCTCGAAAATAGAGCTCTCTGGAAGTTATAGGAGAACTACCTACATATGTTGAGAGCATGGTAACTAGTTTGTTGTAGTACCAACAAACACAAGAGATTTCTACTCCATCTATAACACCAGTTTTTTCTACCATAGTACCTCAACCATTTTTTTAACTTTTTTGGTGTAGGCATTTGGCAGTTTGCTACTCTGTTAATTCTAGCTGTCCCTAAGGGCAGCAAACCATTGTGTGAAAGATAAACTTGTAGGTTAGGGCTGTTGATCCAATTATCAAAACATATTTTATGATTTTTGTGCCATGGGATTGTACTAGTTAGTTTTGTAACTATATTTCCACTTGCTCCAAGATCTGATGAAGGTATAACATATATATGTATATATATGTTATAACAGCAAATATATCAAAATTGTAGCTGAATCCTGAAACTCCACTAGGTACCAAATTTTTGAATCTACATTTCTTGGGTTTCTTAGGATTGTATTGTTTTAGACTGTGTCTTGTTTTAGTAGGTATGATTTGTTCATCAATAGAGAGATACTCTTCTTTAGGAACTAATAATATTTGTTCACATATAAGTTTATCGTGACCCGGTAAACTAGCTTGTATAAACTTATTGTTGTTATTGGAATGTAAACATTTTTTAATCTCTTCCCACTGATTACAAGTCATAGTTTCGTATATAAGTAAGTCGTTGGCATAAATGTGAGTTCCAGTAGAGTCTACTATAAGGTAATTTTAAAAGTGACATAAATACGCTGATTCCAATAAATTGTTCAATTTCATACTTTGTAATGTTGCCGGGTTTGTGAACGTTATCTAAATCGTAATTAAATAAGAATTTAAAAAAGTCTATAGGGCTCTCCAATCTCTGCATTCATTCTGGCCATTCAGATTCTCCCAAGAAAGCATAATCATTTTCATAATAACTCTTCAATTTTGATTCCTTCCATAATATTTTCTCTTTCTTGTTTTTAGATGTAGATATTGATTTATTTTTGTCTGCTGGTTTGAGTCCTATTGAGGTAGTTGCCCTTACATCGTCAACTTCTGATTCGGCATCAGATGTCTCTATGTTAGAATAATCAGTTTCAGATACTACTACGGACTGAAGACATTGTTTTGTAGATGAAGAAGGTAAATATTCTTCGTCTGAATCAGTGTAATCATTGTCACTTAACCCTCCATCACTGGGAATAGTGTTCACATATTTAGAACTGTGATAAAACCTTTGGGAATCCATTTCTGAAAACAAATAATATCCACATAAATCACTCTTCAAATGCATACAAAGTCATATATGGCTTCAACAAAATCTGTATATTTTTTTTGATAATGCATAAGAAGCCATATATGGATGATCACTAAATGTCGTTTTCTCTGACAAACCAAAGTAAATAATCACTAAATATCATCTAACTTATAAAGAACAAACACTAATGAGACATGAAAGAATAAAAAAAATTGATTACTTACTTGTAAAACGCCGATGATGGAGATAAATTTTTCACTTGTTCTAAAAAATCGCAATGCACAGCACGTTGTAACTAAAATGATTGGGTTGACTTGTCTAGCAGAGTTGCCAGATTTTAAAAATATATAGGGGTTCCATATATCCATATATGGATTTTCATGCGATAGAGGGTTAAGAATAATTTTATAACAAATTACAATACATAGTACACAAAAAAAGTAGGATTAAATGTGTAGTATTATGTAAAAAAGTTGATTTTGTTTATTTTTCTTATAGGTGCAGCTAGTTGTTCTGTTTCAGCGATATCTCTGCCAGAAATAGATTTACAGCAGTTCAGTGAGTCCAGTGACTGCCCATTAGATGACACAATTGAAAAAATTAATGCTATTTTAAAACAGGCAAATGACAGTTATGAAAGTAGTGATGAAGTAATAGAGAGTGATAAGGAAAACTTATCTGAAAATTATCTAGCTGATATTTATACATGTGATAAAAAAAGAAATTATGAAGTGTGTCCTGAATCAGTTAATTTGATATCTGGATCTTTTTTACAAAAATCTGTGTCTACAGTTACACCTGTTAAAGATCACATACATTTAAAGTCCCCAAGTATGTGTAAAAGTAATATTCCTCTATTTAAAAAGTCACCTAAATCATTTAGAGTGCCAAATGTTCCTTCAAAAATAAAATCTAGCCAAAAAATGCTAAAGCCTAATCTTAAAGATATTGTTAGTCCCGTCAGAATGTACATAAATCACAGTCCGAATCCTGTCCTAAAACAAAACGTACACCTTGTAGACAGGAAAGTTCCAAAACCTGATATATCGTCTAGAATTCCAGAGATTAAAAGAAATGATAATGTTGAATCTCTCCCTAATGCATTTTATAAACCTTCAAAAAATCAAGTATTAGCATCAGACAAACGTCTGCAACTGCCTGCTTCAATAGGCAAAATGGTAATTAAATCAAATGTGATTAAAAGCGAAAAGAAGTACCAGAGAACAAACTTATTTACAAATATGAGTTTAGATGCAGATTCTGAGTTAACTAAAACATCTCTAAGTGAGAGCCAACTTTCTGAATCAGACCCAAATATGTCTGTGTTATATAAAGCATCAGCACTGAGAAAGTAATTATATATAATTTTCTATCAGCATACTTCTAAAGTGTAACTTCTTGGATCTGTGGCTCCTATAACAGAACTATATCATGTATTAATTGGCTGGATCAATGCTTTTTCTGTTTTGTCACTTTATACATATATTAATTCAATATCTATGTTGGTATTCCGAGTTTCCTACTGTCTCTAAATAAATGAAGAAATAAAATCTCTGAGCCTAATTTCTTTTGTTGCCTCACAAAATAAGAAACAAGTATATTTCTTAGACTGTTATTATGCTTACTAGTTATTGTCAGGTCCCCATTTCTAAATAATCTAAAACTCGTTTTGACTGATTTTGATTCTTGAATAGTGGTTTATGTTTTCACACGCAATTTTCTTTTGTAATGATCTCTTTCTATTTCTATTCATTATTCTTATATAAATTGTATTATGGCAGTTTTACAGGGAAATACATTTTTCTACTTTAGGTTTCTCTACATGGTTATTTCCTTTTCTTTTTAACCCTCATAAGACAGTGGCTAGATTCTCACGTAAACAACTGTGTGGGGCGCATTTGCATCTGTATATCCATATTTTTTATATGTAAAAGTCAGGAAATTGATCTGAAAGATAATTAGAACTTGGGAATTATTTTGTATAAATTTTTCACAGAGTGAGCAGCACATACGTTTTTACACATAATACAGTAATGCTGGGACTTTCTGTCTTTTGTTCTCTGGCATAAGTAATACCAACCTTATCCCGAAGCTGGGTTAGCTTCAGGTGCAACATCAGAAATGTCCAATTCAGTATAAACAAATTTGCTCATTTGACGTAATTGAGAGGGCATAATATTTGTGTTTTGATCATAATATCTGTAGATAACATTTTCTTTCTAAAATTCCTGTCTTAAGTCTAATAAAAAACTTTGTCTTGCATCCAAATGTTTCGCATCATAATTTGGATTTTTTGTTTTCCAAATTTTGAAAGAGTTTATGGCTGAAATATCTAAAAGTTGATAAAACATTACCATGGGCCATCTGCATGTTTGGCGCTGTGTTTTGTATCATTGCACCATTTTGCCCGCTACATCAACGGCTTCTTTTGTTTTGTATAATGAAGTATCATTTCAGGTTTATAGTCGTCTTTTTTTTTTTTTCACCAACTTTATCATCAAAATGTTCCGTCCACAAATCATGGGGTGCACCCCACAGTCACTTTTCCAAAAAATCACATAAATGCAATGAGTTTTAAATGCTGTTGTGGGTGGAATGCATTTAGAATTGAATTTAAAAAATTGACAAAAATCAAAAAATTATTAAATAAGATAGGCGAGAAAAAGAATGCACCATCTTATGAGGGTTAAGATAAGTACCTATTTTCCCACATTGGTTGCTTTATTGAAAAGTCTTTTTAATTTTCTTTTCACCTTAGATTTTCTGTTATGTGTATATATCATTACTCCAGTTGTCAGAGACAAAAATGCCACTGGATATCTAAAAATCATACAATTGAGCTGAATTTTACTGAGAATGACAATTTTGGTACCTCCAAGAAGATACAATAAAGTGTACCAGTCCTACCCCCGGGATTCCCATTAAAACTCCTCTCATAGGGGGAAAACGAAAAAAAATCGATCAGAATGTCTTATCGACAAATGCGTTTTAAATGTAAAGGGTGTACATTTTGTATGCAGGGGGGGTTTTAGAGGGAAGCCGGGGGTAAAAGTGGTAAACTTTTTTGAATATTTTTTGGGGTTCCAAAATTGACATCAGTAAAATTCAGCTTGTTTGTATGATTTTTAGAGTCAGAAATCTCTGACGACTGGACTACATTGGAAAATTGTTTTAATGGTAAACTGTGTGTTAAGAAAGTTATTTCTATTCTTTTTTTATTTTCCTTATTTCTCTTGCGTAATTGTATTTAGGACCTTATTATTAAATTTTTTTATTGTTTTTTAGTACCTTTAGTATTAAAGTTTTTTTTATGGTTGTTATAGCTTGTGGATTTGGCAGTTTGTTTTTTATTGACCAAAAAGATTAAAATATGAAAGTAATTATGAGAAGACTACTGTTTTCTCATAGTTGTAAGAATAATAAGATGCACTTAGACCTATGAATGACATAAAGAAGGTGTCATTCATAGGTTAAGGTGCCAAATTAGAAAAACATCTTTAGTAATTATATATAACACAAGTTATATAGTTTTTTAAATTTGCAGCTTTTACTTTATTATTCTTTTAAAATGTAATGCAAAGAAAACTATTGTATTTTTATAAAAATTAAATATTTTGAATTAGTTTTCTTTATGCTATTCACTTTTGTTATTCTTAATTGATCTGCCTTTGTATTAGAATAATTTATTTTTCTTACATGGTGTTTTTAGTTTTCAGTTTTACTGTAAAACATATTTTGTATCATTATGTATATATTCCATTTCACAGTTCTGTGTTCTGTGGAGTGGGTATTAGATGTTAAATAAAAACCCATGTAAACTGCGTTAGACTTTCACGGCCATCGTCTAACTTGTTAAACTGTTTGTTCCGGATGTTAGGCCGTTGTCTTCTGAGATTAGTTCTCGACGTTTCGCCAGTGTTGGCCACGAAGTATAGCTATCACGTTGGCCATAAGTAAAAGATGGTCGGATCCACATTCCGATCCACGGTATACCCTTACGTCAGTTGTTTTCAGCTGGGAAGTTTGACGTTGGATTACATAGACGATTATCGAGCGCAGATTTCTAGTAGGTTGTATCCATGTAAATTTGTGTATGTCTCTACATTCAAAAAATCCATTCATAATTTTGAGAGACATTGTTTCACAAAAATCTCTAAGACGCATTCCGTTTTCATTGGTTATTTGTTCCCATATCTTCCTACGACTCTGTTATTTTCTTCTCTCCCTACCCTGCCGTTTAAATCCCCTAGATAAAGATTTCACAGTTTTCTTTAACTTCAGAGAGTATTTCACTCATCTTGTAGAAATCGTCTTTACTTTCTGGATCTGCATCTTCATTTGGGGCATACACTCCGACAATTACGATGTGTGCCCATTCTTTTTGATTACCAGTATTAGCAGTTGTTTATTTACTTCAGTCCACGATTTAATATTGTTTTTAAGATTTTTCGAATGGCAATAGAGACTGCTCTCTTAGCTCTGTTATCTTTGCTCACTCCACTGTAGATATGTATATATCCTCCTATCTGTTCATTTCCTTTTACCGTTTTCTTGGTCTCGATGAGAATACATATATCTATTTTCTAGTTGGCATTTACTGAGCTACTCAATCCACCCAGCACTTACCGGAGGCGTAGTTCTTTAAGATTTTCATAACTTAAAACTCCCATAAACCAATTTACATAAATAGCATGTAAGTAATTTCCGATACACACCCTGTAATTAACATAGACTGAGTAGTCTGTAGAGGTAAGTGATTACACCATCTTTTTTTCGTTCTGTCTCTGTCTTACATCAAGAAAGTATAGCAAGAAGGAGAGAAAGTAAAAAGTTGCAATGCTCTAGAGTGGGACAGATCGACTAACTGCAAGAGAGCGGCCAGTATGCTCGGTCTGTGTTAATATATACGTATATGGTAAATACTGCAGCAGTTGCTGTCAGAATGGGCACGACATATCCGAATGACAAAAAATAGAAACTATCTGTCCTAACTGTGGAAGCACAGAATGCCTTTATGTATGATTGAAATGCCAGAAATATTGATTAGACCTTGTAACTTGTTGAGTCTGCGTCAATTTAGTAATTAAACTTGTGCTATGTTCGTCAAATTTTGACTTAGACTGGTAGTGGCTGAAAGTTACTATACAACCAAGTGCATATGATCATACCCAATATTAATTATAACTTTTAAACAAATATTCATGTGCAGTTTATTAACAAAATAAATCAAAGGATTAAATATTTATTATTGAAATATTTTTAGTTTTACAAAAGGAAAGTTTTTAATTACAATTAATAAATATACGAATTTTTCCGGCAATGACTGTCAAAATATCCCCACGCTCAGCGAATCGACTCTATGAATACCATAGTGTTTATTCTGAAGTATCTTTGTTTTTATCACTAAAATTGTAGTCGTCAGTGTTTATTTTATCAATTTTTTAGGAAATAATACAGAAAGCGGTAACCAGTAAAAATACCAAATAATTTTAATTTGTAGCCACTACTGATGTAATGTCGTTAGTTGCTTATCTAGTAAATGTTTCCCTCTGTACATATCAAAGAGAACTTGTCTGAATTGTTAGTAGTACCTATATATTTTAAGAGTTTTAATCTGATATTATTTATTGTATATTATATTGCGTATTAATAGACGAGCTTTTAGTAGCTATTCTTTTATACACTCTTTTACATTAAAAATAAACTATATAAAAAATCTGCAGTTTTATTTTAAGTTTTCATGTGTGTAGTCTGCAGAAATGCTAAAGAATGGAAGGGAAGAACTGCAAAAAAGGATGTATAGTCTTATCAAGGGGATATGGGAAGAGGAAAATATGCCCAAAGCTTGGACCAAAGTTTTTCTATGCCCCATATATAAAAAGGGGGATAGGTTGGCATTGTGAAAATTACCGAGGTGCTGCTCTGTTGGATACTTGTTACAAGATATTAACCAAGATGCTAAGAGAGAGACAACAGATTTGCTGTTGATAAACTAGTTAATAGATCAGATTTTTATACTAACAAAAATCCAGATTACAGTTCATAGATTTTAAACAAGCATATGATAGGTTAAGAATGAATAAAATATATGACGTACTGAGCTCCTTAGGCATACCCGTAAAACTGTTTAGGTTAGTTAGAATGAGGTTAACAGAGACGAGGAGATCCGTTATTCACGGCACTTTTTAATTTTGTATTGGAAAGAATAGTCAGAAATAGCTGAGTTAAAATGACCGGGTCCATCTTTAACAATGAACATCAATATCTGGCCTCCGCTGATGATCTTACTATTCTAACGAAAACAATAAAGTAATTACAAAATGTTATCAATATTTAGAACAGGAGGTAAAATATTTTGACCTATAGGGCGTTCCACGTTAAGAAAATAAAATTGCGGAGATAGGGTATTGTATTTCTTATGGACGATAGAAGCACGAAGATGTCACAGACATGAATTAAAATAAATTTTTTTTAACGTAATTAACCAAAAGTGCCCAATCGAAACAAGAGGTGAAAAGTAGGGAACATGATTTTAATTAAATAAATAGTATTTTCAAAAGATAATTTTATTTTAATTATATAAAATATAGTAATGACAGTTTATTTGTTTTTCGGTGAGAATACCATATGCCATGAATCATGGAAATCAGTAGAAAACATTTGTTAGCTAAATCGTGCATTTTGCCGGTTATTAAAGATAAGCAATTAAATGGACCACTGTGTGTAGCGCGGTTTGCCAGCTATCTTTTGGAGTGCATATATCTTATTACTAATCATCATCATTTTGGCTTTACAACCCTGTGTGGGTTCTAGCCTCCCCAAGAATTCTCTTCCAGTCATCCCTATCCATCGCCTTCATCCGCCAAGCACGTATTTCCATATTTCTCATATCTCTAATTACTAATTGTAACTTAAAATAATACGGTGTGCGTATGTCAGCGATTTTATGTTGTTCTCTGATGACATAATGATAATATGAAGGTGAACTTCTCTACAGTTATTCTAGTTCGTGGGGTAAGCATCTTTCTGTAGGCTTCATTTTTTTCTTTTGTTGCATTCATTGTCAAACCACTGATTTTTACGGGCACAAATTTCTGTTCCTATTTCATTTTTTGCTGCTGCTTCAATGGCTTCCTTTATTCTGGTCCATAGTCTATATCTGTCTGACCTTCTAATTATTAGATTAAAGTTTAGTAAACGCCATTTCCTTGGATTTTTTTGTGAGGAACAAAATTTATTTAAATATTTTTTATTTCTTAGTTTACGAGCTAAAGTCTTGAGTATAGACAATAAAATTGTTTGACGACTTGGATCGAAATCCACCCTCGAAGCAGCCAAATATAGGTACATTAAAAAACTTGGGTGGACCCATCAGAATTAAAAAGGCCACGGTAGGGCCCCTAGACTATTAGGCAAATAATGAAAATCAGTTGACATCATTAATGAATAAAAAAATATAGATATTATTTGTATATGGGTATTAAACAAGTAATGATGCATCTCAATCAGCTCACTTCTTGTTCATTTTTGATGAGTCCATGATATTTGAGCCACCTTTTTAATTGCATACAATTGTATGCTTTAACGGAATTATCAATACGTGAAGACCCATCAACGATTTTCTCTAAAGATTGACTCGATTGTGAAGATAATACTTCGTTCTCAACCATTATTCATTAAAACAGTACAAAAACTATTGAAGTGCCGTCGTTTCAACATGACGGCTGCGCTTGCCCTGGTTAACAAGATAAAAAGGCCTATACATGGAGTTATGCCATCTTAACCCTAGATTACCGGACATTCCTAAATTTTACGATCCGCATATCGTTACCTTCAAAAGTCGTTAGCTAGAAAGTGTCGTGTGCAGTTGTACCATTTAAAATTTCTGCAATATAGTTTTTACACCTTCGTCGTCAATTTTACGAAGCTTCGGTATCTACAATAGTTTTATTAGTAGCTGTACATTTTTTTTGGCAATTTCCATCGTCATCGAATAAATTTCATAGAGGTAAAAGTTATTAGCTCATTATTTTATTTTGTATTCTTGTATTAAACATAAATTTTGAATTTACTATTTTATTTGGGAATACAGCCAACATTTTAGTTTGAAATTAATTTATTTGACGTTTCGACTTCCACTTTGGAAATCGGTATTTTGATAACGATTTCCGAAATGAAAGTCGAAACGTCAAATAAATTTATTTCAAACTAACATTGTGGCTATATTCCCAAATAAAATAGTACATTATATAAGATACCCCAAGGAAATAGCTTCAGAACAATATATTTTTCATTTCAGTAAAATAGATTCCAAAAGGCCACTGACAGAAAAAGAACTGGAAGAAGAGGCTGCGCGTATTATGAACAGCGAAGACTTTGACTCAGATCCCTTCGATGACAGTGAAAGATAATCTGGAGATAGAATCTTCACACTCGGATAATAAAGCTGTCGAAGATTTGATTGTATCTCCTTGTTCTAATGAACCGACAGGGCAAGATGCCATTTCGGATATTGAAAAAGTTTCTACGTCGATATTTGGAAAATTAAAGTATGTAGTGGTCCCACGAAAAAAAGTTTTAAGAGTAAGAATGGTCATAAGTGGTCGACCGAAGTTCCCCATAAATCAAGAAGGGCAGTTGCAAGGAATCTTATTCACTTCGTATTAGGTCCCAGAGATACCGCTAAAAACTGTAATACTTTTAATAAACACTTCTTGCATTTCTTACCACCGTCACTTGAAATTATTTTGCAACATAAAAATACAGAAATTGTAAGACAAGCTGAGAAACATAATAATCATGAAAATGTGTCTCAAATATCAATTGAAGATTTAAGAGCCTTACTTACAATTCTTGTCCTTTCTGCAGCAAAAAAGATAACCATTTATCTGCAAAATATATATTTAACACCTCCATTTCAGGAACGTCTTATACAGCGTGTATGAGTTGTAATCGCCTTACATTTCTACTAAATTGTATAAGATTTGACGAGAAGTAAACAAGGCAAGAGAGACAAGTAAATGATCCTTTCACTCATATCCGCGAAATATGTGATATTTTTATTGAAAGATGTCGCATTGAACTGCTAGGATTCCGGGGAAGATGCCCTTTCAGGATGTACATCTCCAATAAACCTTCAAAGTACGGGATTAAGATTGTTATGAATGTGATTCCTCCAGTAAATATATGTTGTATGAAAGTGCCTATTTGGGAAAAAAACTAATACCAATGGTTTGCCACTAGCAAAGCATTATGTCAAAGAACTGACAAAATCTGTCCATGGATCACATTGGAACGTAATCATAGATAACTGGTTTACGTCAGTGAACCTAGTCGATGAACTGTTACAAGGGACATATAAATTAACAGCATTAGGTACTCTTCGCAAAAAAAAAAGAAATTCCCACAGAGATGTTGGCACTAAAAGATCGAAATGCAAACTTCGATGTTCTGTTTTGATCAGAAGAAAACTTTGTTATCTTACGTTCCTAAAAAACAGAAATTAGTTTTACTGCTTTCAACTTTGCACGAAACGGCAGAAGTATCAGAAGAAACAGGCAATCCTGTAATTATAAAAAATTACAATAACACAAAATCATGCGTAGATACTTTTGACCAAATGTGTTCCAACATGAGCTGTAACAGGAAAACCCGAAGATGATCGTTGTGTGTATTTTATGATATGGTTAATATAGCCAGTATTAAGTCCTATGTCATTTACACATACAACACATTAAAACGAGGTGAAAAGCCCGTATCTCGGTACCAGTACCTGGTTGATTGAGCCAGTCTCTTGCCGAATTATGGATGAGACAAAGATTCGCAACCGCTACTCTGCGTCGAATATTCGTCACGATATAGCTCACATTTTAAAGATACCTGCTGCAGAAGTTCCCACATATCAAGATAGAAAAAGAAAAATTTGCTTTTATTGTACAAGCCAAAAACGGCGAATGACAACTACATAGTGCCAAGTATGCAAGCATGCGATATGCGGTGAGCCTCTTTAAAATATTATATTATAGTGATAAATACTCTCCTGTTCAGATTTTGAATATACGTTTTGTAATTACAAGGTATTCTTTATAGGTAGTAAAATTTACAATAGTTCGGTAATCACGTGCGGCTAAACAAGTCAGGGTAATCTAGGGTTAAAGAGAATACACCTGAATTTTTAAATAATTTCCTAGTGACCTCTATTAAGTAACATACAGGATAGGGATCAGTCTTGCTCAAGGCTTTGTCGTATTTCAAACTTCTTTTGTCGTTTTTCAAATTCTCTCCCCTAAGCCCAAGAGTACATTATACATTATACACAATTGAAAATTCATATATTATTTGCCTAACTTATTTTATTACTTCACTTCTACTTATGATTACTTTTGTTTGTTAGTGCCCCTTATTTTGTATTTTTAGTTTTTTGATTTTGATCAGAATTCTCAAAGCTTCCCATTTTTATAATATATATAATAATAAAAGTTTATTACAGAAAAAAAACTTTATTCAAAACAATACAAAAATGTGATAGTCAGAGCTTGTGATAAATAAAAATTTTGGCACATGGCAATGATTTTTTGGTTTTAATCGTTAAGAGTTCATTGAACTTACAATATCACAATTTATATACCAAAAATTGGTCAAACAATAAATATGAAATGTACGGCATATAAAATATACAAAAGCTATACTTATAATTAGGAGACTCCATTTTTAATTAATTTTTCATCCACTCCATTTTCTGAACTATTCGGTTTTGGAGGGACTTCATCTAGGTCTATGCTATAAAACTTCTCACTCAGAGGTTGCCCACCATTTTTCTTCTTCTTCCTGAAAAAGTAATTATTATTTTATTTAGGTTTGATCGACTGATTTAGTAGTGATCGACTTAATGGTTATGTGTTGTTTTGGATTGGTGAGAATACTTTCAGAGAAAGTGAACAGAGATAAATATACCATAAGTATATACATTTACGGTATCTTAGAAATATACATTTTCAGGATACACTACAATACTTTTTTTTATAGAATTTTTTATTGCATCACTGGATTTAGAGTACCTCCAGTTAGTAAGTAGTGGTTTAAAACGTCACGATTTTAACCAACAGCTGTGGAATGTTATTCACAATGTTTCAATTAATCAACGATTCAATTTATTTGTTTCGTTAAGTCAGAACTGTGACAGAGGTTAAGAGAATCCGGTAAAGAGACAGAAAGGCATATACAGGCATCTACAGCAATTGCGCCAAACAATTAAGAAACAAAATAACAAAGCGATCGTAAGCGCTACGACAAATTTATCCAACTAGATGGTGTCACTAGAGTCAATTAGAATTAAAATTAAAATTATGTTCATTTATCGAGAGTAGGCTCGCATATTGTGAAGACATGTGTGGTATTTCTTTACTGTGTATATTTAGGACTTTCTAGAACTGTTCTGGTGTATCTGATGAAAGTGTCTCACAATAGATATGTTACAGACCGAATTAAAATATTTTAATAATTCAGACTTAGTGCTATAAGGCTGTCCTTCTTTTAAGTGGGAAATTCACTCATCCAGATAACTACCGTTTCAAAAGAATTGAGCTCTGTGAGTCTATGTGAACATGACGCCCATACGTTACATATTTCAAAATTGTTGGAACTCATCTGGACGTCGCGAGCTGTTTGATGTTGTCTAGAAGGGTCTTTTGGAGGACACCAGTAATAGTCTTCTTCTTCGTGTGGCCCATCCTTTTAGAACATTGGCGATCATCACGGCCCATTTTACTCTGTCTGCACCAGTTCTGAAGAGCTCTATTATTGTTTTCCCACTCCATTGGTTTAAATGTTTCAACCAGGATGTGCGTCGTTTCCCCGGTCCTCTTTTTTCTTCCACTTTCCATTGTATAACCAATCGCAACAACTCATATTTTTCATTTCTTAGTAACAGTAATGGTAGAGAATAATTGTATTGGGTACTTTTCATTATAGCCCTTCTCTTTATTTTATCTCAAAATCTATGTACTTGGAGACCTTCTCGTTGTATTTAATACGTAGAGTATTATTGTTAGGTATCGTCACATAATAAATGTTGTGTGTTTAGTTAATTCATAAACTAGTATGAGATCCGGTCTATTATGTGCTTCTGGTTGATCAATAAGCACAGTACGGTCCCAATATAGCTTATGGTTGTCATTCCTAAGCTTACCATCAAGAATATTGATAATAGGAGAGATGGTTGGTTTGGAAAAGTTTCAGTATTTTAGCTATTTTTTAATGAAATATTTTTCCTACTAAGCCTTGTTTTTTTATATTCATAATTTGTATTTCAACCTAACCCAATAGCTGGATTCATTCAATCCATATTTTAAGTGTGTTTGGATACATTTGTTATTAATTATAGACGCTTTCAGGAAAACATATTTAGTTCATATTGCGTTTCATGTTGGAGGAAGTGTGTTCATCTAGAATTGTAGTTTGTTTATTTCTTGCGTTTGTTTTTATATTAAAGAGAGTACATATTTTTCCTGGTAGGTTAACTGAGGTTTGTTGTAAATTGGCTGGAAAGTTTCGATTTAATAGGTCTTGGAAATTATTTCTCTTACAAAAAAGCTGTAAGTTCGAGAAGGCATTCGACCGAATAAACATGATATACTTTTGAATTGCCTTAAAATAGCAGTACTTGACAATTACGATATAAATCTGCTAAAATACTTATATTACAATCAAGTAGCCTCTATCCAAATTGGAGATATTCGTACTGAAAACTTCCCATCAAACGTGGAGTACAACAGGGTTGTGTTTTGTCACACAGTCTTGTTAATATGTACTCTGAACAAATCTTTAGTGAGGCTTTGGATGATAGACAAGAGAGAGTAAGACTAGAGAGTAAGACTTACTACATTAGTAAACCTGGTCAGTAAAGCAACTTATTGGAGAGGCTTAAAATTAACATTTCAAAGACAAGTGGATGGCGCTTGGAAAAATTAATATAGATTAAGGTTTGCTTTCGCTTAATAGAGAGGAGATACGTTATATATTCCTGGATAGTGACTATAGGATCTGCAGAACCTACCACATTGTCAAGAAGTAAACAAAGTTGTGAGAAATGTAGTGCAAAAAGTGAGGAATGGTTGTTGATAAAGTTCTTTATTGGTTTAAGAGTGACTGAGAAATTTAATTTGGAATGCTGATTTTGTTCTAGCTAGGTCAGTGGGGGAGTGACTTCGTTTTGTTTTTTTGTATTGGTTTTAGGTTCAATAAAGATATTCAGAGTTTTATTAGGATCGATTTCAGTAGACAGCATTTTATTTGCAGCACGTTTTGAGCTGGAGGGAGTATCTTCGTTTGCAGTTTTACGTAGTGTGTTTTTGTAATTTGGTTCTTTTCATCCCTTTCATTTGGTAGAGAGAGTAAAATGTTCTTAAGTGGATTATCAATAGTTTGTGATTGGATTATCAATAATGCACAAAAAACTATAGCTTGCTTCTTGGACAGAAAGTGGTAATGTGAGGTAATAGATGAGTAGCTTTGGAAGCGTTTTGCTGTGAAGATTGGCAGCATTATTGACAAATATGTGGAAGTAACTAATGCAGAATCGGCGGTAGAAGACATTTAAAGTAATATATTTAAAGAAGCATTCAAATACTTAACTAATTCGAAAAATAAGAATTGATTGTTACTTACTTTCCAAATTCTTCTCCTTCCTCCATGGTTTCGGGTAACTTTTTATTTAAAGTTTCTGGTAACACCAGTGACATTAGACCACCTATAAATGCACAGGTTCCAAATACTAGCAGTGGTAAAGGCAACCATACATGAGACTAAAATAATAAATGTATTAGTTTTCTCTATGTATATTTTCTTTAGCTTAACATTAGTTCAAGTAATATGAATCGCAGGCTGGAAAATAAATAACAATATCAGACTATACGAAAATCTCAAATTATAAGATTTGTTATTCTGATCAATCAATTTGTCTCAATTAGTTATTAAGATAAATGGGGTCACATTAAAGAAAATTATCGTATAAATAGCAGTAATTGCTTACTACTATAAACTTTAAACATATTACTTGTGGTTTCAGCGTAATATTGGTTACATCGCCAATAGTAACAAATTTACAAATTATCTGAAGAATTATATTTTTTAAATGAATATATTTTGACATTATTTTCTGAAATTTTATCTAATATCTGATACATATTAAAACATACGATGTATAAAGTTTACAACAAATTTTACTTAACTCTTCGGATGTCGCGGTCATACAGTGTACTGTATAGGTCGCGGTGTATCTCAGAGATACATCCGTTTAAGTTTAATGTTTCAATAAGATTGAAAAAAAAACGATAGGGATCGGAAGAACCGCTTATTTTGAACATAACTAATAAAAAAATAAGCGAATTTAAATTAACTTATTGTCAAGAGAAAATAAAATAAATGCAGTATTAAGAACATAACAAAATAAAAACATGTAATAAATATTATTATTGATACTAATCTAAGGCAAAATATCCCAAACACATAATTAGATATAGCTAAACTTAATCAAATTCATCAGCGAAAGGATTAGTAAAACGATTATAACAACTATTGCAAACAATATTGCTATGCTCAAGACATAAAAATGTGGTACAACATTTACAATAGTATTTGGATAAACGCTCCATCTTTTTCGCATAGTAAGAAGAACACCTTTTTCTTTTATTGGCCGTGTTAGCAACATCTGGATCTGCCCCACTGGTTGAACTTTCCTCCTTATGTTTCTGAAGCTGCAATGGTCTGTGAATACCTGTAGTAATATCCGATCGCCGTTTTATTTGCTCTGACAATAACTGACTTGAAAGGTTTCGAATGTATTTTTGAATTCTGATTTAGCATGTGAATGGACTGTGGGTTGATCCCAGCAACGTTCAAGACGACGTAAAATATCATCATAGACCACTTCATCTATTCATCATTTTCATCTATTATTCAACTAAAAGTACGACATAAAATATTGCATATCATGTCTATGGTTGCCGTAAATCAATTAAACCGGGTTAATTTTTCACACCAGATAAAATTTCACTGAACAGCACGGGCTCCGTTTAAAACATGGCTGATTCCGTTTCTTGACTAGCAGAGTGGGCATTCTGATTGTTTGGGCTCATACACTTTAGTATTATAAGATTTTATGTTGGCTACAGCTCGTATAAAAGAGTTATATTATCGTTAAAGTTTATTGTGCCGTTATACATACCTACTCAAGAAGTCTTTAAAATGGTACATTACTTACCAATGCATTCATGTAAGGAGCTAATATCGATCCAAATCGGGCAAAAGTTGACCCTGCACCAAGTCCCGCGTTTCTGATTACTGTTGGAAATTGTTCAGTAGATAAAATGTACACTGCACCATAACTGGCAGTGATGGTCAATTTTCCTATCATAGCTAAGGTTATTAGAAGCCACTGGTGCCCTTAAAACGATAAATATTAAAATTTCAACTCTTTCATCTAGAAACAATAACACATGCCGACATGAGTTTGTAGCATCGAGTTGTATTTTGTTTTCCGAGTATTTAGTACATTTTAATGTCATCAAGGAAAGTGTAAAAAGAGTTTTGATATATTTTATTACATATCTGGTGATTTAACGATATCAAAGCATCAAAAAAACCTAACAGAATTTATCAAGAAAGCTTATCACGCTTACTTCAGTGTAAACATTGGTGATGAGGACAAACCTTGGGTTCCACACAAAGTGTGCTTTCAGTGTGTCCAGCTACTGAGAAAATGGTCAAAAGGTACACGTAGCTCTTTACCCTTCGGCATACTTATGGTGTGGAGGGTACCAAAAAACCATGGCGACGACTGTAACTTTTGCTGTTGCAATGTAAAGGGTTTTCGTTCGAAAGTTAAACATACAATTCAGTATCCTGACATACCGTCTGCTAAACGACCTCCACCTCATGGACCAGGAATCCCTATTCTTCTATCTTTTTTAACACCATCCAACAGCAATCATCAGATGAAAGTTGAAACGAAAAAAAAACCGATGCAGATAATTTAATCCTGATATAGACCAACCCCAATATCCATGCTAAACTAAATGACTTAGAGACAGACCTAGCCTATTGAGGGATACTGCACAAATCATAGGATCACGACTGAAAGATAAAAATCTGTTGGCTCCATGAACCACATTTTCGTGGAATAGGCATCGTGAGAAAGAGTTTGCGGAATAATTCTCTTGGAAGTCAACAAAACTATGATAGCCTTGATGATTGCCAATATCCGGACCGGATAAGGCACTGAAGAAGAAGAATTGTTCAAAGACAGCTCTATAACATTCAAAGTAGATATGTGGCTTTGAAATGGAACTCGCGAGTGAATCGAGTCGGTCGATGAATAGTAGGTACGGCAAGATATAGTGTCTCGGAACTCAATGAAGTTCATTCATTGATCCTTACCAGATGGCGTTAAGTTGTTAAAGCTCTAGAAAACCGGAATACGATTAAATCATTTATCTATATCAATTGACAGATCCATCCGCATTACTTACCAGCCGGAACCAGCATAGTAAGAAGTAGACATCCTCCTGTTATCATCATACAAGAACACATTAAGTTTCTTCTACCCCATTTGTTTAAGAATAAAAGTAATAATGAGTATCCCGGTATTTCCACAGCTCCAGATATCACAAAATTTAAATAAGGATCTCCTCCTAAATTATTCGTATTCCAGGACAAACCATAATATGTCAAGTTGTTAGCAAACCTAAAATTTATATATTTTTAAAAGTTTTTATATCTACTAGAAATAAAAAATTTAATTATTAGTATAAATAATAATCTACTTCAGCTTCCACTTCAGTTCCACTCCGCCCAGTTCCGCTGAAGTGGAACTGTTCGAGTCATATGGCCAGAATGAATGACGGACGATGGACCAAAAAAATTAGTTTGGAGACCACGAGCTGACAGAAGAAACAGAGGTAGATTACCTACACGATGGACAGACGACGTCAAAAGAATCACTGGGAATTGGCTGCAAGAAGCTCAAGACAGACAGAACTGAAAGAAATTAGGGGACGCCTATGTCCAACTCTAGACGCAGAAGTCTGTATGATGATTTTTTTTATTGAGTTTAATGCGTCAACAACTAATGGTCATTGGTATGGTACAGTGAATTTTTACAGTCAGGTACCTAGTGTAGTGTGTGTGAGTGTGTGTGTAGAGTAATTGTCTTGATACTTAGCAAAGTCGACGTCATTGTCTGTGCTTAGAGACGCTAATTGTATCCGAACGTCTGCGGTCCCTCCGGTGAGTACCGATCGCACAAGGGTAGAAATTATTTTCATTCATTAATTTTTAATAAACGAAAATTTCTCCACCTAGGTGAGATTCGAATTCACGACCTTTAGGTTCAAAGGTAGGCGCTCTTACAACTGAGCCACAGAAGGGGTTATCTGTATGATGATGATGATCAATAATAATCATTAAAAACGCACAAAACCAGTAGAACGTGAAAAAATCGTATAGTTTGTACAATTGAATATTTAAAAGCAAATAGAAAATCAACGAATCCAAATATTTTTTATTACCATGCTGTATGCATTATTCTAATAGACCCAATTTTCGCCTTAAAGGAACACTCCTTTCCTAGTTCTCCAGTAATTTTATTCACATTGTCATTGTCCATGTCTCACTGCAGTATATTACTACTGCTGTTGTTTGTCAACATCCCATTAAGCGCGTGTAAACTTCTATTGTCCACCATTATTCTAGTTCTAGCTTATATTTTTTCTTGAATAGATTCTCCCAGCTACGGGAATTTTTGCACAGGCTACCTTACCCTATGTTATCATTTAATCTGTCATTCTTAAGATCATAGTTTCCAAGTATTTCAGCTATATATATTGTCGCTCACTTCACTACGAACTTTACTTGCATTTATAGCTACTGGTATGGTCCCATTTGATCCATCCGTAATTGCAGAATACGCTTATTTGCACAAGAGCAGTCATAATAACAACTCACAAACAAATTCCGTAAGAGTTCCAGAGCACACTCCGAATCCTTCAGTTGATATAAACAAACCAAAGTGTTTATATCTCAAAAGGATATAACACAAAATATTCAAGTATAGTCGCGATAACATTATATAGAACGATTTAATTGCGGCGATGTTTGATACCCTCTTTTTAGAATTGATCGGATACTTGCGTTTTAGTTGGGAAGCAGTTCGTTAATAGAGTGTGAAGCGTTGTCTGATGAAATTTAATCATTTTGAATAGTGACATAGCAGTTCGTTAGTAGAGTGTAGAGCGATGTTTGCTGAAATTTAATCACCTTGAATAGTGATATGGCGTCCGTTGGACAATGTAGTTGAAAATATTGTGTACGATATCAACACTGATTTGCAGAAAGTGCCAGTGCCAGTGTGAATGTAATGCCCAAAAAAATACCCGCAAAGAAGATTCGAATACATTTAAATACTGAAAAACACCAAGTATATTTCAATTTGTACGAAAATTTAAATAAGAAATTCAGCTTCGATGAAAAACTATTGATACAAGCAACTTCTGATTTAACAGAAATTCCACTTTCAACTGTATACAAACAGTTCAAAATAAACCCTATCATCGCAAGAAGCGACTGACTACAAATTTTAAAGACCTATGCTTTAAGATGTAAGATGTTTCATTTATAAAACTATTAAAAACCACAATATATGATATACAACTTAACCAGCCGCTGCACTATAACTTAAAGCAGAACTCTCAAAATCTGCGTTCTTATATATTTCCTACCACAACTATACTAATACTTACCAGTCAAAAAATATAATAAGAGATTTCTTTCTCATATTAGGGTATTTAAATACGTCCAGCACAGACGTGTTGGCGCCTTTATTAGAATTATTAGTCTCTTGAGATGTTAATAGAAGCTCATTGAGTGTTTCGTCGGAAATTTCTACTTTATTGTACTTAGCTGCTTCTCGAATAAGTTTTTTAGCTTCTTCAGTGCGATTTTTCGTTAGAAGCCACCGAGCTGATTCTGGAATAAACCTAAAAATTAATTAGAATAAAATAAAATTCGTCCAGTAGTCAGAGATTTGACCTCTAAAAATCATATGAACAAGCTGAATTTTGCCGAGAATATCAAGTTTGGGATCCCAAAAAAGATACGAAAGAGTTACCATTACCATACCATTTGGTCTACAGTGTCCACCCCTGATTTTGTCTGATTGTAATAATTGATTATTTCTGGCTTGGGCGTATCTGAATTTACTACGTCACCGAAGTGCATCTTCTTCTTCTTCTTCTTCACGTGCCATCTCCGCTACGAAGGTTGGCTATCATCATGGCAATTTTGACCCTGGAGGCTGCCGCTCGGAACAATTGTATGGAAGTGCAAGCAAACCACTCCCTGAGGTTTCTCAACCATGACATTCTTCTCCTACCTATGCTGCGCCTACCTTCAATCTTTCCTTGCATAATTAGTTGTAACAGTTGATATTTGTTCCCACGTGTAATATGTCCCAGGTATTGTAGTTTCCTCATTTTAACACTCAATACGACCTTTTTGTTTGTTCATCCTGTCTAATACAACTTGGTTAGTTATCTTATCCTTCCAGGAGATTTTTAACATTCTTCGGTACGCCCACATCTCAAATGCCTCCAGCTTACCCATACATTGCTTATTTAGTGCATACTAGATTCTAAAATTACGTTTTTTCCTTTCTTTGGTACATGCAACACAAGAATACAATCTTCACTAAAAGCAAAAAAGTTAGATTGTATTGGTCTGCTTGTCACTAATTCAGGTGGTAGTTGAAGTTTGTTTGCTTTGACTGTTTCTACATATGATAATCTGTTCTTTTTCAAATAGCTGACGAAAGTTAGATCGGTGAACCAATTATCAGCAGTGATATTTCGTCCTGAATTATAGAAAGGTTCAACTAATCTCTTGACCACATCTACTAGTTTATTGTTGACACGAAATGGACCTTCAGGCTGCAGTTGTGCATAAATTTCCATATTACCATATTATTTATAAAAATTCTTTTCAAGACGTTATCCTTTGAAAGCCATCTTACTTCCGAATTGTAAGGAATATTAAAAAACCTGGATATTTAAATACGACACAGAGACCCTAAAGTCTGCAGTGGGGAGCTGTCAACGAATGGCAAGAATGTCACTAGTCATGACTGACGGCAATGTTGATGGTATTTTTTTTTCGATAACATCTATCGCAAATATGTTCTTGGCAACCAGATAGTGATTTCACAGTTCTAAGTTTCGTGTGGTCCGAACTCGCTGATAATGTCTGGATCTTTGACTAAAAGAACCGGTTTCTTCTCCATTCATTGCGCAAGTGTTTTTGCCGAAGAAAGGTATTCCAACATTGCCGCACCTACCCTATATTTTATTTTCCAAGATAAAGATGAATCTCAAAGAAAATCATTACAGCGACGTAGAGGAACTCTAGGCAGTTGTGACCGTTTTGATTAACGGGTACCAAGAATGCTTTCAATCGTAGCAGCAACGTTGGAAACCTTGTGTAACCAGTTTGATACGACGATGAATTGCAGCAAATTTAACGATATTTATACTTACCACCAATATCCTAGGAAAAGAACTCCAGGTATAGTCAAAGCAAATTGCAACCATCTCCAATTATCTATATAATACGCAAACGCAGCTGTCAACATATATCCTACTGAGAAGAACATTTGGCAAACAGTTCCAGCTATAGGTCTTTTAGATGGTCCTACCATTTCAAGGCCTATGACATAAGCCACTAGAAAGACTCCAGAAGTGGTCGCTCCGATAATAAGTCTGAGAAATGTAAAAGTCCATAATTCTGGTGCTACCGATGCGAATAAACCAGCTGCCAACTGAAGGACAAGTGATGCGAAGAAAGTTAATTTACGACCGTACCTAAAACAGATAGTGTTATAAATTATTATCATTAAACACTATTAGCCAAAGCATTTATTATAATCTGATAAATGTAACATTCCATGATTCTAGTGATATTGATTTCAATAACCTATTTTATCATATGAAAATGTGTATTGTCGCCAGTATTGTTCAACACCCTCTGAAGAAATCATGAAAAAAAGCTCTCGAGAAACAGCTCGAATAAAGATCAATGAAACACCGATTAACAACATTAGGTATGCGGACGCATGCGGACCATATTGTTATAATAGCGGACAGTCTACAGGATTTTTAAAGACTGATGAACAGGACAGTTAAGTTTACTAATAAGTATTAAGAAGAGTAAATTTATAAGGATATAAAAAAACCGATTATAATGATAATAAACGCTAAAACTTTAGAAAAACGGGATGCGAATTTGATCTTATATATTAAGATGTTAACGTTACCAGTGCATTTGGTAACATGGCAACGTACGACTGCATATGAAGTTGCTGGTCCTGAGACTAATAAGTGTCTACGAGGACTTAATGATAGCAACCAAGTTGCCACTGTCAAAGCAATAGATCGTGAGTATAAACCTGAAACCGATACAATTGTTACATTCGACAGGTCGCCGACGAAGAGCTCACTCCTCTACCACTCGTCTCCCCTCGCTATCGCAAATCACGTCAAGATTGCGCTGGACGATAAAGGTCGATTTATACATATCCGTGCCGGGCCCATCCCGTATTATGACAGTACCCGGCAAAAACAAAACAATAATGTACTTTTATGAGTATATTTTATACATTGGCGTTTTTCGGACAGGGTCCGTCCGCTCCCGGCCTGAAATTAATCCCAAACGATATTTTTGTTTTCGGCACTGGCGATTTACGGAAATGACACGGACCGCACGGACTTGTATAAACACAATTTTATTGTTTTGTGAACGCGAGCGCTGGTAAACAGACAAACAGGAGATGTTGTGCGATTAGGATAATATGGTTTTTATGTGTATTAAAGAAAAAAAGAAAAAAAGAGTACTGCGACATTCTAAAATATTAGAGAAATTTTGTTTCGCGGTCCAATAATTCTCTGTATATTTTAAATTCTCCTTCGGTTTGTCTTTTTTTTTCCACATAAGATCCACACTTCATTTTCTTTGTTTTCGTCTTTTCAGCTCTTGCTCTTCCTCTTCATCACATAATATTGTCTTCATCACATAATATTGTCAACACGGTGAGATCTTCTAGCAAACCGACAAATTTTTAACTTTCTTTTACACAGAAATTATTTTACACATTATCCTCTCTATTCGGCCCGGTACGCATACTGCTACAACGCGGTTGTACGTAAATATAACATTAAAAATACCTGGAATCGGCACTGACACGGAACGGACACGGTACGGATATGTATAAATCGACCTCTAATCGACCTTATACTTCCAGAATTTCCTTTTAGCGATTATGTAGATTGGGAGTAGTCCCACGAGAAACTCGTCTCGTATACTAGAAACGTAGCCCGGTGACTAGTACGTCTACTGGTTAAGGATATTAGTAGATCCTAGGACATCCCAAACGCCTTGCATGTCTAGGTATCGATAACAACAATTATTTTTTGGATGTGTTAATTACAAAACAGGATACAAGATATGTAACCGAAGTCCGCAGAAAACCAATACATGGCCACAGATATTAAAATGATCACCCAACCACAATATAAATATCAAAAAGTGAATTGTAAAAATGTGCACAGATTACTTTCTTCCCTTTTATTATTCTCTTATTGCGTTTTTCGTTTGTCCACTTTGATTAATATTTGTCCCAAGATAGATTTATTCAGTCCCAACATAGACAGACAGTCTTACAGAACAATATCTTCTCCATCGTTTTAAGGCTCCATATAGTTCTTAAAGAGTGTTGGGGAGAGACTGCAGCCTAGCCTTAAACCTTTATTTACCATTAAACCATTGAAAAACTTTCATTTCTACAGGTTTGTATTCTTCTTCCACTAGTAATTCTAGAATTTTTCCATACAATCTACTAAGGGTGCTGGTTACGGTAATACATCTGTAGTTCTTACTGCAGATATACGAGCCCCTTCCCATATCAGTTGGTCCACCTGTCGAATTTACAGTTTAAGTTTATTTGCATAAACAAATTATACTCTGCATGTTTTTATAAGTTCCCATATTAATTAATATGGCATTTTTATTAAAATTGATTAAATACATTACCCCTCCGGTTTTTTTATTTATTTTCAACAATAAAAAAGATTCACTAAACCCTGGCCACATAATAATAAACAATCTGAATGCCCACTCTCAGATGCCGCCTTTGAAGTTTGACAGCACGTGAATGCCATGTTTTAGACGGAAACATAGACTCGAATTGCATAATATGCACTATTATATTATATATAATAATCCAGGCATATTCAAATATAGGTATGGCCATTCCGGCGAATATCTGTATATCAGCGGACGTGGCAGGCCTATCTCAGGACAACCCACGCTAAATAGAGCGTACTCGCCGAATCTTCCTATTTCTCAACAAAAAAGAAGTTTTGTGTTAATAATGTCATTCCCTCCGAATTTCACCATTGGTATTTGTTGTTACCAACATCACAATCTGCTGACAATGGAATCCTGAGCCAAGCATAAACAGTGAGAGTGGGTCGGATTTAGAATAATAATTTTTTTTTGTTTTATTTGTTTTGGCGTTGAGAATCAATGTTTTGGAATTAATGTTAAGTGCTAAACAGAAGATTTACTTTTTTGTTGTTTTTAGATCTTGATATGAAATAAAGTCTCCTTATTTAGATTAATTAATTATTGATTATTTCTCTTTTTTTTTCAGGCAAACGTAACTAAGTCCGTCAAACCCGTTTGGATAGAGATAGACAATATTTTTAATATTATACAATATCACTATCCCAAACATAACCATCAGTTAGTTATTAAAAGGGCTCCAAAGTGGATATAATTAACCAAACGAAATTACGACAACAAATTTCAGTTAAAATTGTGTTTATCTCTCGACGATATTATGTCTGTAGTTGCCGTAAATAAATTAAACCGGGTTAATTTGTCAATGCACAACAGATAAAATGTCACTGAACAGCACTGGTTCCGTTTAAAACATAGCTGCTTCCGTCTGCGCGAACGAACTGCGCATATTTATTTTTTCAAGCAGAGTGGACATTCAGATTGTTTATGTGCCCTGGCTATGCATTCACTTATATCAACTTACGTTGATTTTTTCATTTACTTTAAATCCAGAGGTAGCTATGGAAAAATGACATTAAAACAATAATATTGTCAGTTAATGTCAAATGTATTTTGTAGTATTGTAAATCTTTTTGCCGTTTGTTGATTGTAGAATGGGTTGAGATAAAGTTATCGATGAGAAAATTTGTTCAATCATTATTAAAATCCAATTCGGGAAACGCGAATATGTTGCAATTGTCACGATATAGTGTAAGAAATATAGTCAGAAGATACAAACCTACAGGTTCAGTCGTAACAAAACCTAGAAATGCACGAAAAAATAAAATAACCGAAGCAGATCGAGGGGCATTAAGACGCATTATAGTGAAAACTCGACGAGCAAATTATATGCTGCGGTTGTATTTTTTTTCTTTAAAATTTAATTTTCTTATCAATCTAACGTTGGGCGAACTGATATAAAAAGGGGCTCGTATTACCGTATTACTTACTATTTTTCTTGAATATCTTATCCATTTATATGTCTGTTGAAAAGTTCTGTTAATATATTTCTGAGTTTGGAGGTCCCATTTTTTATTAGGTCTGCAGGAATTTCATCTGGTCCAGAGTCTCTCTGGAATATTCAAGAGAATATTCAAGAATATTCTAACTGTTCCTTCTATATGCCGACTATTATCGATCATATTGTATATAAACACGTTATCCAATTTTCTTCTTGTGTGGGGCAGAATTTTTTATCCGAGTTTTTTATTCGTATAAAATTATGCGCGTCTCGTATATAATAATAAATTTACTTACAATCAAACATTTGACCACTTTAAAAACTTAGAAATAAAGAAATAAAAATGCAGACAATAGCGAAAATAAAATTAAATCAAATTTGGTTTATCAATAGTTTGTACCAACCTGTCGGACATTTCTCCAAATAAAATTGATCCAAGCATTACACCTACCATAAAAAGAGCATTCGATGTCGCTATTAAATAGGCCGAGTTACACGTTAGCCCATACTGTAAAAGTTAAAGCTCTTTAATCATTGATTATTCTAGTTACATTATTAATAAGTTAAGTATAATATCAAATGTCAATACAATACATATTATTCCATTAATATTAAATATTTATCAACGAATTTTACGCACCAATGCAGCAGAAAAATAGATGAAGTATAAGAATTTTAAATTGAATTTTTGTAAGAAGTAAAATACGGTTGTATGCGTAACAATCGTACTTTATAACAATGCATGGTTATACTAAAGGTGTTATAACAACATTAAAGAAACTCTGAAAGGAATTTAAAAGACAGTTCATGGGTAAAAGGTAAAATAAGCACGGCTTGGATAATGGAATCTTCATAAGAGCGAATGAACGTGGTACAGAAATATTTGAAGTAGAAGACAAACTAAAAAAATGGGAAAATTACATCACGAACCTATCCACGACGATGAGATTAGTTCACCTTCGGCCATTACTAACGGCGACTTCTTCTTCCTCAGCTTTTACCTTTTTCAAGGGTGGCTGTTACTTATTCGTCTTCGCCGTTCAATGATGTCCATTATGTATTCTTCATTAAAACTTTTCTCTCTCAAGTCCCCTACCACACAGTCCTTCCATCTTCTACTCCGTCTTCCACTATCTTGTTTGCTCAAATTCTAAAAGCTCTATCCTTCGTCCTACACAGTTCTCATTTCTCTGTTGGACGTGGCCAAACCATTGCAATCTTTGTTCTTAAATGTATTTGAGACTTTATTCACCCCGGCTCTTTCACTAATCACGTCGGTCCTAATCTTGTTCCTTCTAGTCTTACCCAGCATCCACCGTAACATTTTCATTTTAGCTACGTTTATCTTTTTTTTGAAGTTTTAAATGTAACATGACTAGCAAGGCTTACAAACTACAACAGACTAAAGTAAGAAAGAGATAAAGAACGATTTGGACAGACAGAATATGCAGCATACATTATACAATTAAAAGGCATTAGATACACCAAAGTGGGGGTTCATATCTGAACTGCGAGAGAATAAAGCTTCCGTATTCTTACATTAACTACCGGGATGGTTACACTTATAGGTATAGTTTGGTTCAAGATATAAGAAATTTGGCCTGAGGCTGGTGGAATGACCCAGTCGACTGCAGTATTATACTAATAAACAACACCTATTGATGTTACTAAGCCCTTAATTGCTTTAATTGCCTTAACGCGACGGGTAGCAATAATTTTGGAACAGCTTACTAGGACCGGACTTTATATTATTTACAGAACTGAATCGTTACCTATCAGTGAATATAAATTGTTAAAATTAAAATTTCTACACAATGCTTCATATTAAAAACAATTTTGCTATACACGAATTAGTCATCTTTGCTTACTCGTCTGAAATTAAGTTGCTTGGAATCAATTATTATTAACGATCCCAAACAATTTTCATGTTCAACGGGCTCATTACTGGAATTTTATGGAATTAAAATAGTATCTGTTTTATGTCGTCTTCGCTTTAAATAAAATGGACTTTCGATAATGAAGCTTTCTATCTTTAAATAAAAGAAAATTAAAAAAATCATTAGCAAGTATATTAGTTAAAGATAAAGTATCCCTCTTATTATTATTCTATAGCTTTACACATTATAAATCTCGTGCTAATAGGTATTCAGGTATAATTAGATATCATTTATTTATCTATAAAACATAATTTATGAAACATTATGAAAGGGGGCAAACATATTTAAGTTTGCACATGGACATTTGCACATTCAGGCAGTTATTTTCTTGCATTTAGATCGGTAGTTAGGTCACGACTATTCAAGTAAAATGTCAGGAATCGGTGAAGCTAGTGCTAAGTGTAAAACACGTTTACATTTATCTGATGATGCCAAAGAAATTATTAGTAATGTTTATTAAACAGTAAAAGAAGATAATCCAAATCCAGAAGACGGTAAATTTCTCATCAAGGCAACATCTCGATTGACAAGGATGCCATATACAACAATGTGGAAAATTGTTACAGATAGAATTCAACCTCGTAAAAAGCGGAGTGACTTTTCTACATATAAAGCAGTAAATGAAAAAGACGCTGAGGTAATTAGAAGAGTAGTTTATAATTTTTATTCAAAGAACCTAGTTCCAACGCTTAGTATGATCTACGATCAAATTGTTAAAGACTATTCTACTACGTATTCGTCTTCAACTTTATCAAGGTTTTTGAATCACACTGGTTTTCAATACAAGAAAATTAATATGCGATCATCAATAATGGATTTCCGTCGACTTCTTGGAGAAACGACTGGAGAAACGAATACTTGGATGCTATATCTAAATTTGGAAATGAAGGAAGACCGATATTTTATCTGGATGAAACATGGTTCGATAACACGTTTCATCCCAATTATACAATTAATAGAGGCCAGCGAATAATTATTCTGAACATTGGATCCAAAAATGGCTGGCTTGGAGGAGAAAGTTTTTTACTGCCGGCAAAAAACATAAAAAAATGACGAGTAACTTGTTTAAGGAATGATTTGAAAAGAAAGTGTTTGCCAAATTTGCCTCCAAAAACTGTCATTGTAATGAATAACGCGACGTATCACAGCGAACAAATTAGAAAAATCCCCAGTGTAGGCTCGACGAAAAAACAAATATCGGATTTTTTGTATGAAAATGATTTGTACTTTGAAGAAACATATCAAAAAAAGAAATGTTGGAAGTTCTTCACACAAAAGTATTTGAGAAACAGTTTGTTATAGACGAATTGGCCAAACGTGATGGTCATATTATATTGCGATTACCTCCTTATTACTGTGTTTTCAACCCTATTGAATTAATCTCAAGCCAACTTAAGGGAAGTTTACGGCGAAACAACTGCTGTCCCAAATTTAGTAGCCAATCGGTATCACATCTTGTAGAAGAAATAAAAAAGATTCCCCAACACTGTGACAAAATTGTGTTTCACATGTAATAAAAACCAAAGATTATTACAGCACATTAACCTCACATATTAAACCAATAATTATAACATTAGATGATGACGATTTTACTGAAGATGACAGCAATAGTGACATAGAGTTGTAATTTGTAATTATTTTTTTCTATCTTCCACTTCAAATTTTATTTTTTTACATTATTGTTTCTAATTTTATTATGTTATTTTTTTTAATTCTGATTTTTGCTACCACTCTTTTAATTTTTTACTATTATTAACATTATTTTCCTTAATTTCTTTAATTTGTTCATTTCTCTTATTTCATTGTACATAATAACATACCTATACCTACATAGATATAAATATATTACGTATTAAATATATACGATATTTAATTTTATATTTATTATTCCAACCCTATTAAAATATTATTTGTACTTGAACGTTTTTGTTTATTTTAGCGAATCCGCTCTCTGGGGGGTCTGTTGTTTGTTATTATAATACTAAATCGGCAGGGTGATCCCACCAGCGTCAGGCAAAATTTCTTATATTTTGACAGAAACTATAGATTTTTTAATAACAAAGTTGATAATAAACTTACCTCTATCACAGACGTATATCCATATATTTCATGATCAAAAATATAAGATTCACATGGTTTGGTTTTGTTATTTGTATCATAAATCTCGCAAGATGAGTATTTTTTGTGGAGAGTATCTATCGGATAATACAAAGACAACGTCGTGTCATTTAAATGATAACTAGAATTATCTGTTTCATGTGGTAATTTACATCTGAAACAAAAAAAAAAACTAGTAAAATAATGCGTAAGTATATGAAAATTAAGAGAAAAAAAATATATAAGATAGTGATTTCGGCCATAATATTATGTCGAAAGAGATACAGCGTATTTAGTAATTATTCAAACTAATCAAAAGTATGTATTAGTAGGTGCTGCCGTATCTGTTGATGGTTATTTGCCTAAATCTTCCAGCCACAGTATGTGAATATCCAGATAGATAGAGTAAGGTTTCTAGCCTAGGCTGTGAGGGAAAAAGTAGGTACTCTCTAATCCAGGAATTTATGTAATGTGACCTGGGCTATAAAGGGCAACTTCAGTTTATTTATGAGCGTTTATGGGTGTAAAATACGTATTTTTTGAGTTTTTTTCATTTTTTGACTAAAGTAAGTGTTGCAATGGGTAATTTCTGTATAGATTATTGTTGTTGTTTGTTTGTGTTTAAATTACTGCGGACACTAAATCCATTCGCCAATCTTACAATTTGAGGTGTAGTGTGTGTGTGTGTGTGTGTAGAGTAATTGTCTTGATACTTAGCAAAGTTGACGTCATTGTCTTTGCTAAGAGACGCTAATTGTATCCGAACGTCTGCGGTCCCTCCGGTGTGTACCGATCACACAAGGATAGAAATTATTTTCATTTATTAATTTTTTTTAATAAACGAAAATTTCCACCCAGGTGGGATTCGAACTCACGACCTTTAGGTTTAAAGGCAGGCGCTCTTACCACTGAGCCACAGAGGGGGTTAATATAGATTATGAAAGTACTCTAAAAGACCTTCAATTTAAGCCGGTATACGTTCAATTTAATTTATTTGTTATTGCAAAAATGACGAATGAAGGTCAAAATTAAAAAACGGATGGAGTATTCTGTGCTACGACAGAACTGTGATTTAAATTTTTAGAGATTAAAAATTTAATACATTCGAAATAATTTAATCTATTCTTCAACGAACATTACGAATAAAATGGTGCATATTATGTCCATAGTTGCTGTAAAAAAATTAAACGGGGTTAATTTGTCTATGCACACCAGATAAAATGTCACTGAACAGCATTGTTTCCGACTAAAACATGGCTGATTCCGCCTGCGCGAACGAGATGCGCGTACTTATTTTTTCAAGCAGAGTGGGCATTCTGATTGTTTATTATTCTGTGATCAGGGCCTGACCACAGAATAATAAATTCTGTGGCCTGACGAAAGACCTATCACGAAGTCACTGAATATGATTGTAGTCGAGGCCACAAATTGACAATCAACGAAAACGAAAGGAAGACGAATTATACCATATTTATTTATTCCACAGTATTTAGGTTTTGTTGATATTTGTATTTTATAAGTAAAAATACGATTCCTTCTAAGTTTAATTATTTGTATTAGTTATGAGTTATTATATCGTAATTAGAGAAAAAAGAAATGAAGACACTCCTGCAGTATCGGAAGTTGTCCGTAGCGGTTATTTGTCTACTGTTACAAATTCTTGGATAAATGCTTTATTTCAAGAGGTATTTTCTAAATACAACAGTTTCTTAATAATATTTGGAAAGCCAGATTATATTTCAGAACTAGTCATAATATGCAATATCTGCAAAATTTGTTTTTATAACCTGCTGATTCCATTATTGCTGCTGATTTATAACCTGCTGATTCCATCTACTTAATTACCAAATTATTTTTTATACTAAGACTTAAGCTGGTGTCAGTATCATTAGTAAATTAAAGGTTTTATTAGATTCATATTAGTATTCAAATGTTTTGCAAAAATATTTGTCTTATTTATGATGATTTTATCTTTTAATGAATTTTTCTAATCTTCATATTGCTAGATATTAAAAAAGTAGTCATATTGTAGTACATATTTACTTTATATTGAATAAAACTGGAATATATAACCGTAGGTCTACTAGTATTTACTGAACATATATGTGACTTCTGATAAATCTGAAGTAAATCACATGAAATACAGTACAGTGGAACCTCGATTATCTATCTCTCTATTAACCCTCACCTCTGTTAACCATCAGGGTCCATACATAAGTTATATTGACAACATAAGTAAAAAATTTAGTCATCAATTCGGTTTGTTTTCAAAAAAATTTCCACCAAAGACAATTCTCATTTTGGACAATGCACCTGCCCATCCTAAAGCCAGTATGCTGCGGAGTAACAATAAAAATATCACATACTCTTTTCTGCTTGCAAATACATCATTGATACAACCAATGGATCATTTGGTCATTAACCCATTCAAAAGAAGATACAGGAAAAAATTTATTCAAAACATAGTTAGGAAGAGTAATATTCTTTGTCAGAATGCTGGAAAGCATACAATTTAAAACACTCAGTCGACAATGCTGTGGATGCTTGGGCTGATGTTTCAGAAGTAACACTGAAAAGAGCCTGGAATAAATTATGGCTTGAATCAATTTAAGACGAAAAATGCTCCACTTAAATGAAATTATGGCTGAATCAACTGTTTTGTTTTCGTTACCTAAAGATGACATAAACTAATGGTTAATTTGTGATGAGGACGCAAACAACTATCAATCGCTGACAGACGATAAAATCGTTAAAATGGCAACAGAGGCAGACGAGACTGATTTAGAAGCCGACTTAGATGGTGGCGATGTTGATTATGCTATTACAAGTCACAAAGATTTGCGAGTGATAGTGGTATTCATCATCAAGTGGTATTCTCGACAAGAAGAAGCAAATAAGGAAGATTTAATGTTTTTACATTGATTAAGAAATTTAGCCATTGCAAAATGTGAAGTAACAATAAAACAAACAAAGATTTCTGAATAATTTAAATCAAATTGATTCGACTGTACTAACATAAATCCCTCTTATATTGTTGAATAAAACATACAAAAAAATTTGAGAGTTATACTATGATTTTTTTTATTGTTCTGTTAACCGTCTTTTTGATTATCTGTCATACCCTTGGTCCGGTGCACTGACAGATAATCGAGGTTCCACTGTAATTGCTTTCTACACACTTTATTGAATTAACAATAATAATAATAATAAAACAATAAAAATTTTAGATAACATTCCAATTAATGGTGCTATCATCTGCCTTTCTTTATATATGTTTTGGAGTACCATTGCAATATAGCTTGATGTCAATACCCATTGTTTTATTAGGTACATATATTGTTATATACTTATCTTTATTTATGAAATCTGCCCAAATTTTGTACGAAAAACCAACCTTAAACTGTTGGGTAGCTGAAGCATATGAACCTTATTTTTTTATGAAGAAACCAGAAACCTGTTGGTATAAAATTATCCAGGAAGATGATATTGAAATGAAGGTTATTAATAAGGAAGGCTATCATAGAAAGGTAAATATGTAACTAGTATGATTTTTAAAAAGATTTTTTTGTGTAGTAAGCATATTTTTTACATTACCTGTAAATTAAAATGGTACCTTATATATCGTCACATAAGTCTAACACCAAAACATCTCTGCTATGTTATCTGGTATATAGTCCTTCATAAATGAATATATTAGGCCTATGCCAACAGTATATGATTTTAGTTTATCACTTCAAGCTCAAATGTTCCAAGACTTTCTATGAGGTAAAAGTGTAATCAGTAATATGTAAAGGGTCTACTGTTTTGTTTATATTGCCTTTTTAGCATTGCTTTGCGATGTCACAATTTGTTATTGCTAAAAATCATGTGAAAAATAATTAAGTAAAGAAAATTGTAGTTTGATTGGGCATAAATAAATCTTCACAATCAAAGCTACAGTGAGGTGAAAAGCCCATTTTTGGATAAGCAATGAGTCTATAAATCCTATTTAGGAATATTTATGTGAAAATAAATATTGTATTTTTGGTAAAGAAATTGTGACTAAAAAAAAGAATGAATCTAAACATATCATAACTCTCACCTGGTTAAACACATATGGCAAAATGTATATTGGATGGACATATGCTAATAGATCTGAAGTTCTACGGAAAATAAGCAGGAATCAGCTCACAATCATAACAAGTTTTCTTACTGGACATATGATAGTCAGAACATCTGCATACAATGGGGCAGTTCATAGAAACTTAAGTTCCAGAATCTATAGCAGAGAACCTTAAACAGTCAACTATATCTTGGACAACTGTGAGGCACTGCAAACAATTTTTGGAAACCACCAAGTGACTGCAAATATACATGGTACATATCTACTAGACCTTTATAAGCTCTCAATATCATGAATAAAATGAAAGATGTATAATAATCCAATTATATGCAGGTCGAATGGTTAAACAATAATCCTAATTCTTTTATCATCTATCCTATATATTATTATTTTCTATTTGTATATATTTTCTTGTCTAGATTATAGGGACAATAGCTGTGATGCAGCATTTACAAAAAGAAGACTGGGCTTGGTTGTTCAGATTAGTTGTTGACCAAAGGTAAGAAATATACAATAAAAATTTTATCAAGATTTTTATTGATGCAATTTTTTTCAATGAAATAGAAAAAAATATGCTTCAATGACTTCCTTGAATTTTTTTCCACTACTAAATACCTCACAGAGTTATATTAAATAACCTTCTACAAGCCACTGGTCATTGAAAAACCATAACCAATACCAAAAAATATTTTTTAATATTTAGCCAAGATATTTTTCATTTGAAAGTTCAAGATTGATACAAGAAGAATTTTAAATATGGAGATTGTATCCCTTCATATAGTCTTATACAAGAAAATTAATTTATAAAATCTGAGATAAAAATTAGTGTTTTGATGATACTGCTAAATTTTTAATCAATTAAATAATTAGTGAAAATGTGCAATATGTAGAAGCTAGACTAATTTTACTAGGTGATTCAAATTGGCTGTGTTATTTGACGGAAAACCTGCCTGTTCACTAAAAAGGTCAGCTTTTTAGTGTAAACTGGTAAACTTTTTTAGATAGGGAAAAATTGTTATATTTACAGCTGGTACTTAAAAAAACTAATATGACTCTTGGTAAGATTTGATCATTTTGAGCAGTGTATTTGATTGGTCTGACATTGTATTATATTTATTATGACAGACATATAATAAAATAAATAAACAAACAGTTGATTACCTACATATTATGTTAATTCATAAATTGTAATAATTATTAAGTTCTAAATTTTGATATTATTTTGAATTCTTGCATTTTATAAAGAGTATATAAATGATAGTTTTTACATAAAACTCAACAATATATTAAAGCAAGAATTGTAACCAAATTAAAAGATAACTGAGCACTATCAGAGGTAGCAAAACATTTTCACATAAGCGGAACCACAGTTTTTCTGTTAATAAAAAATGGAAGAGAAGCTTGTTTTTTTTGCAGCAGCAGCAGTTCGGTACCTAAGGCGGATGCTTTAATTCTGCGTCAAGTTGTTGTCTTTCTTCCCGAAAACTGTGTCATAATTCTTGCAGTTTTCGCATCCTCAAAAGGATTCTCTTCTAAGTTCTCCAAAAAGATCTTTCATCACTCATCTTTTATTAATATTAAAAACTCTTATTTTGCTTACAGTATTATGGTTCGCCAGCAGATAATGACCAACCATCTTCTAATTTCGTTACAATTCTTGCTTTTAGTTCTTTGTTAGCATGTGGAACCATTTTTTGAGGTTGAACAGAATAAGTTATCTGACAAATTCTTAGGCATATTACTATGTTAAAATGGTCCTTCCAGAACTCTCGAAGGGTAAGGTTTTTGTTCTCTGTCACCTCAATGCAGCGCCAAAAAATGTGCTTGATATACAACTTCTTAAATTTTGAAATCACTTGCTGATCCATGGGCTGCAAGATAGGAGTGGTGTTGGCTGGTAGGTAGAGAGAATCTTTATAAACTTGAACTTTTGGAGTAATTCATCTTGAAGATTTGGTTGGTGAGAAGGGGCATTATCGAGGACAAGAAGGATTTGCATGAGTAAGTTGTTTTGATGTAGATATTTTTTAATAGAAGTGGCACCAGATTTATCCACTAGAAGAATTTCCTGGTGACCCACGCCTTTAGATTTGCTCTCCACATAAGTCGCAGTTTTTCTTTTAAAAACTTATGTGACTTAAAGGCTCTGAGATCTTCTGAATGCTATACTAGAAGAGGTTTGATTTTACAGTCGCCACTCGCATTGGCGCAAAGTAGTAGAGTTAATCTATCTTTCATAGGTTTGTGACCTGGCATCATCTTCTCCTCTGCCTTTACGTAAGTCCTATTCGGCATCTTTTTCCAGAAAAATCCCTGTCTCGTTACAGTTGAAGACTTGCTACGGATGTATTATTTGGCTTCTATCAGTTCGGAAAACGTTTTGATGTAAACCTCAGCTGCTTTCACATCCGAACTTGCTGCCTCACCATGACTGACGACAGAGTGAATGCCGGTCCTTTTTTAAAGTTGTCAAACCAGCCCCGACTGGCTTTAAACGAGTCTTCCGATTCATCATTTGTGGAAGTGTGTGGGATCTGCTTCAGCAAATCTTGGTAAATCGCTCGTGCCTTCTCACATATGATGCTTTGTGTTAAGGTTCCTCCTTGAAGCTGCTTCTCTATCACCCACACCATTAGTAGTTTCTCCATCTTTTCATGGAGAGAAGCCCGGAGCTTAAAAATTATTGTAACGCTCTTAGCTGGCATTATACCATGTATCTCCTCCTTCCGTTTAAGTACAGTACATATCATTGATGTGGTATGGCCGTACATCCTCGCCAAGTCAGTTACTTGTACACCTTGCTCATGTTTTTCAATGATTTCACGTTTTAGTTCAATAGACATCATCTTCGTACCCATGGTTGTAAAAATAAATATTGTAACGTACAAAAAGGCGAATCCAACTTAACAACAATACTTCGAAAATGAGGGAAAAAGCAAAGCAGACTGACTGAGGTTTATAGTAAAAATTTACACAGTGTAAATTACATCGACATCGAGAGAGCAAAATGGTTAGTATAGAATCCGAATTTTTGTCGGATTTAACTTCTAATGACCATTTAAATTGTCGGTCCAAGTAATAGTCACGTACATACCCAAAAAATGATCTTTATGGCGAGGCCGTAAAGATCTATTACCAGTAAAACTACCTTTTATTTACAAAGTAAATTAGAAGGAGTCAAATCAGAGGCATGAATTTGAATAAAAACCGATTCTTGTATCGTATCTCGAATCTTGCTCTCATCTCAAAGCAAAATATCGCTCGCTCCGCGGCTCTTATCTCAAAACACTCTTATATTAGGGCGCTCATATGTCTGGATTGTCAATATCAATGAGTCAGAAAAAAAATAAATTATTAGCCGAATTTTTTACCAAGGAACAAAACCAAAATTTGTTTAATTTATTAATGTTTTGTAATTTGAGAACGCTTTTCAATGTGGAAATGGAAACGTCAAATAAACTTAATTTTAAAGTAAAATTGTGGCTTATTCCCAACAAAAATAATACATAGTTATTTTAAATAAATTTAAGCAAGTAAATAAAAACCAAGGATTTTAGACGACACAAGCGTAAATATTTTAAACTGCATTTTAAGATTTAGTGAAATTAAATAATTTTTTTCAATATAGAAGATATCTGCCAGGCATGCCATAAGTTTTTACTTCTGTCGGCACTCCTCCTAGTTAACATTAACTTTTTTAAGTTGTTATTATTATTTATTTATTTGATTAAACTTTTATTTTGTAGATACCGACGGAAAGGAATAGGATTAAAATTGGTAAATGTCGTAAAAGATTGGTGTAAGCATAATCATTTTAATAGCATTGAACTCGCCATAAGTGAATGCCAAGAAGGAAGTAGAGAACTTTTTAATAATGCTGGGTAAATATTTAAAAGTTTATTTAACTTCATTCATTTATTGCAATCTGTTATCAATATAACAATAAACAATATGTTTAAAAGACAGAAAAGGTGACACAGTGGGAGCTACACTAAGTGATGTAGCCTATATACTATATTTAGTTTACATTACCACATTTTTGACTTTTATATAAATGGGTAACTTCTATCTAGTTCCTAGTGGTCTAGAGGATCCAACCTTTTAAGTCTTATCAGCAGTGATGACGTAGGAAGTAGTTGACGCGCGGATTTGGATCAAATGATAGTCTCTTAAAGTAGTTTGTATTCTAAGTGGTGATTGCTTCTTTAACTGTTTCATCATTCAGGTCATGATTAATAACATCGATTGGGGCATTGCAGACATCACGAAGGACTTTGGATTGGAATCTTTGTAGTATTTGCATATTAGTATTACTGCCAGTTACCCCGATTTGAATCCCGTACATTCATTTCGGTCGTAGTATTGCCTTATAGGCAAGAAGTTTGTTTTGGATACTTAAACAAAATACATGCCCAAATATTTAGTATCATGCTTTTTTTCTCCACCGATACACATGTATTCCATGTTGTCGATGCTTACCTCTAAGCCTCATTTTTTTTTATTCTTATATTATTCTTCTATTAATTTTCTCATCATATTTCTCATTTTTTTATTCTTCTATTAATTTTCTCATCATATATTCAGCATCCTCACAATCCTGTACATGTAGTATCTGGTCATCTGCAAAGCATAATGTGTACATTGTTATATTACTGAGAACCTATATTTTTACATCTTCGTTTCCAAATTTCTAAAGCCTTTTCTATATAAATTTGAAAAAGCTTCGATGACAAACAGTATCTTTGCTTTAGTCCTTTGTTCTTCTTTCTCTTTATAAGCACTTCTGCTTGTTCATTGGCGGATTAATACTTCTATGAAAGTCATCCCATCTTTGGAGTGACAACCTTTGTTGACAACAACTAGTCCTTTGTTGACCTTGAAATTATTTGAAAGAGACTCTTAATTTATTCTGGCGGTGTTGTTTTAGTACAGTTTCTGGACAGCTCTTATAAGGGCGCTATTTATATTCGTTTGATGTAGTGATTCCCAAAGTTTTTGTTGAGGAAAGATCATATGCTTTTCTGAAAACCCCATATACAAGGGAAGTTTCCTGGTCTTCTTCCCACACTCATAGATTATTTGGGAGATGAAGAATACATAAATGCATTATACCCAATTTATTTTTCGTGGTACATTTTTTCCTAAACTTTTTGTAGCATATTTGAAATAAATATAGTTTCCCTAGTTAAAAATAATTATATATTAACTAATAAATAATAACTATATATTAACAAACTCAATAATATATTTTAGGTTCGAAGTAAAACAAATGTACCACAAAAAGTTATTCAGTTCAGCTGTGACGTTGCAGATGTTCCAGTTAATGTGTGAAGTAAGATCGACTTTCTGAAATATTAAGACTGTTTAAAACATTCCGAACTTCAGCGTTTCTTTTGAATAAAAATAATTATTTTAAAAATACAAATGATAAAGTTTTGTATTTATTTTTAATAAAAATTATACAACATATTTAAATTGCTTTATTTATTCTTTAATCAAATAACGAAGCATTCAATTCTGATCGCAGTCACTTATAAAAGAGTAGGTACGAATCATTTTAATGTGAGTCTGACGCTTTTATCAATGGCATACAATAATAATAAACGTTTATAACGTGATCAAAGCTTGTAACACAATACAAATGCTTTGAAGGAGAATAAAGATAAAAGAAAAACAGAATATCATATGGGAAACAAACAAATACAGAATACGACATGCAGATCCCGCAGTTGTAATAGCGGAGAATGAAGACCACCTACAAAGAATGTTTCATCAGTTGAATACTGGTTCAGTATTCAACTGGTGAATCAGTGGAATAAGGTTAAGGAATTGAACATGAAAATATACGTCACAAAACAACAAAGATTCTAATAGTATCAAAAAGAACCAATCTATAGATTCCTATAGAAACTGTAGATTGAAAACCAACTGGTAATGGAATTTAAATACCTTTGAAGTAAGTAATCGCGTAATATTATTGAACAACTGAGAGCACAAGTGAGAAAAATAAGCAGAACACGGAATGACTCAACGATACAATATGGAGTAGCAAATACTCGAAAATAGAACTAAAAACGTGCATAAAGTGTGTAGCTTTTTTGAAATTCCCTTCTTTGTGAAGTTTTAATTAACGTATTTCAAATTCCATCTTGTATATTTTAATTTGCGTTTTAAAAATATTCGAAAAAAAAACACTCTAGTATCTTTTCGAATGAGACTAAACAAAATGTGATTATTTTCAAATTGCCTTGGGTAAAACGCTTTCTCATTATTTGCGTCTTAAAAACGTCCATTTGAATAAACAAAATCTAATCATTTGTATAAATTGAAAACTGTCACTGAGAATTAAAAAAGTTGTAGGCATTTGTCAGATTCCTCTAAGCCCAACCAGTCTCCCGCTAGGTAGAAATCAAGAGAACGGGATGCGGCTTGAGATCCAAGCATATTTATACCATTCCTAGCTTCGAGTGGGTGAATGGATTCTTTGAGGCGGATGATTTTTTTGTCAGTTTACCTTTGTTAATAAAGCATTTATGATATCTTGTAGTTTTAACTAAACAAAGACTAACATACTAGGGCCTGCTGATAGGGCATATATTGTAAGCCTTTGAACCGGTAGCCAAAATTTACCATCAATAAAAATAAAGACTACTTAAGATTGTGAGTATTGACTTATTTCCTATATACTAGTATTATGGACTCACATTGGCAACCTTTTCATCATTTTAATTTAATTTATAGTTTAAAAGAAAGATTTATCAACAATGAAGACATTTTACTATATTTCAAATTCTCCTGCTTGGTTTTGCGTCTTCTGATAAATCTGTTAACAAATCTATCTCCATATTTTGGAGATAAATGTTCTCTGGCAGAAAGACAGGAGACTATTTAATATAATGTAAAAGAATAAGAACTTTAAAGACTGGTACAGAAGTTCTCTACTACTTAGAACCACCCCATCATGGGAAAACATTTTAACTGGGACCCATAACCAGAAATTAGTAAATGTGAAACCAAAAAAAGTGCTGAAAGAAATGAAGAATAACAAACCGATAATAAAATAAGGCATAGGTATCCTTGGATCAACGCCATTTAATCATGGAATGCAAATACCAACTTAAGGTTCTTACAATATCTGAATGAATAAAATTTTAGCGACAAAGATAGCTAATAACTATAACGAGGCACTAACGTTGCAATTATTTAAAAAAGAGGACAGAATGAATATAAAGAATTACAGACCCATAACCCTACTGAACGTTATCTATGCGTCGAGACTTCATAAAGCAGTGTGGAATTGGAAACCACACAAAAGTAGGAAATGTGTAAGATGCTGGGAACTAATATCAAGAACGTAATGAATGAAAGAAACTTGGATGACGAGATGTGCCTAGCTAGAATAAGATGGAAGAGAAGTTTAGAGAACGGACAGCGACGACAGACGATATGAAACCGTTTGAAATTTATGTAAAAAAACTAAAGGCCTAAAGGTGCCGACCAAACCGTTATTGGAATAAAGCGAGAACGAATTTAAAAATAATTTTCTGTGCCTTGACAATAATAATTTTATCTTAGGTAAGTATAAAAATTATTTTAACAGTATTTTGTACATGCCATGTCAACTAAATGCATATTTTGTTAACCTGAATATATATTGTTATATACACATTAATTTATTACAATTAAGTTTGAAACAATAGTTCTATTTCCCTTCCCTTAATCACAAATATTTGTCTATCAAACGGACACTAAACACACCAAAATTGGAAAATTGACGTCACTGGTTTGATGAGGTTTCGTTCGCGTGTATCTAACTTTTCGATTTGCGTACAAGTTAGCGTGTGCGTGTACCCAGACGACCCAGACCATCGAGCAAAAAGACAAAAGAGGGAATGTAAAGGTAGTGGGGCAAAAATATTGTTAGACAGGAAGTGCCATTTTGAGAGGCCAAATTAAACGAGGAAAGAGAGTCTTTCTTTGTTTAAGAAATCAAATTTAGTTGGGTTATGTTATTATTTGTCCCAACTGTCAAATGAAATCTTATTTATATTGAAGTTTTTTAACAATTGTTTCGTATTTTAGACTGTTATCGTTAATATTTAATTAAATCTTTCTAAGACACATTCTGAAAACTATTTTATAGCTACTGTTAATAAGTGTCAGAAAATTTAAATTTTTTGGTCTCCTTTTCATAACGATTAGATTCCCTCTTTTGTCTTTTTGCTCGATGACCCAGACAGCGTATCAAAATTGGAAGAAAGGTTCTAAATCTAAAAAATAAAGCATCGTGATTTCTTTAAAATGGAAAAATCAATTAGGTCCACAAAATGTAAAGCTCTTAAAAATATTGTATGTAATTCAGCGAAAAATTAAAAAGACATTGTAGGTCAAGATTTATATGATGAAATTTTTCTAACATTACCTGTGACAGTAGTTACTTCAAAAAACTTAATTTTGACATCTTGAAAAATAAAAAATTATCTACGGATAAATTGATACGGATATTTTAGAAAGTTAGATTTGTCTTACACTGTTAAAATATTTACCTTAAAAAGACCAGAAAAGCAAAGTTTACTTTGGTTATTAGTAGATATGTCCTGTAATATATTTGTTGTTCTCAAGAATTTTAATTAACAAGTAATCAAAAAAAAATTAATAATGTGTTTGGCGACCCCGCAGCTAAATACAATCTTGACGTCTAGGCATTGACAAAATCAATGTCTGCTTGTGGCACCCCGTTTCAAGAGACTTGAACTTCATGTATTAACTGTGCCAGAGTCTGTGGAGAATGGTGCAAAGTGTACAGTCTGCTTCCCATCATATCCCATACATTTTAGATAGGAAACATTAACGGCAGCTTCTTGGAGAAAGTCCATAGTTTGACGAGGAATATAGCGATGCGCGTTGTCTTGCTGAAATGAACGTTTTGACAGCCGTCGAGATCAGGCAGTAAAGTGGTTTGTAAGATGCCATCAACATAACGCGCAGCTGTTATATTGCCTCGAATAAACCACGGCGACCATTCTACGACCATCATGCAGTCCTAAATAGAATCGTGATTGATATTGGTCCACAGTGAAAGTCGTAGCATTAGTCGTAGGCGGAATGAAACCAGCCCAAAGGCTCGAATGCGACGGTACAGTGTACGCATACTAACAGGTCTACCTACTACTCCAAACCATTGGTCAGCAATTCGATGCGTAGTAGCAAAACGGTTTCGCAGAGCCAGTAATCTAAAGCGCCTAACTTGACGCTCTGTGGTACGCCTAGGTTGACCAGTTGATATTCTTCGCGTTCTTCTACCTTCGTTTGTCCACACACGACAAACACGCATAATCATCATTACCGTACAATCAACTAGGTATATTAATTAGGTATACTTGGCCTTAGCGAAGTAAGATGTCCCAGTGCTGGACAGTGTTATCACAACGACATTGTTCTTTATTAGTCGGGCAGCAGTACTGGTGATCACAAAAATGGTGTAGGAATCATAATAAAAAAAGCACTACAACCGTATGTCTCAAATTTTATTCCCTATAATGAAAGAATAATAATGTTACAGTTGAAAACCCACCCAATAATCATAAACATAATTCAAATTTATGCTCCAACATCAAGAAGCACCGATAATGACATAGATGTATTCTATTCAGATTTAGAACAACTTACGAAAAACATAAAAAAACATGAAGTCAACATAATAATGGGCGACTTTAACGCCAAAGTCGGTAAAGGGAAAGTAGAAGATATCGTAGGGAATTATGGTCTAGGAATTAGAAATAAAAGAGGAGACCAATTAGTACAATATTGTCAAGAGAAAGAATTACCTTTTATCAATTACCACCAAGAAGACTCTATACCTGGAGTGCACCAGGAGACAACAATAATAATCTGATAAGAAACCAAATCGATTACATTCTTGTCAACAAAAGATTTAGAAATGGAATTAAAAGCGTTAAAACATATCCTAGTGCTGATGCAGACTCCGACCACAATCTACTTCTTGCCAACGTTAATAATAAACTGAGAAAACAACAGAAAAAAAGTAATATTCAGAGACTAGATTTGTCAAAGCTTGAGGGTGAAAAATGTCAACAACAAATAAATGAAGCAGTTGCACCAGAGTTCACAAAGGCGTCAAAAAAAGATATTAATAGTGCCTGGAACGTAATGAAATCGGCAGTACTTAACGCTGGTAAAACGTTTGTGGGTAAAAAAGAACCAATTGCCAAAAAAGACTGGATGACACCAGATATTATAAACCTCATAGAAGAAAAACGAAAATACAAAAATACAAATAAAGAGAAGTACAAGCAAATGAAGAAACTAGTAGAAACGCAGATCAAGGAAGCTATAGAACACTGAATGGTAGAAAATTGTAGAGAAATAGAAGAACTAAAGAAACACGACACAAATGGGCTACATAAGAAACTGAAAGAAATTACAGGAAATAATCGGAAGAGAATACCAAAAGTTATACGAAACTCCAAGGGGGATCTTCAATTATCAGCAGTAGAAAAACAACAAACTTCGGAGAAATACATCAAGGACTTATTCGCAGATAATAGGGAAGAAATAAATGATAAATTACCAACTAATGAAAATCTAAAAATTCTGATATCAGAGGTTAAACAGGCAATTAAAATCTCAAAAAGTGGTAAAGCACCAGGTCCCGATGAAATTCCTGTAGAGATATTAAAAATCCTGAATGATGAAAATATAGAGTGTCTAACTAAATTACTTAATAAAATATACCACGATGGTCAAATCCCGGATGAATGGTTAAAATCTATCTTTTTGCCCTTACCCAAGAAAAATAATCCTAAATCTTGCGATGAGTACCGATTAATTAGCCTTATGAGCCACACTTTAAAAATACTACTTAAAGTTATTCAGCAGCGTATACATATATAAAAAATGTGAAGAACAATTAGACAATACACAGTTTGGATTTAGATGTGGAATGGGAACAAGAGAGGCACTGTGCGCAATGACGGCACTATTACAAAAATGCAGGGAATATAATAAAAACGTATTCACATGTTATATAGATTTCCAAAAAGCTTTTGATAGAGTCCAACATGGTAAACTCATACATGCATTGAAACACATACACCTAGATCCCAAGGATATTAATTTAATCAAAAATCTGTACTACAATCAAACGGCGGTCGTACGGGTGGAAGATAGTGAGACAAACCAGGTGGAAATTCAAAGAGGAGTCAGACAGGGACTCAGGAGGCATTATGGGAAAGAACTGAAGGTGTAAGGATTGGAGGGAGCATCATTAATAACATAAGATTTGCAGACGATACCGCAGTCATGGCAGAGAATATAGACGATTTACAAACTCTCCTGGAAATCATTAACAGAGAAAGCAAAAAGATGGGACTAACAATGAATATAAATAAAACCAAATACATGGTGATCTCAAAAAAACCCTGTTGACAACATACAACTGACATTGGAGGGTAAACCCCTAGAGAGAGTGGACAAATATAAATACCTCGGAGCAATTATAAATTCACAGTTAGATCAAGAGCAGGAGATAAAGGTCAGAATAGAAATAGCTCGAAAAGGCTTTATAAAATACAAGTCAATGTTTACAAATAAGAAATTGAGTATGGCCATCAGATTGAGGTTCGTCGAATGTTATGTTTGGTCGCAACTACTATATGGGGTAGAAACTTGGACTCTGAAAGCCCAATCTATAAAAAAATTGGAGGCATTCGAAATGTGGCTATATAGGCGTATTTTGAAGATTCCTTGGACTGCAAAAGTCTTAAATGAGGAAGCGTTAAGACGAGTTGGATATGGCAGAAAGCTTATGAACACAATTAAAATAAGAAAAACATCGTATCTGGGCCACATACTCCGAAACGATAAATACTCTCTGCTACAAGTCATCATGCAAGGTAGAGTAGAGGAAGAAAAGGCTTGGGAAGAAAGAAGAAATCTTGGCTGAGGAATATCAGAGATTGGACTAACCTCAGTGTTGAACAGATATTTCACGTTGCAAAAGATCGAGAAGTGTTTAAAGAAGTGATCGCCAACCTTCGTTAGAAGACGGCACAAGAAGAAGAAGAAGTACCATTAACACGACGGCCAATTTCGCGATACAAAAACCCATATCTCTATAAGCAATAATTCTACCCCTGCCAAAATCGCTAACATGGTGGTAATGTTGGTGTCTTCGAACTCGAGGGATTTTCTTAGACTGGATCCAATTAGACTGAGGAATAATAACTTAAAATTTCTGTACGAACCGGTTTCTACAAATCGATCTCTTCACAAAAGCATTTAAAAATTAAACTTTATTTTTACAAAAAGTAGAAAAGATAAAACATGGGTATTATAATAATAGTGTGTTTTAAATAAAGTCATTCTGTTGTCAAAAAATTAAGGTCATGAAATTACTCCTTCTAGGTGTAACACTTCTAATATCATTTAGTATATTTCTGTATTTATTCGTTTAATATAGAACATTACATGTTGCTTACAATTTTTTAATGAAAAAATATGTTAACTTTTTGATTTACAAATCCTTATAAACTTTCTGGAAGGTTCGGTTTGGAAACGGCGCGGCGGCCAAATTATTCTCGCCCCGGGGCGGCAGATACGTTAGGAACGGCCCTGGATGGAAGTACCTATTTGCCAAACATTTAAAAAAGCTATATTTTTTATACAAGAGTGCATTGCTATTACATAAATTTATATAGACAAATCTTTTATTATTGCGTTATCTTTTAGATTCTTACATGTAAAATTTTCTCCTTATCTTTATAGTTTTTAATTGCTTTAGATATGCCGTCTTCAAATTTAAAAGTTTCGTAATATTTAAATAATAAAATAATATTAAGTAAATTTTGTATATAATCCACATTTCTTATTATTTATCACATGTTTCTCTTAAAAGATTTATGACAATGACATTTTTTATTAATCCATAAAACAATTAGAAACGATCTTTTTTTTGTAGTAATACTATCTATTTTTAAATTGTTGTATTAATTGGTGGTAGAAACAAATGAAAAATTAGTACTTTACAAAAAAACTTTTATTAATGCCTAAAAAACGAAGTTACATATATGTAACGCTAGGCTCTTATGTAGATTTTAAGGAGAGTTAGTCTGAAATATTATATTACATTCCAAAGACATGCCAACATCACATTTGTTGCACATAGTTCTCGTACTGGAAAAACAACCTTCTCCAGCACAATGTCTCCCTTTCTTGTCAGGTATGGTAGTCATTTGAAGGTAAGCCTGAGCTATAATCTGCGAAAATCTAACTGAGATATACAGATTGAACGAAATAAATTCGGAACATAGGAAACATCATGTATTTCGGCTCATTTCTGCTGTAGGAGGTTGGCCAACAAAAGGTTGTCAAATAATTATATTATAAAAACCCAATACTTCTGCGGGCTGCTGGATTCTGAACTCATAAAAATTGAAAGCTACACATAAATCTACGATTTTATTATGCTGTCAAACCACTTATAGTCCAGGAAATGAAGCAATTAACCTCGTAATTTTTTCGTCCTGCGTGGATTAACTTGAAATTTTAACAGAAGGTAGGTAATAGCCTAAGCATCAAAATCTATATCGAACCAAAGTGCGCCAAAGCCTTGGGGGTGGTTGCCACCACCATCCCGGGGTGAAAATTTTTTTTACGTTTTAACTACAGGTTTCGATTAAAAAAGTGATTATTAACAAAAAATGTTCTATACATTTTTTTTTGTAAAACTGATATTTAAGTTATTCGCGATTGAAAGTAACAACTTTTAGACGAAAAAATCGACGTTTTTAATCGATTTTTCGCGAAAAACTCGAAAATGGTGCATTTTATCAAAAACTTGTAGAGAACAAATTTGTAGCTTTTAAAAAGACAAATACAATTCATTTTTTAAAATGTTTTTGCGATATAATAGGAACCGAAATTCGGCCTATCAATGTTCAGCGGTTTTCTTCAAATGCCAAATTTGAAAGATTCAAAGTCAAATATCGGGAAAATGATGCATTTTTGGAAGAAAACTCACGCAACCTTTTTTAAAGAGCAAAAATTGAGTGAGTTATGATGAAAATAAGGCCAATACCTCATTTTTTTACGAAAAAATCGATGAAAACAACCCCCTAACCAATCCCATAATTAAAATCGATCTTCACCCTTCTGCAATTCTCTTTGTACATGTATTGTTAATACGCCCAAGAAGTTTAACCCATTTAAAATGCTTAGTTTTAGAAAAAGTACAGCTTAAAGCGAGAAACGATTTACAATTTCATATTTTTTACCCTTCTGTTTTTAAATATCCCCGAAAATACTGAATATATGAAAGAAATAAAAATGTACTAAATTGTAGCGTTTTTAATGACTAAAATTTTCCTTTATTTAGATTTGTTGTACAATGAATATTTGGCGAGATATAGCCGTTTAAAGAATCGATTTATGATAGAGCACCATCTTTTTCGAGCCCTTTAAACTCACCCCATTTAAAAACCAAGGGTTCCAAAGAGATTTAATTCACAGATCCTTGTAGCTCTTAAAAACCTCTACAAAATCGTTTTTGAGGAAACACTCTATCGTTAAAAATGAAGAAAATACGTTAAAAAACCAATTAATTTTTTTTTCGGAAAATTCCATTAGTATAGTACAGTACATTTTGGAGCATAATAATCTACAAAACTGGTATATTAGGTAGTGGGGCGTTATACATTCGAAATTTTAAGCGTTCTTATTTTGAAATCCCATACAACAGAATAAAATATTTGCTCATATGTTTATGGCTTTGCAATGAAAATATCAGAGCAACAGTCTGGGGATGGTATTCCAAAGATGGTTTGTTATTACCCGTACGCATGAACAAACAACCTGTACCCGATAAACTTTTGAAAATTATTTTTTGCCAATGCAAAAAAGGATGCGGCGTTTCATGTGGGTGCAGAAAAGTTGATTTATACTGTAACTTTACTTGTTCTAGGTGCTCAGGTGAAGGGTGCAATAATAGTCCACCAATAATTGAAGAAGATGAGGATGACATAGATCACGATGAAGATGTAGTTGATGACGAATAAAATTAATATTATAATTGTTTTACCTATAAATGTAAATATTTTCAACTATTTATGTAAATGTATAAGAATATATGGTGCCTTTTTATGTTGATAAATTTTTTTGTATTTAATTCTACTTTTTTCAATTTATATCTATTAAATTAGTTTATAAACTGCACCCTTTACAACTGCAATGTTGTAAAGGGTGATTTTCAAAAGTTGAAAAGTTGCAAAATTTTGGCAAAAAATTGTTTTTATCTATAGCACTCATAACAATTGATTTTTAAGGGTTGAAAATGTATGAAATTGTATTTTAAAGTATAAAAAAATCACTATTTAACTAATCCAAACCAAATTTCACTCATCTTAAGATTTGTAATGTTATTTTACAATTTTTGAAAATTAGGGGTAGTTTTCACCCCTAAGAACAATCAGGGTTCATCGGCATGACATAAACTATAAAGCAGAGGGTGAGTTAAGCTTAATTCCAATTTTTTATGCAAATCGTTCCAAGGCGAAATCATTTTCTTCGCATTACTAATTTTTTTACATTAATATCTAACAAGGGTTGCTTTTTAAGGGTTGAAATATGATGGAACTCTATTCAAAAGTATAATATAATCATTATTTAACTAATTCAAACCAAATCTTACCCATATTCAGGTTTAATATGTTATTTTATAATTTTTGACAATTAGGGGTAGTTTTCACTCCTAAAACAATTCAGCGCACTTCGGTTCGACATAGATTTTGATCCTTGGGCTATCACCTACCTTCTGTTAAAATTTCAACTCAATTCATGCAGGACGAAAAAATCGCGAGGTTTTAACTTTTTTCGAGCTTCATTTCCTGAACTATTAAAAACTTCCTTAGACAAGCAACATTGTTACACAAACAACATTGTTGCGAGACAGATAGTTGAACGATATTTAATACAATGTCTATACCCAGGTATGGATTTATTTTTGTCCAAGTTTTATATTGGTCCACTATTTCAAATGCAGTTCAAACAGACATATATTAAATTGTATGTTCCGTTTTAAATTCGTTCTATCTGTATAGTGGTGTTTTCTATACAAAAGTTTCATTTACAGCTACATCTAAGAGCCATGTATATGTACCCCACCGACATTTTATATACCTAATTTCCAATAACAAGCAATATTTTCATCCATAACATTGGTGTCACCCATGTTATTATTATACGGCCCTATTACACTAGGACGAGTACTTGGATAAATCTTTTTTGTGTTTGACTATATCTTCTAACATTCTAAGTTGGTGAAACACCATGACTAGTAGATCCAACTATAACCACTTTATTGCCTTTACAAACATTATTCCACGTATTCTATCAAGAGCTGAAACCTGGGAGACCGTATGTACTATTTTTTTATTTCTTCTTTCTTGATATTGAGGGACAGTTGTGAGGTAGCCTGTCCTCCCTAGATGTACTAGTATTCCCATAAAATTTAGTCATTCCTTTATGTGTTCTTGGAAATTCAAAGAATAGTAAAGGGAAACAAAGCTTACTTTTACTCGCCCATGTGTTCCGCTCCAAAAACACACACTGGAGATCGAAAATCAGGGTCTACAAAACCATTATCAGCCCAATAGTATGTTATGGATGCGAGGCATGGATTATGACAGAAGACACAAAACGAAAGCTGTAAGTCTTTGAAAGAAAAGTCCTAAGAAAAATATTTGGACCTAATAACGAAAACGGAGTATGGAGATCCAGATACGATCATGAACTTTACCAACTGTTCAAAGAGGCACCGATCTCAGAATTCGTTAAACTTCAGAGACTTCGATGGGCTGATCATGAAGTCAGAATGGAGACTGAACTACTGCCAAAAAGGGCCCTAGATAGTACAATACAGGGCGCAAGACCAAAAGGAATGCCACGGAGAAGTTGGCATGATTAAGTGGCAGTGGACGCACAAAATTTGCTAGACGCGAGAACCTGGAGAAGATCTGCGTGGGACCGGCAAGGTTAGAAGCATAGTTTGGAGGAGGCTCGATTTGGGCTGTAGCGCCATTGGAGGAAGAGTTTATGTGGCATGAGCTGTGTAGCAAGTAGCGAAGTCCTCTTAAAACCACATGTCGTTGATGTCCATATCATCCAATTCCTCGCCGTTGATGGCGATGGCCTGTCCAACGTCGTTCTCAAAGAAATATGTACCGGTCGGTGACGCCACTACTCCAAAATTCACATCAATCAGCAGCTTTTTGAGATGCTCTTCGATCTCATCTAGATTCGTATCGTCCCAAATTCGAAAATTCTCTATATTGACTTACTCAAAAATATAAGTGGCTTTTACCTTAGGGAATCGAATCAGTTTCGTGTAAGTTGTGTTTGTGAAATAAAGATTTTATTGTGAAAAGTTGCCTAAATTATTCCTAGCGTTCTCACCAGCTAAGTTTCTTTAAGGCTGAAAAATCCCAATAAACTCATTATAATGTAACATATATCCATCGAGTTAGAATCTATGGAGAAGCTATGAGCATATTAACATATGTATTAAACACGGCGTACGTAGGCATAGTTAAGGATAATACCAATATGGCGGTAACATCAGGGCCAGACTCAATAATATTAAAACTACTATACAAATATGACTAGTTATTCAGAAGATTTAATCATAATCTAAAAACGTGCAATACATTTTTAATAAACTATGAATTATTTATCCCGCGGTAAACACTAAAAACACGATATATTATACATAAAGATAAATTAATACAGTCAAATACTATGAATTTATTCTCTGAATTACGGGCCATTACTTTGTTTACATATTTGTATACTAACCTGTGGAGAAACCATTATTATGCACTATCACAATATATTACAGTTGCTATAAAAGTATTATAAAACTGAAAATATTCGAAAAACAATAAATGTAAACAAACATATATACGATCTGTCAAAAGTTTCAAAACAATAATACCAATATGGCCGAAGTGAGGTCGTTTTTAGTCACGTGATGCCCTCTCCATAGATTCTAACTCGATGCATATATCCATCCATGGGGATATGGCAAAACATACTAAACAAATGACAACCAATGTGACAGATCTAGCTTCAACAATATGACCGCTATCAATTGTCAAAGTTTATTAAAACAGCCTAACGCTCGCCAGTGTTTCAGTGCCATTTAAATGCATTCTTTCAAAATCTATACGACGAAATTTCAAAAAAAGTATTTTCAATGAACAAACGGCATAGAAGGTGCTTGTGAGGAAATGGTAGTGTGTTTGGGAGAGCATATGGCACGGAATCAAGTCTATCACCGACAGAAGGTCCATTTATGGTTAAAGATGTTTTTTTCTTATATTATAAGTCATTGGCAATTCAAGTGTTTCGGTATTAGCAGTTGCCAAAATGTGTAGGAAATGGTCGTGCGAACTATTTACGAGTAACTTACTGTTTGTTCGGGCTGTTAGGCCGTTATGTTCTGAGATTAGTTCTCGACGTTTCGCCAACACTAGGGGTTGGCATCTTCTGGAGATGTTACTGCTTTGCTTGTAAGCTGAAACTGACGCCGCGTTGTACTACAAATCTCAGAACACAAGGGCCTAACAGCCCGAACAAACAGTTTAACAAGTTAGACGATGGCCGTGAAAGCCTAACGCATTTTATCATATTTACGAGTAATTTTGTTAATTTTATTATCGTTATCTCACAAAACTAGTTTTGTGAGATAACGCACAAAAATAATTAGCTTGCATTTGAGCTTATTCACAGACAGAGAAATTAAGCAAATATTTAATCTAAAATGATTTTTGAAAAGATTACATGAACCTATTCAAATATTGAATAGCCATTCAGTTTGTTTTGAAGCTTAATAAACTGGCAAACATGTTGGTTGCCTTATATTAATATAACTTATTGTATATTATTAAATATTTGTATCGTAAAAGTTATTGTCTATATGTGACAAAATATAAATTAAATGATATAAAAAATCAAATTGATTATCTTATAATCCATCCTCATCAACAAGAGATATAGAAACTCTCTCAGAACGATCAAAACTGATATAACTTTTGTAAGAAATCGTGCTCAGATTTAACCTACATACGTAAAAGAAACTGTTTGAATATTTTTATTCCCATTCATAATATAATAAGCAATCAGATTGGATTTATTTGAGATGAAAATATCAATATATCAATATCATATTTGCTATATATGATATAATGATGCAGGCGCTTCCGCAGAAGATAGCAGGAGATAATGGACAGATGACCAAGGAACGAGATCGAGGAAGATCTCCTCCAAGAATTCACAGTTATAGACAATGCGGCTTACTATAAAATTAACCATGAAGATAAAACACTGGTCGTACCACAATCCCTCCGGACATAAGTAATGAAAATATACCATGACTCCGAGAAGCGAATCATCCAGGGGTCCACGAGACCATCCGGGCCATCAAAAACATCTACTACTGGTATACAGCCTCCGTCATGCCAAGAGAACCCAACAACCCATGGGAGAGGGTCTGCCTGAGCAACTGGGTAGTTCCGATGTGTCCAGACCGCCAAAAGCAGACAGGTGATGTTCTCTCATTCCTCCAAGAAGAAGTCTGTAGCCGCTGGGGAAAACTAACCACAATCATAACGGATATCGGGTCCCAATTCCGGACAGATTCCTGGGAGAGCTTCCTGAGACGACACAATATCAGAGCCGAGTTCAGCCCAATTTACCACCAGTGAGTCAATCCGGCGGAACGTCGAGCTCAGGAGCTCAAAAAGGGACTTCGAGCCAGATGGAAATCCAATGATGACCCGAGGTGAGACTTCTACGTGCCAGACATTATTTTCAGCCTGAGGATCAGGAGGAATAGGGCCACCCAGGAAACACCTGCTGAGCTGTTGCTGGGATACCTACCCAGGCGATCAGAGGAAAGCCAATATGAACGGAGAGAAGCCAACACCGCAGCCAGATGACAAGAGATGGCCACCAGAGCGATCCAGAAGCCTACGGTATCTAAACGGTAAATCTGTTCTCAGATTTCGAGAATCTGGGAACTCAAACGCTCCACCCGCCAGGAAATTTATACTAGAAGAGCAGGTCCTGGTTCGGAACCACGTCCAAGGAAATTTTCTAAGACCACGTTTTAGCCACATGGACAGGACCTCACACCGGAACCAAGACATCAACCGGACCATCCATGTGGACGACATAAGACCTGCTCCTCCAACCAGAAACGAACTACTACCGCAATAAAACTGAAAGAAGAAAGATGAAATAAAAAAAATACTTGTTGGTTTCTTTTGACTGTGGATTTAATCCATTAGCCGAAAAAATACTTGTATTCTTTATTTGCTTTAATAAATTTTTAGAAACACTTAGGCCAAGTAGCAATTAGATTCACTAGCCAATCAGCGTACTGGACACATCTCTCAGCACAGGAAAAATTGCCCATTGGTTCAAAATAAAAACGGTTTTTCTAATCTTTCGGCAATTGCTAATTCCTATTGGTCTGATGTTTGGAAAATCCACTTTCTTTCGTCACAAACCTGTGAGACAAAGGAAATTGGGCAATAAAAGAAGGTGGATTTTCTATCATCATTCAGTTCGAGATTTCTCTCGTATTTCAAGACTTTAGTTACGGTGCTTGTCATTCACCTAGTATCTGCATTTTTATTTCCTATTTTTTACTTTATATTTTATTTTGTGTACTGGTTCTGTCGAGCATCCGATCTATTTATACTTTCTTTTGCTTCAAATTCGTGTATCTGTATTGTATTAGATCCTTATATGTATAATTTCTGTCTGTGCGTAAGTTAAGGAAAAACTCGACTTAATTCTCTTGCATTATCTTTATCGTTGTGTTGTGTTCTTACATTGTATTTCTCCCTTACTTTCGCTACAGCTCTAGTGACATTTCCTTTAGCGATCATACACCAGAGCTGTAGTATCTCCAGACTTGTGATAGTTTCCTGCAAGGATCAAGATCCTGTAACCTACAAACCTCCATCACAATACACTCTTTACCCAATTTGCTCGAGGAGAAATGGTGAACACTCACAACACCTCCCGGTCCAGATCTCAGGACCGTACTAAGCCCGATGAGCCAGGTACGGGTCAAAACTCTAGCGACACCTCTTGACAACAATATTGATATGTGTTATTATATGTTTTAAGTATTAAATAAATACAATTTTTAGAGTTTACTATTTTATTGAAGATATAAATTTTTTGTAGCATATAGGTCAATTTTAGTACTTTTGCTTATTTAATTCTTTGATATGTTTTCTGACGATTTTTAGTTTTTTATAAATATATTATTTTATTTTTATAAATCAGGATATGACTTATTGGCGCCCTAACTTTAGCAGTTTAGCTCTATTCAGTATTTCTTGTTTTCCTTTTGCTAAACTGTTATCTAATTGTTATCTATGTCATTTATCTATTACTTTTCTATTAGATATATCCTTACCCACCCCAATGAAGTTCTCTATTCTGTGCAAAAAGGACTTTGTAATGTTCCTGTGTACAATTTTCTGCTCTTTGATCACCTTAAGCTGTTTTTGGTTACAACCTTGCGTTAACTATCCGTTCATCTAAATCCGAAAATAATAGCTCATAAACCGTGAACCTGATTTCAACAAAATTTGGTGAAGAGGTAATTTTATTTTACTCGTAAAAACAGCCAACATTTCTTTTTAGTTTATCAATGTGCATCATCTTTTGGATCGGGTGTCGAGGTGTATATCATTGTTAAATAAAGAAATTATTTATTAATAAAGATGGTACCAATACTGTATGAAAATACAATGTATTTGTCCACATAACAAAAGCCCGAAAACGCACAGGAACCGAAAAGTTAACAGCAGACTATAAACACAAAAGTTGCCCCTTTATTTCTCTTTTAAAAAATCACAACACTTATTCTTCGTTTAAATTATGCGATGAGTCTTAAGAAATTACGAATAATAACCACTAACAATGTAAAAAGTTCTTCAATTGTTGCGTTATTAGGATCTCACAGTCATTACAGTCTCATAAAATAAACGACAGTGAAAGGAATTTTTCTCGATCTAAATATATATCTCTTAATCAGAGGCAGTATGAAGATATTCTCCCTTTTACTTCTAGAACATAAGTGAAGAAGTGAATATAAGTGACACACGTCCAAAAACTAATTTATACCATTGAATGAAGTAGATTAGAATGAAAAAAAATACTTTGATAAAATAAAAGGCAGATATTGAGCACAGTTTTATTAATTAAATCTTGCCCAAGTACTTTCACTTCCTAGAGTATCTTCAGGGGCATCTGAATTAAGCCAAGAAACGTTTTTTTAAATGAATAAATTGATTAACTTTGATAAAAACTCGAAGTTATTGGATGATAAAAGTTTTTTTGTGATTAACGTTTTAGACTTACTTCGTCAATTTTGGGCTATCCAACAATTGCAGAATGATGTCATAAATATAAAATTGTACATAACACTACACTAAACAAGGACAAACAGCTTAAAATTATTTAAAAAATAGTCTATTTTTTTAGAAGCTACATTCTGCTCGGCAACAGAAGAGAGAATTGCTCCCGGTATTAACGAAAATGTTAAGGTGACATGTGACATATGACAGCTTGGATGGGCAGTCATAATTATGGAGATGTGATCTGCACATTTCAAAATTCTATGTAACTAAGCATTGACCAAAGGTCCAACTGACACTACTATAGGCAATCAACTGATGAAATATGACATATAGAATATTTTAGCTAGATTGCATAATCCAGATCTGATATTTAAACTTGTCCTGCTCCATATATCTCATATATCATAAACTTGTCTTGATCCTGCTCTAAATCCAAATTGAACTTCACTCAGGTGTTCTTCTAATTTGGTGTATATGCGCGAGTGAATGATAGAGTACATGGCTCATCAACTAATTAATCTATGTTCTTCACATTTTCTAGCGTTGGCTTTTTTAGGAAGCGGAATGAATATTGATAGTAGCCAGTCTTTTGGTAAATAGCCAGTCTCGTAGATGTTGTGAATAGCTTCGTAAGAGCTGTGATTTGGAGTGCCTCTAATAGCTTTAAAATTTCACCATGCACCTCATCAGGTCCTGGTGATTTCTCATCTTTAATCAGCTTAATAGCCATAGTTACTTCTTCGTTTGTTATTTCTGGGCCGTAGGGATTGTTTATTTTAGTCGCACTTCGTGTTGCATCTTCGAATAATTCTTGCATATATTCTTTCAATCTTCGTAATTTATCTTCAATGCTAGTCAAAATCTGGCCTTCAATGTCTACAACTATGTCTGTATTGCGTTGTTTTCTGGTGTTCTGTACCTCTTTACTTTTTTTTTTGCATATGGAAATCGTCATGTTTGCGTTGTAGTGTTTCAATTCCCATACATTGTACTTTTTGTATTCATTGTTATTTAAACCATCTACAATATTTTATCTGTCATTCATTCTTGCTTCTTTTCTCTTTTTGATTTTAGATATACATGCGAAATTGTGGTAATAGATGTCTTCATTTCGTTCCACTGTTCTTCTATATCTCTAGTAGTGTCTTCAACTATTTTCGCAAAATTCTTATTAATGTGCTTTTACTTTTTTCCTGGTTGTCGTATTCTTTTAGTAGTCTTATATCTATCTTGGGCCTCATTTTCTTACGAATTATTTTGAGTCATATGTTGATATTTGCAACCAATGGACTATGATTTGAGAAGACATCTGCGCCTGGATATGTTTTTGTTGAGGTGATAGAATGTCTAAACCCTTTGTTTATGTTGATAAAATCAATTTGGTTTCTTATGATTTTCCCTGGGTATCCTCGGGTGCTTTCCATGTAGAAAGCCTTTTTGGGTGTAATCTAAAAAGTGTATTTGTTACAACCATATCCGCCTCTTAGCAGAATTGGATCAGTCCTTCTCCTCTTTCGTTTCTTATGCCAAGACCATATGACCCTATCAAAATTATATCAGCAAAATTTTTTATTTAAAACACTTTTTTTTAATTTTTTTCATTTTTTATTTAAAACATTTTTCAAATTCTTGGTAAATCGATTTTTTCAGTTTTCCCCTCCTAAGAAGTGGGAGTTTAGGAGGAAACCGGTGATAGGAGTGGTAAACTTTTTTTCATCTTTTTTGGGCCCCAAAGTTGACATTCTAAGTAAAATTCAGCTTGTTTGTCTCATTTTTAGAGATCAAATCTCTGACGACTGGACTATACTTCATTTAGCATCATCTAATAAAAAAGTTATGGCACCCGCGTTTCATGCGAGTAATTTAAGAAGCCATATAAAAAAAGGAACTAATGTTTACAAATCAGAGAGTACAAATACAAATTAGCTTGTAGAAAAATAGTAGAGCACATGTTGAACCTACTACCGTATTTGGAAACAAGTAGTAATCGCATCGTAAATAAACTGATAAATTTAGAAAACATTTATGAATAAATATGTATATATTCATGTATAAACTTTATTACTTTGTAAACTTACCTATAATTTGGTTCTGCTACTAAAAACACGTTGCCTAACTTGTGGAAGGCACAAAGAATGGCAGGCAGACATAGCAAAAAATAGATTTTCTTCTGATACCTACCAAATTCTCCAAGTAAAGATATAACATCGTCATAACTCATTTTCAGTTATTTTTGTCTGTAAATAAAGACAACAGTAAGTAAAAATATCGATATGTAGTACACTAATTACGGTGTTACGAACTAATTATGGTACCTTAGGGATAATAAATGACACAACTGATAATTACTATTAAAAGTAATAGGTGATTTTTAGTGATAATGCGGCATGTTAAACGTGTTACATCGTAAATACATAATGATTTAGTTATCACGGTAATCACGTTTTAGCCCTATTTTGATGATTTTTTTAGCACACTGTGTATACATTTATTAATTTGGTATAGTCAGTTTTTTGATAAAATTTGAAATTTGACTTATTGTACGGGGTTAATTAAAACGTGCTTTTGTTATCCTAACTTTGAAACATCCTGTGGAAAAATTCCGTTTGCGAATTTTCGTAAAACTGTATTTTCCGGTTGCAACCATGTCTCCTAAGCATTGTGTTTTTTGTTATATGTCAAAATATGCCTTGGTTCATTTTTTAAAGCCAAATGAATTTGTCACCCACAATTTAGGCTATTTTTAATTATGATTATATTGTAATATGTTGAAAATTTCTTAAACTATGTTCTAATACTTATGTATAACATTTTCTAAATACGTCCCTGACCAGAATATAATTATTTTCCTGTTTGTTTGTGATGTAAAGAAAACACCCCAAATTCCAAAATCCAGTTTTTAACTACAACGAAAATATGGTTTTATAGATTGGTACGTGTTAACTATAATTTAAAAGTGTTGTTTTGATTCAAGGTTAAATACCCTGTTTGTCAAGAATTTTGTTGCGAAAACGCGTTTTTTAGGTGAAAAAGGAAAATAGCAGCCAGCGAGTGGAGATAGAAAGATCAGCCGAGGGGAATTGAGAGCAGATTGAAAGATTTGTTCAAAGAGAACGGTCGTTATGTAGTTTTGCGAAAAACCGGCAAATTTGTTGAAGAATAAGTGATCTACACCCAAATTAATGTGTCAACTATGATAGGGGTAATCACTATTTTTTTAATTGTAAGCCGTCTCTCATCGTGAGATATTGGAAAAACGGCGTTTCCAGCAAATCTCTACATGTTCCATTGCCCAGTTCCTTAAGAGGCTATTTCCAAGGTGTGCAGTGTCCCAATTTCAACCTCAAATACGCAGAATACTTTTCTTGTGGAAAGGAGATGAATTTGTTCGTGTGGCTGTTTAAAATTATTTCAATATATTTCGTTTCTATGTATAATTCCTAGCAATAAGATTTAATTGTCTAGACGGCAACCCTGTCAGCCCTCGGCAAAGTCGTTATAAAGTTATAAGATCAGTATGTTTCCATATGTTGCCATAAGAGCACTCAATAAAGAACGTGTGAAGAGATTTGGTTTTACAAGTTATTTCTTCACCCTATCGATCAACTATTTACCACCACGATTAACCAGCGACCAGTCAATTTAAATCAACAATTTAAACATACAATATTTTGGCCATTCGTAGCCGAATCCGGTGGTAAATTGTAACAATTTCAATTTGGAATAATCAATTTATTAAAAGTAAAGCAACAAGTGCATCTGTGCGTTTCAACCCATCAGAGAACGAGACAGCGAGTCAGAAGAACGTTGACAAACACGAAGCGGTGTTCCTGTGGCCAATTTGCTGAGCGATTGCAGACGCGCATCCCTGCATGGCCTGAATGTAAGTCTGTTCCACTTATACCATCTTAAGATAATAAATCCTACCCTTATCGCAGTGCTATTTATAGATTCTGGTATTTCAGACTTTCGATATTGAATTTTGCATGGTATTATAACTTGTCAGATTTAGATTTTTACTTGTTATTATTTACGAACATTTTAATAAAAAAAAAAAATAAAATAAAATAAATAATGTCGAACTCAGATATTGCACAATTAATAAGAAATAGAGGTTCTCTTAAACGCAAATTAACTTCATTAACAAATTTTGTAAATAAAATAATTGATGGTTCACTTAAACCGACAATAGGCGATGTAAATTTGCGATACAAAAATAATCGTGAATTGTTAAGTCAATTTGAAATTATTCAACAATCTATCGAGGAGAAATGTTCGGACGATCAATTAGAAAGTCATTTTAATGAACGTGATCCATTTGAAAATCATTTTTATACGGCAATTTCATATTTAGAGGAATACATAAACAGCAATTCTTCTCCGGTAATAAATGTCACACCTCAAAATGTAATTAATCACGATCCACTTCAAAATTTTCTTTTGCCTAAAATTAAGCTTCCTACATTTAATGGTGAATATGAGCAGTGGCTCGAATTCAAAACCAACTTTATAAACACTATCGATTCCAATTCATCATTAAGTGGAGGTCAAAAGTTTAACTTTTTAAAGGCTGCGTTGGAAGGTTATGCCAAACGAACAATAGAGGGTTTTACTGATTCCCAAGACTACCATGCTGCATGGAATATGCTTTGTGACAAATTCGATCGAAAAAAGCTTCTAGTCGACACCCACTTAAAATCTATTTTCAATTTAAATTCGATACATAAAGGCACATTCATGCAATTCAGAGGGTTAATCGATGAAGTTTCAAAGCATTTATCATATTTAGAAGGAATGAAGCTCACTAAAGAGTCTCTATGGGATATGACAATTATTCATGTTGTGTACAATAAATTAGACAAAATAACTCAAAATAAGTGGAAAGAATATCACACTTCAGTAGAATTGCCTCACTTAAATGAATTTCTTGAATTCCTGAAACAGAGACAAGACATATTACAATCTCAAGAAGAGCCTCATTCCTCCTCAATGATGACCGTCAAAAGTCACTCTGGGTTTCAGAAACCTCTACAATCTCGATCACAATTTCATTTATCAATAAATCAAGTTCAGTGCAATTTGTGCAAGAGTGATCATTTAATATATTCTTGCCCCGAATTTTTAAGATTAACAATTAATGACAGATGGGAAAAAATTAAATCTTTAAAACTTTGTCCGAATTGTTTACGTTTTGGTCACTCCAAGGAAAGGTGCAGTAGCGGATCATGTCGTAAGTGTAAACGTAAACACAACACTTTATTACATCAAGATTATTCTCGTTCATATCAAAGTCAAAACACACAGTCAAATGCATACAACAACAACAATCAATACAATTCACGAGACACAATTCAATCAGTAGGTGCTCATAATCATCCAAATAATAGTGACCAGGTGTCACACAATTCACAAACAATTTCTCACAATATTCAAACAATTTCAGTCCCAAATCAACAATGTTTAGTTACAGACAGAAATACACAATCTAATATAATTCTGTCGACAGTAACATTCAAAGTTAAAGACCAAAACAATCAATTGCATCAATGTAGAGATCTGCTAGATTCAGGAGCACAATCCCATTTAATTACCGAAGAGTTTGTTAAACGGTTAGGGTTACCATTAACCAATACCAATTTAGCTATTGTTGGTATTAACCAAGTGGTTTCTACCTTAAAAAAGAAAACTTCAATTACAATTTTCTCAAACAAAAATAATTTCCAATTTCAATTATCTTGTTATGTAACACCATTTATTTCAACTATTCCGTTACAACAATTTGATATCTCTACAATTTCCATTCCTCAAAATATAGAATTGTCTGATCCTACTTTCAATACTCCTCAGAACGTTGACATGATCATAGGTGCCAGTTTGTTCTGGGAACTGTTGTTAGAGGGCAATATTAAATTAGGAAAACATGCACCAGTGCTTCAAAATACCAAACTTGGATGGGTAATATCTGGTACTGTAATGAATGCGATATCAACGTCGTTATGCAATTTTTCACAATGCTTTATACCAGAAGACAATCAGTTACGTAAATTCTGGGAACTCAATGAGATAAATGAACCTATGATATTATCAAAAGATGACGTCCAGTGTGAGGAACTGTTTACCAAACACACTCAAAGAAATGAAAACGGGCAGTTTGTAGTGAAGTTGCCCTTTAAATATTCTACTGATTTATTGGGAGATTCAAAAAACATAGCAAAACAACGATTCATATCACTCGAAAACCGATTCAAAACTCATCCACAATTTTATCAATTATACAAAAATTTTATACATGAATATATCGATTTAGGTCACATGACCAGGGTGGAAAGTGACATGGTCACTGAACCAACTTATTTCTTTCCCCAACATGGCATATACAAGCCTAGTAGTCTGACTACTCAACTTAGAGTGGTCTTCGATGGATCAAGTCCAAGTAGTACTGGATGGTCTCTCAATGAGTTACAATATGTTGGACCAAAGGTGCAAAATAACATATTTGACATTTTAATTAGGTTCCGATTATACAAGTATGTCGTGTCTGCTGACGTTAGTAAAATGTATAGGCAGATCCTTATACATGATGCACACAAGCCCCTTCAACAGATCTTGTGGAGGGACAACCAAGCAGATGAATTTTCAATTTACCAATTAAACACCGTTACGTACGGTTGTACTAGTTCGCCATACTTAGCAATAAAATGCATAAATCAATTAGCAATCGATCACTGTAATACATTACCGACAGCTTCACAGACAATTCTTAATGATTTCTATGTTGATGACCTAGTAACGGGTTCTAATGACCTTTCAGAATTACAAGCTCGATGTAAAGATATTTCAGACATATTAAAATCAGCACAATTCATACTAAGAAAATGGGTTACAAATAATCAGAGTGTTCTCATGAACATTCCATGTTGCGATATTCCGAATGAAATTTTAAATTTCGGTGAACACGAAAGCTGTAAAACCAAATCTCTTCACACGTTCTTTATTGAGTGCTCTTATGGCAACATATGGAAACATACTGATCTTATAACTTTATAACGACTTTGCCGAGGGCTGACAGGGTTGCCGTCTAGACAATTAAATCTTATTGCTAGGAATTATACATAGAAACGAAATATATTGAAATAATTTTAAACAGTGGCAGGGAGTTTAAATTTCAGTTCCCAACCTCAGAAATTTAAAGTTATATAACTTTTTTGTCATCAAATTTTAAGGTAAAGATAAACATTTTTTCTAAAGTAATAATTGCTTTCATACAATTTAAAAGTTTTAATAATGCTGTCATTTTATTTGTTCTTTGTAGTAAAATTTAATGTTGACGTATGGCAGCTAGCAACTAGCTTTATTTATCTTTGTGACATTAGTTTGTTTTGTTTTTTTTAAAGGTTAACCTATTATACATAGTTTTATTTAAAAAAAAGGTATCTTTTATTTGATAAGTTGTGAATGGAAAAAGAATCGAATAAAGAAATATTTTTGTTCGATTTGTAAAAAGTATCTTTGTTTGAAACATGTAAATCCAATTTGCAATGACTAACAATATTCGGGATTAATTTTATTATGTTGTTTGCTATCTCTTACATTTTTTTATAAGTCTTAGCGAAATAATGTTTTATTTTTGTTTAAGATAGTTCTTGAAGACTGATATGTTATATTTTTGAAGAAGTTTAGACGTTCTGTGAGTATGATGATGAAGAGGAATCGGGAGAAGAAGATCATGTAGAAGAAAACTTGGAGGGAAGCGATATGGAACAAGAAAACGAGGAATTAGACGATGAGACAGATTTTGCCATCGGTCCATATTTTTTGGACAAAGATAATAAAACAAAATGGGCTAAGCATATTGCCCCTAAGAACATCAGAACTCGAAGTGAAAATATTGTTCTACAGCTTCCGGGTTCAAAACAATGTGTGCGATATTTTAGATATTTGGAACAATCTATTTGATACTGATATGTTGCAAATAATTGTTGATGAGACAAATACAAAAATAGAAGCAGAAAAGCAGAAGTTCAGTTGCGATCGAGGTATATACCCAGCAAACATTGGTAAATTTCGTGCCCTTTTAGGTCTCTTATATCTTGCAGGTGTAAAAAGTCAAGTCACCCTAATACAATAGACTTGTGGAAACGGAAGGTACTGATATAGAGGTTTTCCGACTGACATGGAAGTACATGTGAACTGATGATATCAATACAAGGCATGATAGAGTTAGTTTGGATAAATTAGCGCCAATAAGAGATCTTATCACCAAGTGGAACGAAAATCAGAAAAAATATTTCTGTCATTCGCAATACGTAAAGTATTGCGGGCTAAAGGAAAAGTAAAAGTAAAGTAAAAAGTAAAGTGGACGAAAAGTTGGAGGCTTTTAGAGGACGATGCTCATTCCGCCAGTACATACCAAGCAATCTCAATAGATACGGTATAAAAATATTTGCACCGTTTGATACGAAGGTATTTTATACCAGTAACATGGAAGTATACGTTGGTAAAAACCAAGTGGTGATCCATACTATCTAGACACTACTATAAAGGCAGTGGCGGAACGGTCCTATTGGCTCTTGTACATTTGAGTTTGGAAGTGGAGGAACACTAGTGTCATTATTTTCTTCTTTAAGTGCCGTCTCCCAATCGGAAGTTGGATATCATCATCACTATCTATACTCTATCTACTGCTGCTCTGAAGAGTTCTATAGAACTGCATTTAAACCAGTCCCGTAAATTCTTCAACCATGACACACTCCTTCTTCCTATACTCCTTCCTCTTCTTATCTTTCCCTATATTATCAGTCTTAGCAGTTCATATCGCTGTCCCCTCACTACGTGTCCTAGATATTGTATTGTGTTCCAGTGTCATATGTACAAAAAAGAAAACAAAAACGTTCTGTTATATTCCACTATGCACCATGGGAACGACGTTGATCTAGTAACTGGAAAGCCGAAAATCATATTAGCATATAACAGCACAAAAAGCTGCCACACGTGCCACAATATGATGTGGCACGTTGTAATAGAAGATGGCCTATGGTTGTTTTATACAGTCTTTTAAATATTACAGCAATAAATTCCTTTGTTATTTACAATTGTAACATTCCAAATTCCACAAGATCCGACGAGAAGTTTTGACACCAGAACCACCAGAAGAATTAAAGCAATTGGGAGGTGTGGTGACTGTGGAAGGAAAAAAAAAATGGAAAAAAGAAATATTTCTGTTCGATTTGTAAAACGTATCTTTGTTAGGAAAATGTAAATCCAATTTGCAATACCTGTAACAATATTCCGGCTTAATTTTATTACTGTCTGTTATATTTTTTTATGATAAGTCTTAGTGAAATAATGTTTTATTTTTGTTTAAGATAGTCCTTGAAGACTGATAATATTCTAATTTTAAATTAATTGTAATTTGTTTAGAAAAAAAAAAGAATTTAATCAAACTATTCCAAAAATTGTGGACTGTTTGTTGTGCTACACAAATAAACATTTTAAATAAACAAAATATGTCAATAGTAATAAATAATGTTAAAAAAACTACAAACATTAGATTATTTTATTGAAATTTAAACAAAATGCATCCAGAGGACTATTTTTAAGACCGGTGTAGTAGGCCGTGTGCGACTACTGTCTACTGAAACGTTATCTGAAATAATTATACACACCTAATAGAAAATAAATCCTCTAACAATGAGATCACTGCAAAAACTAAGCAATTTTAAAAAACTAAGTGATCCACAAACCAGTAGTCATTCACGTTATATCATTTTTGTAATAAAGTATTAAATAAGCATTTATAAATATACATGTGGGCCGACAACCGATATATCTAAAAGTGTATCTCCCATAAAGCCTTATCAACAAACGATAAAAAATACGTAAGTTGGTTTTTAATAACTATAAATATTTTCTCGTTGTGATAGTACGCACATTTTATTCTACTATTAAACAATAAGCGAGATGATTTTGTGTAAATATATTATGTGAATAAACTGTAAGTGTAAGTATCCTGGTTGAAATAGTTGTTGAGTCTATAAAAATTCTATGACAACGTCCCTTATCTTTTGTTATTAAACTTTTAAGTAGGAAGCGGCGTATCAATGAAAACTATTTAAAATTTATGGTAATTCGTAACAGGTTGCCATATCAAAAATTCGATACGATATTAAATTTTGTCCAGTGTTGATGAAGAGGAAGTTTGTTAATATACTAGCGCCAATGTTGTCAGGAAAGCAAAAAAAGCAGCAAATAAAAAACAGCAGAAAACAGTAATTTGAAAACATCAAATCCACTATGCGACATAACATTCATAAATTGATAAATAGTTGTACAACTATTGTTACATTTGTCTTTATTTAAAGAGTTGCAAATTGTCTTTATTTAAGGAATTTGTGGGAATTGTACGGCAAATAAAGTTCAATAAAATCTAAGCTTATTAATTTTATTACAATGGAAAAATTACTCATTAAAATTTTCAATTTCACGGTCTTTCGCTTTCGAAAACATTTTTTAATTAAAATCGTATACGTTTTTTAAATCGTTTTAAAATCGTATTAATTTTTTATTAATACACCTCAGCAGTGGCGGCTCGTGGCTTGAGAGACCGTCTAATAAAGACTTCAATCATCATAGGAGATTTTTTGTTTTCTTGTTTTTTGTTTTTTTTCCTATAAATTTAGAACCTAAGCATGTTTATAAATTAACTCTAGTCTACGTTGTCTGGAAGTAGTAAAATGGGTAGAAACGTCATCGTAAAATTTATTAGAGTTTTGGAGAGATTTTAAAAGTTTTTTTCTATTGACATTTGAGACAAGCTTGACATTCTCTCTTGTTTCATGGTATTTCGACAATACGTTTTGATTCTTTTGAGGCAAGAGAAATCTCGTTCATTTGAGGCAGACGTTGGTGGTAATGAGAGAATTAATGACAATAATTTATTAATTTCGGTAACAGTTGGTTGTAATGAATTGCAGTATATAAAATTATACATATCTTGTAACTTATCCCATCTTCCGAAAATATTTGGATCAGCATATAAATTTTTTAATTCATTTTCTAATTTTATTTGATTAAAGAATGATGCATAATTTTTAATTAACCTGTCTAATAAATATCTTGGAAATTCTTTGGCGTAACTTTTAAATTTTGAATCGTCAAAGAGGTCAAAAATTTGCAAATCTTCAAAATTCGAAAAACGAGTATCTATTTGCACCTACAATTATTGAAATAGGAGAAATTGGTGAAGAGAGCTCTGATGAAGAGTGACAAATTAACAATTAAAGTACTATTAATATTTGATTAATTTATGAAACATTACTGAAATAAAAATTGAAAGTACTTTTCATGTATTTTAATATTTATTTTAATGCGTTTTCCTCTTAACTAGAAAATTAAATTTTTAAAGTCACATAAGCACTGAAAAAATTGTTCAGGAAATGTGGAAAGAATAATATTAATAAAGTGTGGAATATGTTAATAAAGTTTATCATAACCAATAAAAAAGTTTCTATATGATTAAACCTATTAAAGCTAATAAAAAAACATTTTTCATTATTTTTATGACAAGATGTAGTTTTTAAGGGTGCAAAATTACACAATAAATAAATAAATGCTTTAATACTCAGTAAATGAGATTTCAATTCAGTAATGTATTATTCAAATAATTAAGGTTTCTTGAAATTAATTTTTTCAATGATTCTGCTTTAAGCGGGTGGTTTTTAAGAGTTTAAATTTCACAGTCAATCAAAAATTATATCATAAATATTAAAGAAACTTTTTGGGGATTACAATATATTGGGGATTTTTTCATGATTTTCGATTTAAGGGATAGTTGCTAAAAGGGTTGAAAAATTAATTAAAATCATAAATCATGCTTATAAATGTTGCAAAATATTTATTTTATTTTATTAATCGAGATTACTTAAGCCAGACTGCTTAAATCTGTATTTTTTACCATTTTTAAAAAAAGTAGTGGATTTCACCCCTAAAATGCAAAAAGTGCAAGTTGAGCATATGCCACTTTTGAAGTTGACGGTAAAATATACTCAATACCAAATTTTCATGCAAATCGTGGAGGTTCATCGAAATCGCAGGTAATAGTTGATTTTTACCTTCATTCACTGTACTAAACGTACAAAAGGAGTTTTTAAACAATCAAATTATTAGCGAACGATAAATGTTTAAAATTTCATTAATTATAGAATAAACAGGATATTATTTACGACTTAAAATTTTTGTACCCTTTTACTACTACTTTTACTATAGTATTAATTAAACAAATAGCGATCTTCCATTACTTATTGTTTATAACTAAAAAATGACCTGTCGCAAAGAATGTCACGAAAAGGCTTTTTATTTGCAAATGTCTCTTGTCTACCTACGAATAGTGTTGTTTATAATATTATGTATTTTTCGCTCGTAAAAATCATATGAATTTTTAGAAGTCAATATTTTTTATTCATCTCTACGAACGTGTTAAATTATTAGGTATATAACAAATAATTTTGAAAAACGAGACAATAATGATTTTTTCTATCTTTAGCTCTGTCGTTGAAAATATTTTGAAGGACACGATAATTACAGACTGGTAAGTAGATTGAATGGATTTAGTTATTCTTTCAATTAACACAATTTTTACGGATTACTGGGGATTGTGGGGCCAGTCAAACAGCAAGGATTAATTTTACTTTTGCAGTTCTCAAATTTAACGATTATATTTTGCAGGTCTTGGGACATCAAAAAAGTACTTAAATGATCATCATCAAACATCTCAGAGCTACCCAGGAAAGAGAGGATCTTTACATGGGTACACGTAAACTCATCACCAACACGCTGTGTGCCAGGAAGGAAACCTCCTGAAAAACCTGCATGCAATAAAACATACCTCGTTTAGTACGTGCTTTTAAGCCAGTACTTAAACTTTTGAGAAAAGCATCACGACGGTTTTGTATTGTAGTATCGCACCATTCGTAATTTATAGATTGGCCAACATTAACCCACGATTCGTCCAAATATATGATATTGCAATGGTCTTTTCGCAAACGTCGTATAGTTCTCAAATAATTATGGCGCCAATAAATAATATCCTCTCGCTCCACCATGATAATCCTTCGGCCACGTTTCTTATGAACAAATCCAATATCTTTCAGAAGTGTGTATAAAGTAGAAAGAGACAACGGCTGTATATTAGTGTATATTCTCATTACTTTGTATGAAGTTATGTATATGCTTTAAGAATGGCGGCAAATTTTTCATGAAAAATTCACAATGAACAATTCTCCGTAGAATACTTCTTACACCCTCGTCATATGTGAATATTCTAGAATTTGATTAACACACTCGTTTTTTACGTTTTTTTTTGGCAATTTCAACGTTCCACTCTGTTCTTTTTCTTTTTTGAAATTGTAAATGCTTCTTTCGCTAACACCAGTCATCAACGAAGTACGCCTTACAGCAGCACTTACATTAAGTTGTTCCGTATTTTATAAAAAACACAAACCATTTAACACTACGAGTTTAGCGCAACCGTTAAATAATTCACCGGATTTAAACTTATGGGACTCCATGCTCTCTGTTGAAACCAGGTTGAAACTTGGACTAAATTTTGAAGTGTAGTTTCGTTTTCCAAAAGCACCCCCTACCCATCCTTGGTATGGGTAGGGGGTGAAATAGGGAAAACTTGGAGTTTATCAAATACTAGTTATGACAAACAAGTTTATGGTCATATTTAGGTGATTATGTTAATGATGGTAATTTGTAGCAGAAGTTTTACAAAAGAAATGAAGACCTAATTATAGAAACAACATAACTGTATTTTTAATAATGTACATACAATAGAAAAAATCTAATTTCTATGAAAGAATTGGAAATTTGATATTATATATATATATATATATATATATATATATATATATATATATATATATATATATATATCTATAAATAATATCATTTCCAAGTTTCCAAATTCTTTCCTAGAAATTATGTAGGTTTTTTCTATTTTATGTAAAACATTAAAACTACAGTTATTATATGTTGTTCTTGTAAAGAGGTGTTCAAATGTTACTCTTAATATGATTCAATTGTATATCTTATGTTGACGTTTTATATGCAAAATTCATAGTTTTCGTTGTCAATAACTCATCAATGCATTTTTATTCTACTGTATACGTATACATGATATAAAATATTTTACTCGTACTGCCGGCAGATGCATTTTATCCAAGCCGGTCCTGTGAGACAATGAGCAATCAACAGCTGGAGAAAACCAACAACCGTGCGCGTTTATTCTCCATAAGAAAAGCATTGCCGTATCTTACTTGTACTTACCAGTACTGCACTCTCAGTGTGACATTTTCTATACCCATATACATTTCACCACAAATCCATGCGAATCCTTTCATTTTCCAACCATTTTTACCATTCTCATCCCAATATCCTCACTTTTTGTATCTACGCTTCTACAGTACTAAACAATGGTGTACATAAAATTGCAAATTTTACATGTACCTGTCCTGTTGTTACAGGATAATGTTTCTTAGGCTTCAACTGTTTATAAAAGCCAGGAGACTGTACTTAAGCATTCTGATTCATTCTGTCATAATAAATAGATTTCTAATTAGTTAATAAGTTGAGGACTATTTCCGATATATATGGAAACAGCACATATTCATAAATATTTTCATTATAAAGTTCACTAACGAAAACCTATGCAACTGAATTTTCAGATTTCAAAACCGCTTAGATTGGGAAATTCGCCGTGAAAAAATCGATATTAATATCTATTTTAAAGTAATTTGCTTAAAACAATTTCTGAATTTAATAAATTACCACATAAACGAGAAGTGTAACAGGTAACTGGCAATCTTCCGCATTAGAAACCAGCGAATTGGGGCAAAAATACTGGTGATCAGTTTACCTATCTGCGGTGATGAGTTTACCTATCTCCAAAGGATGCCGGTGATCAGTTTACTATATCTCGGAGGGTCTAATAATTTTATGGATGGCTATACAGTGATGAGTTATTTATTCTCGTTTACTTCATCTAACAATCGACAAAGTTTCTATATGGAAAGTTGGTAGGAATTACAATGTTTTTTTAATTGTACTGAATTACGTACCATTTTAATTCGAAAATTCATGATTCAAAAATGATTTCCTTCATCTTTCGCAAATATTTTACTGTATTAAGTGTCCGTGTTTTTTTAATCGATACCCCAAGATAATTTATGTCAAAGATCAATATGTTAACATGATATGTTAACATGACAAAAAACTGGGACAAAAATAGAAACAGAAAACTTCCGTTAAGATATTTCTGTATTGTTATTCTGTACAAGTTCTGAGAGAATATGAACAATGCGGAGTGCAACATGCTCAAATTTCTGAGAGGTACCTTAAAAAACACGATTTTGTGGGTATTTTTTTAAAATAAATATTGTTTTAACGATATTCTACATTATTAAAAGTGTACGCAATTAACGCCCGTTTACTTTATCTATAAATCAAATGTTGCATATACTAAAGTGTTACGAATAATAAATAACTTTTTTTTAATTCTGTTGAATCCTAATCTACCAATCCTCAACCGATGATATAATGCCTTCCAATTCCCTGTAAGATTTTATTGGTAACAAATATTAGTACAATTGGTGTTTAAGCATGTTCGATGATCCCGCAAATTTTTCCAAATTTTTGCCCCTCAAATGTCTTTCAATTGCGCCCATGACTAACAAATCCTTAAGAGAGTTAGGCTACGCTTGCTAATTGGCATATCTAGGGCAAGACATGGTTTTCCTATGATTCTTTTCCTTCTCAGAAACAAGTCAATAGCTTGTGTGTTTTGTCCATTCACTTCATGAGTCAAGGAAGTCCCTTTCACCCGAGTCGGTCTTCAATTCTAAAGTATAAGTAGGGCTAATCTCGCATGAGATAAAAAAAATCCCTCAGAGAAAATTTAGACATACGAATTTAGAAAAGTATTACTTTATTTGTTTACAAGCCTTCGAGTTAAGCAGGTCAACTTGGTGGTAAGTCGTTTATTCAGATCATGGGCCTTATTCTTGAATCGAGAGAAAATTTTACTCCCCACTAAGCTAACTCGCTTTTCTACTCCATCATAATTTCTCTCGATTTTTGAAAGTTGTATTCTTGAATACGGGGAGTAGAAAGGAATAAGAGAAACTATGAACAGTGTTGCCGGGTTTTCAATGAAAATTTTAACCAATCACAAAAGTTAATTATTGACAAAGGACAAGATACTGTCAACCGTCAACCTGATCACTCCCCTTAGTGGTGGGCCAACCTGCGATTTTTGTGTAGCTGTGACAAAATGTAACTGCTCCAGTATTGTCACGGTGACAAAAAGCAGTGATTTTTTGGAGCAGTTTAATCTTAACTGCTACCCTGCTACTATTGCTACCTTTGAATATTCCAAAATATATTTTAAAATTTGTAAAAATTTTCTATCTGACAAAAGAAATGGGTCCGTTGGTTGGAAGACATCCCGGCCAATTTGAAGATCTTCAACTGCCTCCAAAACATCATTAAACATAATATAATTCCAGTAGAGCATATGATTGATATCCATCTTTTATTAACTTTCGCTTTTTAAAAAACAAAATACTTCCCTAGGTTTTTGAAAGGTTATGTACTGTCATTTTCGCTCCCATTTACAATTTCTCTTACCTACTATCAGTAGAAATTGTTATTCCCTTAAGGAGTGACATTTCTCTCACATTAGGAGAGTTTTTTTTCAAGAATACAGCATTTTCGGTTTTAGGGAGCCACGCCTACTTTTTCTTGCAATTTCTACTCCCTGAAATTCAAGAATAAGGGCACATGTCTTGTAATTTTCCCGCTAATTTCGATTTCGAAATTTACGAATACGGTCCGGCCGGTTTGTGCTCGACCGTTTTGCGCCCTTACCTGAAATCGGTTACCTGACCGGTTTGCGCTTTGCAATTTTCATAATAGAAATAGAAATATCTAACTACTATAGTTTCCTTAACCGGCCGATTTTCGCTCTCTTGCAATATAATTTTAATTTCATTCTACAATAATAGTCTGGTGAACCTGCAATGAACAAACTAACATGTCAAATAAACAGTAACATCTTTTTCCTTTAGATTTGAAAAAAAAATGCCAAATCAAAACTAACAAAATTATTAAATTTTTTAATACTGTCGAACAACAGAGTGTTCTTTAATCTTTAATACCTCTGTTTATAATCCTTCTACCTGGAAGTTAATTGTTTAGATATAATTAGTAACTAGAACTCCCAAAATGAGAGATCGCTGGAACTTAACTTTCCTTTCTACCTGATAATGTGAACTGGTAACTAATTGTCATTAACAAAGGGTATGGTAATAGAAAAATTACCTGAAAATTCTACGTGATCATGACCATATTGATGGTCAATCATTGCGTTCTTTGAGATAGTAGGATCAAGAATTATTGTGAATCAGTGTGAGTTAGTGTTTTAAACTTCGAAGGAAAAACCATGTGCATTGTATAAAGGGTACAGTTTTCGTATGAAAAAAACAAATAAAGATGGTTCGGTTTTTTGGAGTTGTTTGAAAGAGAAAACTAAAAAATGTCGAGGCCACATAATTATGGATAATAACACAATAATTAAAGAAGCCGAACATCTATGTAAGCCGTGTGTTGCAGTGACAGAAGTGAAGCAGTGTGTCTTCAATGCTCGAAAAAGAGCTAGGGAAAACAAAAGTTATTTTCCGATGTCAAAAATATATAAAGATGAATTTCAAAGATTATATAGTCAAGGACTGGATTTCATGACAGACATCCCAAACTTCTCTTCAGTGAAAAGTGGTTTAAACGATTGTAGAAAACGTGCGCGTGGGCTGCTCACAGATCCAGCGGCAGCATACGAAATAGTATTTCCAGAAGAAATTATTACAATGAGCGACAAAACGAAATTTTTATTTATGGACAAGACCACTCCCTTGGGCTACAGAATCTTAGTGATTACCAGCAACAAAGCTAGGGAGATTTTGGTTAACAGTAAGGATACTGTATTTATGGATGAAACATTCAAAAGCTGCAGTAAGCAATTTAGTCAAATATATACCGTTCATATCGATATTGGTAGTACGTCAGAGGAGATAAATACAATTCCATTGATATTTGCGTTACTTCCTAACAAAACCAAAGAGACATACGATATGTTATTTTCATCAATGAAAGAGAAACTACCAAATTGGAAACCATCTCTTATAAAACTGGATTTTGAACAGGCACTGATTGATGCCTTAGAAAATTATTTTCCCGGAGCCAAAATTTCTGGTTGTAATTTTCATTTCAATCAATGTATATGGAAAAATGTTCAAAATATTGGACTAGTTTCTGAATACACTAACAACGAAGAGATACGTTTGCACATAAAAATGTGTGCTGCGTTAGCGTATCTACCCATAGAAGATATCGATGATGGCTGGTTATGCATTCAAGAAACCTCTCCTATTTCTAAAAAAAAGGAACAGTTTTATGACTACTTTGTCAAACAATGGTATTATGGAATTGCCAATAATTGACAATAATGGAATTGCCACGATTAAAGACATCGCAGTAAGAACGTTTTAGAAGGTTGGAATAATCATCGTCTGAATACATTAATAAGACCACATCCCAATGTATTCCATATAGTGAAGTGACTGGTTAAAGAAACAGAATATTGTGATCACCTTTATGATCGATTTACTTTCAATCTAGAAGGAAAGCGGCGCAAGAAAACATATATTAATCTTGATGAAAGAATATCCAAAACTTTACAGAAATATAAAGATACAAGGGACTGAAGGTTGTGTTTAAGGACATTGGCATATATCCAGAAGCTGCAATAAATACCGACACCGAAATTTACCTGTTAATCTATAAACAAATTTTAACTATTATATTTTCAGAAATTCCAATCTAATTGTTGTTAAATAGGTAATATTCACTGGATACTGTTACTGGATAAGTTACGCAACCATGAGATCCTTTTCCTTTCTACACTTTTCTTGTCCTGGATTTTCCCTTGTATAATTAATTGAAGTATGTAGTATTTTTCATTACGCATAACATGCCCTAGATATTGCAGCTTTCGTGTCTTAATGGTTTCCAATATTTCCATTCTTTTGTTGACTCTTCTCATGGCTTCGTTGTTAGTTACATGCTCGGTCCATGATATCTTCAGGATTCTTCTATACACTCACAGTTCAAATGCTTTCAACTTTTTAGTAGTCGACGCGTTAAGTGTCCATGCTTCTATCCCGTAAAGCAGAGTCGAGAAAATATAACATCATGCCAGCCTAACTCTTAAGTCTAATTTCAGTTCTCTTGTACAAAGTACCTTTCTTATTTTATTAAAGTTTGTTGGGTTTGTGATATCCTCATAAATTTAGTTTTCTTGATGTTTATTGATAATCCATATTCTTCTCCGCACTCAACTATCTTGTTCATTAGCTTTTGGGGGTCTTGGAGGTTGTCTGCTATTACGATAGTATCGAATATCTAATGTTGTAAATTGGTGTTCCATTGACCTTTATTCCTGCTGTTTTTCCCTCAAGAGCTCATTTCATAATTTCGTCAGAGTATGCATTGACTAGTAGATAGTGGTGATAATACACACCCTGTCGCAAATTTCGAACTCTTCTGATGTGTGTTCATTAATGCGTACCTGCTACTTATAATATAGATCTGTTATAATTCAAGGTCATTGTAATGTAATTGTTTTACTTTGGGGGTGTCCATTAGCTGTTTGAGGTGGACTTTATCGAAAGCCTTGTTGTAATCTATGAAACAGACGTACATATCTTGGTTCACATCCAAGGATCTCTGGATTAGTATGTTGAATGAAAAGAGAGCTTAACGGGTACCTACGCCTCTACGGAATCCAAATTTGGTTTCTTCAATATCTATATCAAGTATTTCGTAAATGCGTTTATGGATGATCTTTAAAAGCATTTTAAGTGTATGAGGCATCAGGCTTATGATGAGGTGGTCGGTGCATTCTCAAGCATTTTTTTTTTTTGGGGACAAATAAATGTAGTAGTCAACCATTCATTGGGTATGTGACCCGACTAATAAATTTCATTAAAGAGCTAAACATTTATATACACGTAGTTTTCTATTTAATTTCAATATCTTCGACTTTCTTTTTACTTTCCGAGTCAGACTAATTGCCTAAATTAATTATAAAATTATCTATTAATGTATCTATGAAAGGTTCTGTTGATACAAAAATTATTTTTCCTCTTTATTGCGTGATCACCACAACGTATATTCCATTCATCAGCAAAAATTCATCAAAAAAATTATCGCATACAAAATATTAAAAGGTGTATTTTTTGTGCCACATATTTTTTAAGAGATGCACAACCTCGATTAGATTTAAGTCTGGGTGATAAGGAGGCAGCCACGCAGAATTTCATGGCTATGTAATAAAACTTCATTAATTTCGACGGTTTTAAATGTTGGCTTATTGACGTTAACAGTATTATATTAATCAGGCTTTAACATACTAGGATCGAAGTAAATGTTTTTAAACATTAATCAGTCTAAACCTAAAGTTCATCTGAACTTTAAATCTTTGATAAATTTAAAAATAGTAAAATGAGTGTAAGAATTTATAAACGGACGAAAATGAGTCAAAAGATTGCCAAAATTTGGTGAAGAATTCCTTGGTGATTCGATTTATATGAGTTAAACTCCATCTATTCGGATTTTGTATATGGCTACATTAATATTTACATGCAGATAATTTACGAATTAATTAATTAGCCGAAAGCAAATATTAAGTAAAAATAGTATATTATCATCTAATAAAAAGATTTTTTTTATAGATAATTTCATTTAAATACTTATACATACATCTATAAACATGTATTTTGCATAAGGTTGTAGGTTCAAGTTTATATTTTCATTTTTATTAATTAGAACATGATTCATATCCAATTATTATGTATAATAATATTCAACATATTAATCAAATTTGACTGCTTCTATTTAGCCGAAGATGGCGTAGATCTTACAAATTTTCTTACAGAAAAAACGAAAAAAGTAAAAAAGCAGTATTAACGGGAAAAAACAAAAAAAAAATAATTTTATATGAACATTATGACTACATGCGAATAGCAATAGCTGTGGGAACCCGATATATATAAGTTTTTATAACCATTTGAAGTATTTATAACCATATACATTCCGAAGAAATCTTTAGGAAAGCTTTAGACGATAGACAGGAAGGAGTAAGAGTAGGTTGAGAAATAATTAACAATCGGTACAATCATTCTCGCAGAAAACTTATAAGACCTCCAATGATAAACCTTTCTGGTCATTAATAAACCTGGTCAATAAAGCAAGTTCCCGAATAATCCTCAAAATATTAACATTTCAAAAATAAATTGGATGACAGTTGGGAAGGTGAATGTAGTGTCAGCTTTGGCTAGAAGGAGAAAATATATAATGTGTAAACTATTTCAAAGTCTGGTTGAATAGAAATGGTGACTTGATGAAGAAATAATAACCATAATTAAAATATCACTGAATGCATGTGAAAGGGTCCTGAGGTGTGGTCTATCCAGGGACGTCCAGTCCACGTCCTATTTCCCACACTAGCCCATAAAGAAAGAGTTCAATTGTAAATATTCCTTAACGGAGAACAAGTATGCTGTTGTCAAACATGAGATTATCTTCTGGCCTAGGCGCAGACCGGCCACTCCGGATAAGAATGCTTCGATGTTATATTTTATCCACCCTTTTGTAAGGGTTTGAGGCATGGACACTGAAACAATTCAATATTAAAAACCGGCGGAAAATCCACAAGTTCTCGAAAGCCTAGCAAAACAATGCCAAGTTTTAAATTCCATAAAAATCGGAAAGTTGGAATACTTGGGGCACATCATGAGTGGTGAAAAATAAGAAATATTAAGGAATTTAATGCAGGACAAAATCAAAAGCAGAAGAAGAGTAGGAAGACGTAAAAAATTATAATTGACAGAATGGTTTTTAATCTCCGACAGGAGTGAAGCTTGAAGAAGATCTTATGCATGAAACTTCCTCACTCTCACGTCAGTAATGTGCTCAAGAAGTGACAACAGACAATAAAGCACATCTTCCCAACTGTAAAGGTTTTATTGTACTTACCTAAAGAAATCTAACAGAAACTATATCCGAAACTTAGAAACGCTATAGATAGTAGAACAAATAAAGAATATACGAGTAATATTTAGTATCTCTTACGATCAAGCGACGACGCAGATCTTAAACAACAAGAGCAACAACTAATTAATATGCTAATCCAACAATCAAACTAAAATTAGTCAATTAATAAATAGAATGAGACAACTTGTTATGCAAATGGAAACAATGATGCACCTCGTTACCAAGTTGATAAACAAAATTAAATAATGGTGCAACTACTAAAATTATGATTTGAAATGCAAATGGACTGTACACATATGCATGCTCCATTAAAATTTTTTACAATATAACATTATATAAATTTACAAAAATAGAAGAATTGCAAAGAAAAACGTTAGCTTTAATCTACACAAAAGAATATAGGAAATGAAAGGAACAGCTAGAAAACGTTGGGAAGTATTTTACTAGACAAGGATAAAAATATAGATAATACAAAACAGTTACAAATGTGGCAAGAATATATTGAAGAATTGCTCCAAGATTTTAGAGAAGGCAATTGTTATAAATGCAATTTGAATCGAGACTCAGGTTCAGATTAAAGCTAAGGGCACATTATTAAAACGCGTCTTGTTAACAATGTGTCCTTATAATTTGACAATTTTCGGAGTGAATATGCCACATGCACCATCTACTTTAAACGGCACAAAATAGATAGCTTTAACTGTCCTTAGAATATTTCATTATCTCATGCAATTCTCATTTTAAACTACAATATATTCTGCTGTACAAGCCGTTCAATCATCTTATCTTACCAAGAATTAATATAAGGCGAAGGATTAACCTTCATACAATGATAAGAGGCATTAACACATTATAATAAAGGAGTTAGCAGGTATATCGAAAATAATCAGTTTTTCCTGTATGTAATCATTTGTAATAATTCGTGGAATTAATTTCGGAATAATTTGTCTTATTCACGAAATCAACTTCAGTTTAAAATTTTATAAAATATAATACATTACCGATTTCACAGCGTCGCTAAAAATGAAAGCTTAAAAATCGCCAAATATAGATCACAAACTAGTACTGGACAAATTGATATTAAAATGACCCCTAATCAAGAACAAGCTACCGAAATACTGTGAAAACTAAACATAGAGTCTCTAGAAGAAAAGAATATAAAATGGTTGTATAAAAAAGTTTCGAAGAAAGTTGAAAACAAACCCAATAACAAGGGGGGAAAATGTAGATGACATGAGGAATTCATTTCAAAATAGTCATTTTTTTAACACAAAACTCATTGCAGTTTAAAATTTTATAAAATATTTTTTACTAATTTCACAGCGTCCCTTACAACTGACAAATGTCGCACCGATGCTTTTGACAAGTAATGCAAAAGCCTTCGTCCTTAGACGAAGTTTTCGAAGACTTCGTCTTACGTTGTCCAGTGGAGTCTTATGTTGCCATGTAATCAATTCCTTTTGTAACTTAAACATCATTCTTTTTAATGATCAAAAATGTAACTCAAAGGTAATTAAACAATATTTAAAGGGTTTTGCACGATGTTTGTTACTCCTCACCAATTAATACGTACAACGAAATTATGAAAGCTCTTGACGAAGCTGCAATGGAAGCTATTGGAGAAGTGGATAGTATACAAAATAGTAATGAATGGTGGAATAAAGAAATAGAAGATCTTGTGGGGAAGAAGAAGAATATGTATAACAAATGGCTAGCAACAAAGGACCCTTACTATGGACAACAGTACAACAGCTTAAACAAAGAAGTAAAAAAAGAGGTAAGTAAAGCCAAAAATGAGATGTGGAATAAAGCCTGCGATAACGTAGAAAATTTTATGGGTACAGCAAGAAGTAAAGAAGCCTGGAAACCAATTAGAGGTAGTAGAACAGATAGAAAAGAATGCAGTAGGTTAACTCTAATAGCCCCAGAATTATGGGTCGAATATTATGAACAAATGCTGACAGAAGATCAAACAGAATTCCAAGATATTGACTACCAAAAATATGATATTTCCTACAGCGAAGAAACTGAAATAACACCAGAAGAAATTAAAAAACACGCCGACGCTATGAAAAATGGAAAGGCTCCAGGACCGGGGGAGTACCCATTGAACTGATTAAATATGGCCCTGACAAACTATTTCATCTATTGGCTTATACTTTTAATTTATTCTTGAGAGTAATAATGGAAAACTGCATATATCAGCAATCTATACAAAAATAAAGGCGACAGAAAAGATTGTAAGAACTACCGAGGGCTTAGTGTAACTAACTCAATTTGTAGAATCTACGGGAAAATAATTAAAAGCCGAATTGAAGATTGTTGGGAAGACGCTGAAAATCAGAGTGGCTTTCGTACTGGTCGTTCTTGTATAGACAATGTGTTCTGCCTAAAACAAACAATAGAAAAGCGTTTGGAACATACTATGGAGACACACATGGTATTTATTGATCTTCAAAAAGCGTATGACAGTGTCCCATTAGCCAAGCTATGGCAGGTGCTAGAAGACAAGAATATTACTCCACCGATATATATATATATATATATATATATATATATATATATATATATATATATATATATACGATCTACATTAATGTTGTAAGGGAGTTGTACGATGATATGACGAGTGTATTAAAGATTGGACAAAAAGTGACAAAAAAGATAAAAGTGACCAAAGGACTTCGTCAAGGCTGCTGCATTTTGTTATTTATTTTGAATATATTTTTATTTCGATTAACCTTGCGTTTTACTGAATTTGGTGTCTAACAGCCTATTATCAGCTGTCTATTAAGTTTTAAATGGGAATGTGATGAGTGCAACTTATAGATAAACAGTCATTTACAATATTTTACTTATTTCCGTATTTCCAATTTTTTACTGCTACAGGTCAAGAAAATCTCGAGAAGATCAAGATATTTGTCATTAATCCCAAGGTTGTTCGATCTCTACTACATTGAGATGCTTGGGATCAACTACTGAGTGTATCAAATGCATACGAAACATACCCTAATACACTTCAGCAGCTAAATATTGGGTCAACTTTGGATTGAAAGTCAGGCAATGTGTTTACAAATTTAGTGGAATGCATGCAAAGAACTTATTAAAGTTTAGGGAGGACAATTGCTTCCATCTTTCTCTCTTTAGTCTAGGCGGGATCTGTTTTGGATTGGAAATTTTCGAGGGAAGCTATTTTTTGCTGGAATCCCTTCAGGATATGCCCAGTATCGATAATCACGATATGCGCCAGTCGCAAACCCTGTGCTAAATTTTTTATTTAACAAAATCTGAAAACAATTGAAAATTTCTCATTTTTTTGCTCCTATTTTCATTTATAATTCGAAAAATATTGATCTTAGAGAAAAAATTATAAGTAGTTAAAAGTTTCATTATTAAATTTTACACAATATTTTGTTAGCTAGAAATTGAAAATTTAATGGTTATTGTTGAAAAAATAGCAATAATTGGAAAAAAAAGTACAAAAAAATGAAGTTAATCCTTTAAATGTTTTCGACTTTCTAAACTTGACTTACAAGTTCCATATTACGCCTAGAAAAACTTTTTGGTATGTTTAAAACGTGTGCTAAATTTTGTTAAGATCGGTCAGATAGGTTTTGCATAATAATTTTGCAATCCAGCCTACTGGAAAAAAATCGCAAATTTTCAAATTCATAGTAGGCCCTAAATAAGGCCTTCAGATAGTTGCAATTTTTTTTACATATATAGGAAGTCTCACACTTTCAAACGCTTTTTGTAAAATTCAAATCGGTGTACTAGGAAAGCCTATAAATTTTTTTAAAATTATAAACATTTTTTAGGCTTATAAACAAATTAAATAACTTTACGAGCTTTAAACATATCAATTTTAAAATGTATACACTTAAAGAACATTAAAAGACGCTTCTTTTAAGAAACAAAACGATACATTCGGCTTACTGGTTGCCGAGATATTGAAGGTCAAAGTTGGTATACATTTGCCGTGTAACCATAAGTGATAGAGGGCTCGTTTTTAAACAAATACCCTCGTCTTGCCAAATACTTTCACACGACATTCACTTCAAATGTGAATCAGTGAGTACAAGTAGGGGACCATCACTTTGTTTAATTTCGGGTTTTGAAATATAAACAAAAGTAAAGTGCTCCAAAATCTGTAAGGGCTTGTAAAGTAAATTGTTACTTGTAGTAAACAAATATGTATTTATAAATTGTTTATAAATAATTTGAATTGTTAAAACGAAGGAAATTTTTTTTTGTAAAAATCAAACATTTTAAAATAATTAACATTAAAAAAAATTTATGTCTGCAGTTTTATCATAATAATGACATTATTATATGAATAATTGATTGAATCAAAATGAATATATTTTGATTCGAAAGTGACGTGTATATTGTATATTGACGTGTTATTATACTGCTGTGTAATGCTCGAAATTGTTTTTTTTTTTGAGCTTGCAATTTATACATTGAAGTAAATTGTTACTTTTAGTAAACAAATATGTATTTATAAATTGTTAATAAATAATTTAAACTGTTAAAACAAAGGCGAATGAAACAAAAATTTTCTTTTCATAAATAATCTCTATTTTGACTCAATCTTCAATAATTTTTTTAAGTCTTTTTCTTTTTCTGGAAGGACAAGAATCTTCAGGTTTTATTTCTTCCTCAAAACCTTCATTTTCCATTTCAATATCTTCATCCTCGATCTGTAAATTTAATGTTTCTTCTCCTTCATCTGTAGCTATATCGTGTGCCTCCAAAAAATCTAAGGAATCCATCGACTCCATATCCATATCTCGTTCAACTTCTTCCAATATTTTATTGTGATCAATATTTTTACATGTTTGACCATTGCAGTGAAGACAATAGTCAGAACATTTAAGACTATGTTTGATACAACTGCATGTTTTTGTACAAAGTTTTTTACATTTGCAACTAATATTTTTGAATAATGAGTCAGGTAGTAATACTTGCTCAGTTTGTATTGGCTCAAGACCATTTTGAGTTAGTTCCCACCCCCACTCAGTAGCATTCAGGTTATTTCCAAGCCACTGCTGTACTTGGAAATATACACGAAGCGAGTGTTGCTCAGCTGCAGATTGTGTAGGTGGCAGCATGGACAATTGAAAATTTTTATTTTTCAACCTTTTTTAAAGCACAAGTAGCGAATTTTATTTAATGTAAAATCGCACTTTGAGTGGCCCTTATACAATGCATATAATTGCTATAATTATTGATATAATTTTGCATCCGCTGCGTTTAATTTTTTCCTTAGTTGCACTTTTTTCATTAAAAATGGTTGCTTCTTGCCATATATAATTATTTGTTGAAACCAATTTAACAATTTTGCTTTTTCCTTGATAAAAAAATGCAGAGGTTGTATCACAACCAGAAAATTCGTGTAAAAAGCCCACTAAATTTTTTAACGAAGATTTCGTAGATTCACTTATTTTAAGTGCATTATTAAAAGAGTTGTAGTAATAAATCTCTTCCGATTTTTTTCCTTTGCTAGGTTTCCAGAAAAAAATATTTTTATTATCAGTTACTTTTTGTAAAAATATTACCAGAACATCAATATCCTCTGCAATTATAAAAACTGGCTTGTTATCTGAGGCTAATATATACTTGATACTCGCCGATTCACATTTGAAGTGAATGTCCCTCATCACCACCTCTCATGCATTCCGAGCGACATATTACGCGAAAACGGTTTTTTATTTGTCATTTTTATGGATATTGCCATAAAGCGCATTACGTAAAACTTTTCATACAAAAAGTATTTGACAAGACGAGGGTATTTGTTTAAAAACGAGCCCTCTATCACTTATGGTTACACGGCAAATGTATGCCAACTTTGACCTTCAATATCTCGGCAACCAGTAAGCTGAATGTATCTTTTTGTTTTTTTAAAGAAGCGTCTTTTAATGTTCTTTAAGTGTATACATTTTGAAATTGATATGTTTAAAGCTCGTAAAGTTATTTAATTTGTTTATAAGCCTAAAAAATGTTTATAACTTTTAAAAAATTTATAGGCTTTCCTAGTAAACCGATTTGAATTTTACAAAAAGCGTTTGAAAGTGTGAGACCTCCTTTATATGTAAAAAAAAATGCAACTATCTGAGGGCCTTATTTAGGGCCTACTATGAATTTGAAAATTTGCGATTTTTTTCCAGTAGGCTGGATTGCAAAATTATTATGCAAAACCTATCCGACCGATCTTAACAAAATTTAGCACACGTTTTAAACATATTAAAAAGTTTTTCTAGGCGGAATATGGAACTTGTAAGTCAAGTTTAGAAAGTCGAAAACATTTAAAGGGTTAACTTCATTTTTTTGTACTTTTTTTTTCCAATTATTGCTATTTTTTCATCAATAACCATTAAATTTTCAATTTCTAGCTAACAAAATATTGTGTAAAATTTAATAACAAAACTTTTAACCACTTATAATTTTTCTCTAAGATCAATATTTTTCGAATTATAAATGAAAATAGGAGCAAAAAATGAGAAATTTTCAATTGTTTTCAGATTTTGTTAAATAAAAAATTTAGCACAGGGTTTGCGACTGGCGCATATCGTGATTATCGATACTGGGCATATCCTGAAGGGATTCCAGCAAAAAAATAGCTTCCCTCGAAAATTTCCATTATGGTCTGAATTTCTACAGATGCCGCCTAGTCTACTTTTGCACCAATCTACTCCACTGTTTGCCTGTCACTGCTTTTATGTCATCTATCCATGTCTTTTGTAATCTTCCCATGCTTCTTGTCATCGTCCTTGATCTCTATTCTAGGATTCTCCATTTTCACATGTTATCTGGCTATGTGACCGGCCAGCGCCATTTCATTTTTTAAATTTCTTCCATGATATCCCCGATATTTTTTCTACGTCTTATTTCAGTGTTTCGAATCTAGGGACGACACACATACTTTCTAACAATATTCTTAATTGTTGATGAACAACACCTTTTTCTTATACCTGGTTCTTAAATTGTTCTATTTATAATTCGCAACGCTCACATATAAATACAATTTGTACCTTCCTTAATCAACCAATTTCTAAATTCTATACACAGTCCTCAATTATTGTGTTAACATAGTTAGACGAGGAAGTTCTACTTAATAGAATATGTTTTGGTGTCTCGAGAGAACTGCATAAAAATCAACTTAATGACAACACATTTTAACCAGAAGAAATGTACTTCTTAGATTAATCTAACATGACCGACCCATTAATGTATTCTACTAAGTTAATAAAATGTTCTCGAATAACAAGGTTAAAAGAGTTAAATTCTTATAGACCGGAAAACCCAAAAACAAAAGATTGTTTTCATCAGGAGACGCTGCATAGAAATTATTAAAGATTATCTAGTTCTAGTACAAAAAAATTGTGTACTGTAGCGTGTTTCAATAAAACGAGCAGTTCTAATTTATATAAATATATTTATTTATAAGTTTACAGGTTATATACATATGCATATGCATATACATATATATATACAACTTGTATATATTTATATATACAAGTTATTATGAAATAGAATATTCTGGAATAGTCCATCGCTATTCAATTGCATTAGCCCCTCGATCTCCATCTCGGTCGATACATCCGGAAGGTTTCCGAACACAGATCGTCGTCGTCTCGAGATGCAACCGTTATATGGGCGAAATAAGCATGTTCGGTACCTTTATACGTTCTCCCCCTTCGGTACACTGCTCTCCTCTTAGATCTGAGCGTCCCCATCAAAAACTCTATATGCAGGCCAAGATGGCGAAATCTACAGGACTCTCCAACTCTGCATGCACCCCTCAGAAAGAAATAACAGTCTACTGTCTTTGAAGGACACGATCTTTTCGAATTAATGCAACACAGAGTAATTCGTACGCCGGTTTCTCGGAAGATCACTTCAAGCATGCTTCTTATAATCTTCCAATCCAGAGTTTCTACTGCATGGTCTAACTTGGGTAAGGCCAAATTCTTGATGAAATAATTGCACACGATTTTCTTCAAATTAGTTAGAGTACGCCATATATCCTCGTAGCTTGCCCTGTCTAACGACATCATGGTCACCATATACAGCAAAGATCGAGGACCATCTTCTAACCTCAGTACTCTTCCAACTTTAGACTGCTGATTTTTTAACTCGTCCAAACGACCGAACTTCTTATAAAATACGAATGAAATTCCTTTTTCCTTTAGTCATCTCAAGATCTTGGGCAACACAGTGGGCTAGAGAAACGTTATGCGGAACACTAAAAAGATCCTGTTGAACTTATGTGGTCACGCCGAATCTAACACTCTTTCTCTCTGCGTAATTTGACATAAATTCATTAAAACTTGGACGCCGGTCATCTTTGATCTCATGTTGAAGGGTTCATGCTTCTTCTGTTTCATTTGAGCCAGCATAAGGAGCAAAACGATTTATGTGAACTACTTTTGGTTTACCTTTCGGCAACTTCTTAATTCGGTATATTACGTCATTTATTCTTTTTTTAATTTCATACGGACCTTCCCATTGTCTTTGCAATTTAGGAGACAAGCCTCGATGACGTTGTGGATTATAAAGCCAAACAAGATCAACTACTTCATAGCTTTCATTCTTGCATCGGGAATCATATTGATCTTTTATTCTGTTACTGGCTAACTGGATGTGTTGTCGGGCAAGTTCATGAATGTTGTTCATTCTTAACTTCAGGCGGTCGAAATAATCTTCCCTTGCAACATGTTCTTAGGAAGGTCTGCAGCCAAACTCTAGGTCGCAGGGCAAATGAACTTCACGACTTAACATCAGGCAGGTTGGAGTCTGGCCTGTAGTTTCATTCACGGCCGAGCGGTAGGCTATTAGGAATAAATAAATGTGCTGGTCCCAATCTCTTTGAAATTCTGATACAACTTTGGACAGGTGTTTACCATCGTTCAGTTCATCAAATCGACCATTCTATCTTATTAAGGATGCAAGAGTGTCATTCTGGTCTTACTCACTGATCAATTTAAAAACGTTTTGGAAAAGAGTTGACTCGAAGTTTCGCCCTTGCTCGGAGTAGATCTCCAAGGGAACAAAAATCGGCTAAAGAATTCTTCTCTAGAAGAAGAAGAAGAAGTACCTCTGCAACGGAAGCAGGTTCTGTCAGAAGCAAGTTTATCTTCTCTAGCGCTTATAAGTATTGAAAATGAAGTTGCCCATCAGATAGATATTAATAGAATTACAGATATATTAGCTGATTGTAGTGCATAAAGAAACTTAAAATTCGCCTTTTGAGATGTTACGTTATGTCAGTTCTCCTCTACGGGATGGAAACATGGACATTGAAAAAGATCGATACCAAAAAGATAGAAGCATTTGAGTTGTGGATGTATCGTAGAATATTAAGAATACCCTGGACAGAGAAAGTAACAAATGTGGAGGTTTTGCGGAGAGTGCGGAAAGAGAAAGAGCTGATACTTACTGTTAAAAAGCGCAAACTACAATATTTGGGACATGTTATGAGGGGAGATAAATACCAGTTGCTGCAATTGATTATACAGGGAAAGATAATGGGAAAGAGATCTATAGGAAGAAGAAGGCATTCATGGTTGAAAAACTTGAGAGAATGGTACAATTGCACCAATTACCAACTGTTTAGATCTGCAGCATCAAAAATACGCATAGCTTTGATGATAGCCAAACTTCGGAACGAAGACGGCACTTGAAGAAGAAGTGCATAAAGAAAGTTGCTCATCTCATAGAATAGAATACTATGTAATAATGTAATTATTTATTATTTTTGTTTTATTTTATTTTACATCAATTAAAGATTAAAAATGTATAAATAGTGCATGAATACACTAACACACATAAGTTTTTGTTATACAAGTCGCATTTAGTAATTTTTAAATGGGGCCCGATTTCCCATTCTGCGGGGGAGGGGGCCCGACGAAGTTTGTCCTGATTGTCCTGAATTTTGAAAGTTTTAATTGATTTTAATAGATCAGTCGCGGTTACATCAACTTTGGGAACCTCTGGTATAATCTAAAATTTTATATCGTAAATAAAAAACTTAATGTGACAGTAATCACACAATCCTGGTATTTAAATTGACACAGCTACTAAATAAATTATAGGTATTACCATTTCGTATGAATCAGTTTCAATTATAAACATCTGCTTTTTTAATGAAATCATGATAAATCTAATGTAGAAGACTAGAAATAAACGTATTAATTATAGTCTGATCAAATAAAATTACACTACACGTAAATCAAAACGTATTACATTATATTATCTCAAATAAATTAAGTTTTCCGTTCAATTTTTGAACGCTTGGATCTACTTCCCCCGCCACTTTTCAGACAAAAAGTTTTCTTTGAAGGTCGCTACGAAAATCTTTATTTTTAAAAATATCCTACAATTTTTAGTATAAGTATGTAAAAATGGCATTGTTAAGTAGTAGGTTTAATATGTACAGTGTGTTCCAACGAAAATTTGACCCCACCCCTCAGAAACCCAGAAACCAAGAGTTTCTTCCAAATTTAAGAAAACACGTCAATTTGTATTGGGAGGGGGACGAATTTTCATGCAAAATTCATGCCCCCAAATGTAGCCTCAACTATCTCGTGCATCTAGTGTATCAGCATCTAGTGTTCATCGAATTATAAAATCCCATAAATTTCACCCTTACAAAAGACGACTACTTTATCAATTAAACGAAGATGATCCTGATCGTCGGCTTCAATTTTGTGAAGAATTTAGTGAAATCATAAGTAACAACCAACATCGATTGTACAATACGTGTTTTTCCGATGAGTGTACTTTTATATTAAATGGTGAAGTTAATAGACATAATTGTCATTATTGGAGTAAGAGCAATCTTCATTTCTTCATGGAGACACACACATACACAAACTGCTCAGAAATTAAATGTCTATTTATATTCGTTAAAAGATGTTATTGATCCGCTGATCACTGGACACACTGGAATCTGATAATAATCTTTTAGAGGATGAACTGATTTTTCAACAGGACCGGGTACCCCCACATTATGATATACGCGTAAGACAATTTTTGAATCAACGTTTTCCAGGGCATTGGCAGAAATGGTCCAATAGAGTGGCCGGCCATATCACCGGATCTTTCGCCTTTGGATTTTTTTGTGGGAATACCTAAAATCAAAAATATACACCACTCAGCCTGCAGATCTTGCAGAGTTGCGACAAAGAATTATAACAACGCCGATTATTGACACCGGAGGTTTTAGCAAATGTACGAAGAGGCTTTGAAAGCAGACTGTATTATTGTATGGAGGTCACAGGAGGTCATTTCGCATATTTAATTGGTTAATTTGATGAAATTTTTTTTGTTATTACTGATGTGAACTAATAAATTAGTTAAATCCAAAATTATCTTCAAAGTTATTCCGTAAATTAAAAAAAGAGTGTCGTGTAGAGAAAAAAATACCTTTCGAATGATGTGTAACTGGACCACACTTGCTATTAAAAAAAACTGGGGGCTGATGCGGGGCAGGCAGTAGGGGGTTATATTTGAGGGCATGAATTTTGCATGAAAATTCGTCTCACTCTCAAGACAAATTGACGTGTTATTTGACATTTTGAAGAAACTCTTGGTTTCCAAGTTTCTTCTTCTTCTTCTCCTCCATTGTCTTATATTTATGGTTTTCAGGTCGTCTTCCACGTGATCCAACCATCTCGTCCTGGGCCTTCCTTCTTTCCGGCTTCCACTGTAACATCTTCTTTGTCGTTTTCGTGTCTTCGTATCGCTGAACATGTCCCCGCCATGACAGTCTTTGACTTTTCACAAATCAAACAATGTCATACCCTTCATTCAGTTCATTAACCTCGTCGTTTCTCCTGATTCTCTATGTATGATTCTTTCTTAGTATTTTTCTCTAGAATGTCCTGAGTTGGGCTTTCTCTTTTTTCGTCATTACCCAGGTTTCACAACCATAGGTTACTACGGGTCTAATCAAAGTTCTGTAGATAGTCATTTTGGTTCTTTTGTCTAATAATTTCTATGTCATCAATCTTTTATTAGCATAGTACGTACGATTTTCACTGGAAATACGTCGATTAATTTCGCTACTTACGGAATTCTTCTGATTGATTTCTGTGCCCAGATATGTGAAACCATCCACACGTTTAATAGTATAGTTGTCTATTGCTATCTTATTTTAATTCTCAGGTGTTCTTTTGATGGTCATGTACTTAGTTTTTGTTTCGTTTATTTTAAGCTATCTTTTTTTGTGCTTCAGGATCAATTTCCATGAACGTATCCATTACTCGTGTCTTACTTCTACTAATAATGGCGACATCGTCTGCATATACAATAATTTGTACTGTTTTGGTATTTATATGATCGGTTACATTGGTTTTTCTGATGACTGCTTCAAGAACTAGGTTAAATAGCGTGGTTGAAAGTGCGTCTCCCAGTCTCACCCCCATGTTGATGTCAAACAGGGGAGATAGTTCTCTATCTATTCTAACTGCGGCTTTTGACCCTGCAACGTCATTTTTATGAGGCTGATATATTTTTTTGGTATACCTACATTTCGGAGGTCTTCCAGCATTTTGTCCCTTTTCACACTATCAAAAGCTTTTTTGAAGTCTATATACATATTATATAGATTTATGTTGTATTCATAAGCTTCCTCTTTTATTGTTCTAAGTATGAATATGTTGTCTGTAGTGGCTCTATTTGGTCTGAATCCATTTTGATAATCACCAATTATATTTTCGGAGTATTCTGACAATTTAGTGTAGATAATGCTAGAAAGAATTTTGTATATTATATTTAGCAATGTAATTGGTCTGTAATTCTAGCAATCCATCTTATCTAATTTTTTATTTATTGGCTGTATAAGACAAACTGCCCATCCCTCCGGCAATTGCTCCTTGGTCCATACCAACTTTATCTTGTAATGGATTCTTCCCCAGAGTTTGGATCCTCCCTATTTCAACAATTCTTCTGAAACTCCGTCCGTTCCTGGCGGTTTACAATTTTTTAGTTTCTTTATTATTTGAAATAATAGTCGCAGAGGACGACCACAAATGTGATGGATTGATGATGTGGAAAAAGACCTACAGATTCTAAGGGTTAGAAGATGGAGAGAAGATCTCTTTTTTCTTCTTCTGCATATTCTAGCCGCTTGCATTGTCTTTTCGTTATAAATTTATCTGCTATTTCTTGTATATCTTTGAAGTTGGTTAAGCCTAGCTTGCCTTTTTTCCTCTACTGCAGTTCTGCATTCATCATCATACCATTCCCATTTTTTTGAATTTTGGCTTTTCCGACAGTTTCCTCTACAGATTCTGTTATTATTGTTTTTAATTGTCTCCATTCTTCCTCTGCAGTATTTTCCTCTCTGATTCCGTTGAGTTTTATTTGGAGAGTATTTTGATATTCTTGTGTCTTGGTTGGACTTTTGAATCCTTCAAATTTGGCTAGTTTTCCCTTTTGTCAATTGTCGCGATTTTCTGCCGAAATTTTTCCCCCACAAGATAGCGATCTGAGTCAGAGTTCGCTCCGCGATACATTCTGATATTAGTTATGTCTGTTGCCCATCTTTTTGAGATGAGGATGTGGTCAATGATTGGCTTCATTGGTTCTCTCCATGTTCCTTTATGGATATCTTTTCTCTGGAAGTTAGTGCTGACAACTACATAATTATTTGCTGTTGCAAATTGTGCAGCCCTAAGTCCGTTTTGACTGGTTTCATTATGCAGTTCCGAGATTCTGGAGGGGGGTGTCAAATTTTCGTTGGAACACATTGTATATGTACTTGCGCAGTTTTAAATGTTAATATTATAAAATGGCCCTATAAAAACTTCTTGTTAATGTGTGAAAAATTGTCATGAAAACGAATATCGAAACAGGATTACAAAATTTTTAATCCCCACGACATTATCAAAAAAAAAACGAGTTATAAACAAACTATTTTAATTGAAATATGGTTTCTCAATGCATTTCTCGAAAATATACATAAAACAAAAAAAATGAGATCTTATAAAAGTGTATACTCTAACGTCAACAACCGCGTTTTTGCAATTGAAAAAATAGTAACATTTAATAAACAAATTAGATATATCATAAACTATTAATTATTTTTCAACCTATTTTTTTTTGCTTTATAGTTGTTCTGAAGCTATTTTCTTGTGGCATTGTGGCTTATTCCCAGTTATAAATAATAATTAATTGCTTTATAGTGTTAATATAAAGCTACTTTTTCTGCTAAATAAAACATTTATAGCGCTTATTTATAATGCAAATATTATTTTTTTGCAAATTTGTTTTTCAAGCTTTATTTTTAATTATTTAAATAAATTAAGGGGCAAATTTAATTTAGCAAGTTTAGAATGAAAGCTTTTCCCTTCAACTTTGCAAAAAGCGTAAAATCCTTTATAAAAAAATAAATTATCGCAGCAGTTAAAAAAGTAAAGTGGGTGGAAAAATTAAAACTTTTTTAATATTTAAACAATGAACCCGTTATACACTCACCGGTAAAATTAACGAAACACCTTAACAATGGGTCATGTTAGATGTGTTGAATTTCCTAAGCCTGTTGTCCGATTTGAGTGATTTTTTAGTATGTTATAGTTATATTATTTAGGAATATCGATGTAATAATATTGTTGCTAGACAATTTAAGTTCAAACTGCACAATAAAGTTAATGTGTTTAAAATCCATATTTTGTTTGAGTCTGACATCTTTGTGTTTTATTTCTTTTTAAACAGGTTTCATATTGTACTACCATTGTAATATAAATTCAAAATACTTCACCAACATTCGTATTATGATATTATCTAAACACTATGAACAATATATCGGTTATAATTTTATGTTTGTTCCTTTAAATATGCCGGTGAAACTAAGCAGAAAATGAGCATTTATTGATGAAAAACATGGCTAGTTGTTAAAGTACCTAACTTTTTTATTATCCAACACAAGCAAATGAATCAAAAAAGAAAATGTTAAGAAAGCCTGAGGCTATAATTGAGTTTTAATTTCAATATTTTATATATGCTAGAATGTTCCACAGGGTGTTCCGAACTTTAAGCAAAAAACACAGTATAATTGTTCCACCCGGTATAAAATGACATTTACCTGCCTAGCAACAATATTATTACATCGATATTCTTAAATAATATAACTATAACATACTAAAAAAATCACTAAAATCGGACAACAGGTTTAGGAAATTCGAGACATCTAACATGTCCCATTTTTAAGGTGTTCCTTTAATTTTGCCGGTGAGTGTATAAATAATTATATTTTCTTGAATATATCTTTTGTTTTTGCCTAAACTTTGATAAAAAAATTTGTTCCAATCTGTACCAAATTGAATTTTGATTGTATTTTATTTGATCACGCTATTAATATTTCAAAACTCACAAGTGTTTGGTGAGAATTTAGGTGGGTACTACATTTTCCCATATGAAAACACCCAATAAAAAAACGGTACAATTTAGGTGGGATAATGTTTAATATGGGCCTGACATTATACGAGAAGAAATTGAATACGCAATGAAAAAGCTAAAGGCGGTAAATCTCCCGGGCCTGATGAAGTTCCTATCGAATTACTCAAAATTGTGAATACTGAATCTATTGATCTTCTTTTGGATCTATTCAATACCATATATAGAACAGGTATTATACGTAAAGAATGGCTCCAATCAACATTCATACTGCTTCCCAAAAAAGCTAATGCAGAGGAGTGCAATGAACATCGCACCATAGCCTTAATGAGTCATGTCTTGACATTGTTTTTAAAAGTAATTCACAATAGAATACATAAGAAATTAAAAGAAGGCATAAGTAATACACAAATGGAATTTAGGAAAGGACTGGGAACACGAGATGCACTGTTTGCAGTAAGTGTTCTTTCGCAGAGATGTTTAGATATTAATCAGGAAGTATATGTCTGTTTCATTGATTTTGAGAAGGCATTTGACGGAGTGCAGCATAATCGACTTAAAGAAATTTTATTAAATAAAAACATAGACAGTAGAGACATTAGAATCATTTATCTAACTTCTATTGGAACCAAACAGCAAAACTGAAAGTTGAAAATGAACTGACTGAGGATATCCAGATTCGCCGTGGGTTCCGACATAGGTGTATTTTACAACCATTGTTATTCAATTTATACAGTGAAGTCATCTCAGAATTAGCGCTTGCCGAGGTCAGTGAGGGCCTTATAATAAACGGTGAGCCACTTAAAAACATAAGATATGCTGACAACACCGTCGTTCTGGCAGAAACACTGAAGTTGAACAAATATCTTCGTACAAATACCTTAGAGCATGGATCACAGAAGATACTGATCAGACAAAAGAAATAAGATGTCGCATTGAAAATGCACGGTCAACTTTTAATAGAATGAGAAAACTTTTTTTAATCGCGATATCAATATATCGCTCCGGATAAGAATGCTTCGATGTTATACTTTCTCTATCCTTTTGTATGGGGTTGAAGCTTGGACACTTAAAAAATCCAACATTAAAAACCTAGAAGCATTCGAAATGTGGTGTTACCGAGATATTTTGAAGATATCATGGATGGATCGCAAAACAAACGAAGAAGTTCTCGAACAACTAGAAAAAAAATGCGAAGTTTTAAATTCCATAAAAATCAGGAAATTGGAATACGTGGACACATCATGGAGGTGAAAAATACGAACTACTAAGGCATATAATGCAGGGTAAAATTAAAGGCAGAAGAAGCGTACGAAGAAGTAAAATCTCGTGGCTACGCAATCTCCGCGAATGGTTTGGATGCAGTTGAACTGAACTATTCAGGCGCGTAACCAACAAAATTATAATTGGCAAAATTAGTTCCAATCTCCGATAGGAGCGGAACTTGAAGAAGAAGAATGTTTAATAAAACTTCCTTTTATTTTCATCGCAAATATCGAAAATGTAGTAAAACATCGGGTACCTTGTTCTTTGAAAAAAAAAAACAACTTTATTAAAATTTACACCCTATATATGACTAAAAGAATTTTAAAATTTGCCACTAAAAGACATACATACTCCCCAAAAAACAAAACTATTTAAAAATTACAGTCATAATATTCATTGTCGAATAACGTGAATAACTCTGTATAGGTATAGGGTATAGGGTATGTTCTCCCTTCTATTCCTGGGATTTCGTTGGACAAAACTGAGTAAGTTACAATCATTAGAATATCTACTTTTATGTGTTAACCGAAGTGAAGATGTAGGATAACGAAAACATTATACTTCAGCATACTATAAAGTAATAGAAATAGATAAGTAGTTATTATGTAAAATAGAAAAAAAAAAGAATAAATAGAAAGAAACAGTGCATGTAATTTGTAGATCCATGGAATTTACATAACCATGCATGTTAAAAACATTTAGTTGCGTTTTAGAGACAACTTTTAGAGAATATTCCACTTTAAAAGATACCGGCAGTTAGATATTGCTTGAAAAAGTTCATCTACTTAATTATGTTTAGAGGACACACCTTGAACCAACGAATTTTAATGATTGAATTTAAAGTAATTTTTATTTTTTTGTAAAATCACATCGTAAGTTAACACTACTAAATGTTAAATGTTTATGGATTTATGTATAGTAATATTTGCAGAATTCTTGTAAGATAACCTACAAATGAGCCCATTGATGCATTAGTCAAAGTGAGATATATTTTCTTGTCGGGTTTCATTGAAAAACTCAAATTTATTGTTAAAATCTAGTTGTAATTTCGTCAAAGTTGGCGCACTTTTTAATCTATTTATGAATGTAAACTAGAACAAAAATTTAAACATTGTAAAGATATTTTAAAATAAAAGCTTGTTCTTACCTTTGGAGGTAATTTTATTTCAAATAAATATTCCAGCACTGTAAAATGCGGTTTTCACTACTAATAACAGTTAAATTACACCTCCTACTTGTAAATAAGTTAACTAAAAACGTTTTTGGCGTAAACTAAGCACATGCGTTCCCATTTCTACGTTCTGAATTGAGAAATCTCAAATAATATCTGTACATGCCACCAAGTTAAGTTCTAGTCGATAATTTGCCTGGGCAACTGATTAATCCTTTAGCAGTGGTGGCATATGCGCAGTGAATGTCTGCATATCATCCGATTTCAAAGAAAATTGTTATAGATTTTTGGAATAGGAAATACGAACAGGGTCGGAATATCCAGAGGGAGCGTTGACCCAAGGTACAACATTTTTTTGTAAACTTATAAGTTTTTATGAATAATAAAATAAAAAATTTAATTTAAAATTTTACTGTTTATACATCTAATGGTTATAATTTTCTAATCACAACGAAGTATGATTATAAATCATAATGAAACTGTCATCGATGAGGTAAGCACTAAAACACTGGTGAAAAATGCCCGAATTCACTTAATATTTACTTAATGGAAGAACTGTGAACTATTTTAATTACTAAATTAACGAACAAAACACTAAATGAAAAATTAATCACAACGTAAATGATAAATTAAAAAATAATTAATAAATTGCTTAGGTGAAAGTGGTCCACATTCGGCATATTGGCTTTGAGAGGCCAAATTTGAAAAAACTGGGTACATAATTCAGAAAACAGTATTTTTTGATGAAACTGTAACTTATTAGGAACTTGTTTTAAAAGAGAAAAACAATCTACCCCACATAGGGGGTAGTTTCAGCCATATGAAGGGGCACATTCGGCTATATATCAAAATACAGTAAAAGTAAATATGTGTAAAAGAAAAGTACCTACCTATAAACTTAATTAAACATGGATTTTATCTGGAAGAAAATAGGCAAAGAAGAATGGAAGAAAAAGGCAAAATAGCTGCAATATCTTTTTTTACTACTACTGCAATGTCTTGGACAATAGGAAACAATAAGCTGTTTGTTTTATTTTGGCGGCGCAGAAATTTGACCTCGTAATCCTCATCTGGGAAAGAAGTTATTTGACCTACATTAAAAAATATCTTGGAAACAAGAAATTTTACAAGAACAAAATTTACCACGCCAATATTATCACTGGTTAGCATCGGGAATGGCTTTAAAATCTTCGAAATCTTCTTCGCCGTCATCTGACGAACAATCTTGCAAAACTACGTCAGTGCTAGACTCGCTTGACATAGAAATATTTCTTTTCCTACCTACTGTAATCAAATGTTTTTTTACTGATGCCTTATTCTGTTTTAAACAGTTTCCTTTTTCTCTCTGTATCTAAACTTTGCCTTTTTTCGTATTCCGGCGTGTCTGTATATATTGTTGAGTGTGCTTTTCTCTTATTTATTTGTTTTTTCTTTTCTTCAAGTTGTTTCTTTGGATATGGTCTAATTTGACTCAGTGTGCTAGTCGGGTGCTAGTTATTAATAATTTTTTCTACTATACAGTTTGATGTCGAAGGAATTTGCGGAATTATTTCGGTGTTTAATTCACTTTGTATGGTATCAATAGAACTAACGTCTTTGTTTTCCATTAATGGTTTATCGGTAACCTCGCTTAGCATAAAATCTATATCACTGGATACAAGTCGATTTATGAGCCACAGACCAGTATTTTTAAACGAGCTGGTTATATTTTTAATTGTGAATGCACATTCACATGCCTTCTTAGCCAAACGCGCCACATGTCGAATTGTAAGGGTTTTTGCAGGATTTGAAAGTAGCTAGTCATACTGAGCTGTAGCTAAATAGGACTTAAACGGTCCAAATACACCAACATCTAGTGGCTGAGTTCTATATGTCGTATGAGGTGGAAAATATAGTAAAACAATCCCATTTTCTCGACACAATTTAATGGCATCTACAGATGTGTGGGATTCGTGGTTGTCCAAGAGCAAAAGTACCTTGCTTTCCATAGAACATTAAACAGAATTCGCAAAGTGTTTTATTACTTTTGGGAAAAGGTCAGACGTCATCTATCCTTTCTTATTCCCTAACGCCATGGCAGATGTTGGGTATTCGTCGCCTAAATATTCTTCAGGGTTTCTAATTCTAGGATACACAAAGACTGGTGGTACTGCTGCACTAATCATTCCTACGAACGTCACAAGTTCACCTCTCTTCTGTGAATAGATGAGAGCCACTTCGTTTTGCCTGTTGGGGCAACAACTTTAGCAGGTGGCATAACTCTCCTCCAGATTCCAGATCTGTTCCGGTTTAAACTTGTATTTTTCCAGGACACTGGCATACTTGGTAAAAAATCTATACGTGGTTTATTAAAAGCCATCGACATACTTATTATATACTTGTATTTTCGGGTTTGCGTAGCGAGATATCGTTGTGATATCTTTTCATAAAGCAACGTAGCCACTCGAGACCTAAAAAATATGTCTTTGGCCATTTATTTAGATAATTGATATGAGGTTGAATGCTCGAATAAATGAACTTTGAAAATTAAGGCAATTATATCGAGCACAAGTTTAATCAAATCTTGCCAAGTACTTTCGCTTAATATAGTATCTTCAGGGGCATTTCGTCAAATACGGGCTATCCAGCAAGCGTAGAATGTGATAAAAGTGGATGTTAACATAAAATTGTACAAACACTACACTAAAACAAGGACAAACAGTTTAAAATTAATTAAAATAGTTCTACGCTCTACATTCTTTGGCGGTAACAGGAGAGAGAATGGTGTTTAACGGAAATGCTAAGCTGAGCATTTCCTTAGCATTTCCGTTAAACCTCCGTTAGCATTTCCTGTTTTCCTACCGCCTATTAAATAAAACTCGTCTGTGCTAACACACTGCCAAGGTCGGACGATGGTTCTTCTCATGGTATAATAAACTACAGAGGTAACATATTGCGCACGGTCGCTCGACCTTCGGCCAGGGAGTGACGTCAGTGGCAGCGTAGCGGCATTAGTCAGAAACTAGCAACCGAAGAGTGCAGTTATCAGTTTCAGAGTTTTCTCACAATTATATTTTTAATTTTTACGATATGCGTTGTGCGGTACTTGGCTGTTCCTCTGATAACCAGAGCAACCGAAATCCTTGCCCTGACACGAGGTTTTTTCGTTTCCCTAAAGAGGAAAATCTAATTAAACAGTGGGTGCACGCTACCGGTAGGAAAGACAAATTTAACCCAAAGACGGCTTATATTTGTTCAAAGCATTTTACAGATACGAATTTTTATGTCAATCTTAAACATCAACTGCTGACAGGTTTATTTAAAAATTATGCTGACAGGTTTATTTAAATAGTGGAAACAGCCTGTCTATTACAATTATGACACAAAAATGACTTTTTCTATCCTATCTGAGATTATTACATTTGTAGAAGAAGCAGGTGAATACCAGCATACCATATTTAGGCACTCATATTTACTTACAAATTTTCACTAGGTTTCCAAGTAGTAGCCATGGTTTGTGATTTAGGGGGTAGAAATAGGGGACTGCACACAGAATTGGAAATTGCAGAATCCAAACCTTATTTTAAAAACCCACACAATGGTCAAAATGTTTATGTTTTTGCTGACGTGCCACACCTATTAAAGCTTATCAGAAATCATTTTGTGGATGAAGGATTTATTTTTAATGGAATAGAACTGAATAAGGACTGTGTTCAATCTGTTCTCAATGCAACGACAGGTTCTGATTTAAAAATTACCCACAAAACAGACAAAGAAAAGCTTAATGTGAGAGGAGCTCAAAGGCAGAGAGTAAAACATGCTGCAAAATTATTCTCCCATACGGTATCGAAGGCGATTAGTAGGTGCGGCATGCTTGGTCTCATTAATCAAGACACAAATTTGACACAATTGGCAGATCTTTTTAAATTAGTAAGTGTTTCAATTTGTAAGGTAAACATCAATTACTAATTTGTTTTAACTTGTTATAGGTGAACGATTGGTTTGACGTATTTAATGTGAGCGTTCCTGTGAGCGACACTCGAACCAGAAACTGGGTTTATGGTTTGGAGTTAGAAGCCCAAAATGATGTTTTAAATACAATGACATGATTTCAACAATGCGCGTTAAAGGCAAGAAATCATTGCTTCCATTCCAAAAAGGTTAAACAGTATATCAAAGTAAAAACACATTTATAACATTTTACAAAACATTGTAGGTATTCGTATATCAAATAAAGCTCTGCAGTTGCTGCTTGAAGATGTAGGCAAACGATATAATATGAACTATCTTTTGACGAGGCGGTTAAACCAAGATCCCTTGGAGATTTTTTTTGGAGTCATAAGAGCAAAAGGTGGTTTAAACGATCATCCAACTTCTTTAGATTTTAAATACCGACTGCGTTCTTATTTAATGGGAAAAGATGAAGGTGCTTTTTCAGATTACTGTAATGTAGAAGACGATGGTACTCCTACATTAACTATGAGCGGTAGTATGATAGAAAAGCTTGCTTAAAAAAACAATCATTGACACCAATCCCACGGATGGAGATGACATAGTCCTCTGTGAAGAACTCGATGATTTAAGATATGATGGACTAGAACATTTAGGAGGATTTATTTGTAGCAAGCTTAAAAGCAAGTTACCAAATTTAGCTAACCCAAGTTCGACGTCTTACACCTGGACCAATCATTTGACAAAAGGTGGACTATGTAAACCTTCAAACGAATTTATGGCTCATTTGGAAAAACTAGAGCAAATTTTCCAAAACTTTAATGGAGATAGCATATTTACTGGCAAACAATATATTTCAAGTCTGTTATCCGCAAGTGTTAATATTGATTGTCCTCAAGATGCTAAGAAAATATTTTTTCGATCGCGTATGTACTTCCGTATAAAAGATTTTAATAAAAAAATTATTTTAGCACGTACTAAAAAAAAATAGAAAAAACTATTACATAAGATATATAGTTTTATATTTTTAAACGCAAATTGTTTTAAAACTGCTTTATATATAGTTATTTAGCAAGAATATTAAGGCGATCGTAATATTTATTTTGAAAATTGGCATCTAACTTCTGTAAGTGACGGTTGTTTTAATTATTTAAACTTAACTATATATTTATCAATTATGCATAATATAAAAATTTTGTTCCTTCTTAAAAGTTTATAAAAAGTGGAAGTATGTAGGTACCTAAATAAGTAGTTATCTTTTTGTACTAATACCGTATTTGTTCTAATTCGCATAAAAATTAAATATATTTGACTAAGAAAACATGATAAACATTCGTTTTTATTTAAAATGTATGAAGACAGTAAAATAATATGCAAAATATCCATATTTAGGATGACTAAATTACGAGTGCTTATGTATACAATTAAGAGCAATGTGAATACTAAGCTGCAAGTGACGTAGCTGCGCAAGGTTAACGCGAATTTGTACTTCGGAATAGGTGGCCCTGGGTTCTTCTAGCAGCTTGGGTTGATATTGGCGCCTAATTCAAACGTAAATCGGATATATTGGAAGTAGCCGAATGTTCCCCATGGCCGAATGTAGACCACTTCCCCCTAAACAAAATTTGTTTAATTTATTAATGTTTGGATTTTGGGAATGATTTCAGAAGTGGAGGTTGAAACGTCAAATATGAACGGATTTTAAACTTATATTGTCGCTTATTCCCAACGAAAATAGTAAATAATTAACTATTTGCAACACAAAACAATAACATAGGGGAAGGCGGTACAAAGCGAAACAAAAAATGAATTATTGGCGATAAAAATTTTTTTTAATCATCGACAAGAACTGACAGCTTCGGCCATAATGATTTTTTTATTTTATTATCTTATATTATTATTTTATATATCACTTCCACAAATATAAAGGCCTGTAGTTTTAATTCAAAAAAGTTATGTAACTTTAAAAACAACCTTGTACATGTCTCAGTGTTTAACACTCCTGGTACACATTGAGACATGCTACTAGTACACAGTGAGACACATTATATATTCCATAGTTCGATAAAAAAATTTAAAAAAAAGTCAATATAACTTCGTAAAATACTTATATATTTCACAAGAAAACATAAGAGCTGATATCTAAAATGAAGGCAAATTAGCGAACGTCTAGATGACCAAAATTTATTTCAAATGTATTGTAAGATATTGTTCTGAAGCTATTTCCTTGTGGCATTTTAAAGTAATTACTATTTAAATGGGAATAAGCCACAATCTCTTTCTCCATCAAAGCAATATCCGGAACAGTGGGAAATACGAAACACGAGGCACCTATTTTGTTGGTTTTGCACATAAAATTGATCTCTACTTCTGAATTGTTGCACGATACATCAAGTCTCACGTAAAATATATTTTTGGACTTTTCTTTGAATCTCACTAAAACATAGTCACCCCCTACAGGGTCACGATTGCAGTCGAATGTTTCATCGTCCACTGGTCCTATCCAAGAATCATCTTTATCATCACTATCTCCCAAATTAAAAACTGGTCCACTTTCATCCGAAGAACTCTCAATATTCATAACACGTGAACTGTCTGTTTCATTGTCAAAGAAATCAACTGTTTCCAACATCTCTGGTGAAATGAAATTGTTATTTTCTTTGGTAGTTCTAAATGGTGTTTCGGGACTTGGGTCTAGAGGAACAGAGTTTACAGCCGATGGTTCTGCAAGGACGTTATTGAAGGACTACTACAATTTCCATAGGACGATCTGTCACTGCCGATCTAAGAAAGTGGCTTTCTCTTAAAACATTTGAATTGAAGGGACATATCCCTGTTTTTCAAATCCTGACCGAATATTTAGAGGTGCGAGACCTTTATCGTGTGCTGTACCAACCAACTCAGCGATATTGTATATTGTGATGGGCGCGCCTGGATGATTCAGTAGCCAAGCCTCACATACAGCATTATAATATGTTTTGAAAGACCCAAAGACAGCCACATCTAAGGGCTGGAGTTTGTTGCTACAATGTGGGGGCAACATCAAAATATGGACACCTGCTTCACGAGCCTTCATGATTGTCAGCGACGGATTTTCTTTGGAACTGCTAATATATTTGATAAAATATTCTAATACTTGTTAAAAAAAGTTCTGCTGTCATTAAGCCTAATGGGTAAGCTAGTCTCTAGGCAGCACGAGGTGCTCCATTAAGGATATGTTCTTTAAAGAATTTACGTGGAAACACCATCACTGGTGGACAGTATGTGCGAAGGGTGGATATTGTACAACAGATGTTAACTAGTACACCATGTTCACCACTAGTTCAACTATTTACTTGTTTAATGCTTTTTTCAGTCACAACTTTTTTGGGATCATGGACAGTTTTTGTGTTAGTCTTATCAATATTAAAAATACTTGAACTCTCAATTAAAATAGGATATTTGTTTAGGATGTTTTAAAGATTATCAAAAACCAGCTGAACGTTGTGTCGGTTGAAAGAAGTTAAGCGTTAAAATTATGAACATGGCTTGGAACCGATGTACAGTCCCCGAAAATTGGAGAATTGGCATAATACTACCAATCTTTAAGAAAGGAGACCCAAGTTCTTGTGAAAGTTATAGAGGAATTAATATACTTAGTATCGTCTCCAAAATATATGAAAGCATCCTAGAAAAGAAATTAAGACACATCGTTGAACCACATCTGGATGAAGTACAAAGTGGGTTTAGGAAGGGACACAGTACGCAAGACCATATATTTACGTTGAAACAAATAATTGAGAAAGCTAGAATAAAGAACACAGAAATATATATGGCTTTTTTAGATATTGAGAAAGCATTTGACAGAGTGTCCCAGGAAGCAGTTTGGAAAAGTCTGCAAAATAGATATATTGACCATCAACTAACAGGTGCTATCAAAAGTCTGTATCAAAATAACAACAGTTATGTACGTAAGGATAACTTGGAATCAGAGATGTTTGCAATAAACGAGGATCTAAGACAAGGAGGTGTTATGAGCCCCACACTATTCATATTGATTATTGACAAAATAATTAAGGAAACAAAAGCAAGTATACACAAAGTACATATCGGATATAGTAAACTACGACCGGTTGGTATAGCTGAGTGTGCATTCGCAAATGATCTCATGTTATGCTCTTCCAACGAAAGGGACCTCCAGAAAAATATAGATAGGTTAACATAGAAATTAACCAACAACTCATAGAACAAGTAGATGCATTCAAATACCTAGGGGTTACAATAGACAGAGAAGGTACCATGCAGAATGAAATAACAGAATAAGAATAAGTAGTGCTTCAAAAGTGTACCATAATTTTGATAGAGCATTCGTAGGTAAACCAGAAATCAGCAGAAGAACCAAAATGACAGTTTATAAGACAGTATTCCGACCAATCTTGATATATGGAAGCGAGAGCTGGGTTTTAACAAAGCAATTAAAAAGCAAGATACAAGCTATTGATATGAAATATCTAAGACGAGTCAAAGGAATAACACGACGAGACAAAATAAGAAATGAAGATGTTAGAGAAGAACTGGGCACAGAATCTGTACTACATGCTATTGAAACACAACAAATAAAATGGTTTGGTCATTTGTGCCGAATGAGCGACAACCGATCCGTTAAGCAAGTCTGGAAGGCTAAAGTGAAAAGGTTTAAAACCAGAGGCAGACCACGGAAAACCTGGGATGACGAAATAGGGTAGATTTTGAAAAGTAGGGGATTGGAATGGTCAGAAGCTAAAAATAAGGCAAAAAACAAGAAATAATGGACAAAATTCGTGCACAGAATAGAATAAAAAATTTCTGTTTTCATTGGATTTGAGATGTAATGTCTGTAACCTGTATTTACCTTACACCTTAGGGTAGAGAGGTGTTTGATATATATATATATATATATATATATATATATATATATATATATATATATATACATACATAAGGATACATAAGGATTTAAGGCAACATCAAACTGTAAGATACATGAAACACACGTAATGATCATATAGGGTATATAAAAAATGGCTTAAGCGGCCATCCCGCTTTCGGAGTACGATACGTGCGACAGTCAACTGCTTACAAGTAGAAGTAGGAGAGGGTGGTTTTAGATTTAATTTAGATAAAATTAAACTAAAACGCAAATTTTAAGGACTCAAAATGGAGGTAGCATAAAAAAATCGGTGCCTAACCAACCCCCCTTCCAGGCCAATTCTAGGTGTACCACTGGCTACAAAGACCTTAGAAAGGCAGAACTATACAATCCTACCACTAAGAATCAAAACAGAAAAATGGGCGAAAAGTCCACTAGAAAAAGCCGGAACTAATGGAAAATACTCACTACAAACTGAAGAAGAGATTATTTCACTACTCGCAAACTTTATTAACTAGAACTTCCTGAAAAAAGATTCACAAAAGTTTTAGTAAAAATATTATACAACGCAACATCGATGCGACCTTATTACTGGAAAAACTCTGCAGCAACAAAGTGTTCAAACTTCTGACAGTTATTTAATGTTATAATGAGGTTAAGTTATTTCCCACCACAATGGAAATTAACACAGATAACAATGATACTAAAGCCAGGAAAAGGACCAGAAAATGTATAGTCTTACCGTCCTATTGGTCTTCTTCCAGTGGTTTCCTACACTTACTAAGCTAGTGCTTATAAGCAGAACGCCTAAGAAAATAAAAAACTAATAACATCACACCAATTTGGGTTCATAAAACAACATTTAACAATACAACAGGTACATAGGGTTGAAGAGAGAATCAATGAAGACTTTGAAAATTATACTGTTCAGAGGTATTCCTGGAGATAAGCCAGGCATTTGATAATATCTGGCATTAAGGTCTCTGATGTAAACTAAAACGGAATCTATCAACAAATTACTATTTAACTGGGAATAAGCCACAATTATACGTTTATTGACGTTTCAATTTCCGAAACGTCAATAAACGATTTTTGAGAACGATTTCCGAAGTGGAAATTGAAACGTCAATAAACATATTTTTATCTTTCATTGTGGCTTATTCCCAGTTAAATAGTAATTAATTTAAAATGCTACAAGAAAATAGCTTCAGAACAAAATTACTATATAATTTTAAAGTCCTATAAATATAGGTTTGATGGGATTTGATGTAGGTTTGATTTTATGCAGTCGCCCTCGAGTGTTTTCAAGTATAATAACTATGACCAAATTTCCCATTTGAAATAATCTTCTATATGCGTCTATATTCTTTGGCCACACGATAAATTTTAAAAAAATAATAAAACCGTGTTTTTTGGTTTTCATTTTGAAGTGTATTTCTAGACATATTAGACGCTTTCCTATCAAGACGCTATTAGAGTATCAAGATAAATCGTTCTTTTTTTTCGATTATAGGGCCCTCTATCAAAAGTAAAAAAAAACAGATTAAGTATACAGTTTCAGATTAAGTATATAAGCAATAAGTCAACTGACCATCTGTTGAAATTATATATATTATTTTTGAACTCTGTTGAATTTTCTAACTTGTAATTTCCCAACTATTTGAAGTTTATTACGAAGCGAAAATCAACGGAACTATATACTGTTGTCACTTGCAGGACCTTCTCTCATAGTATTTTTATACTATTTTTTTCTATAAATAAATTTGCCGAGAATTACCAATTTTTCATGTTGAGTGTCACCATCGTAGTTATGAAATATAAATCTGTCTTTTTCCTATGATTTTGAGTTGTCAATTGTCGCTTCTCAAGCTAAATTATTGTTTCTTAGTTGTTCAGTCGAATCGTTGCTTATTTGCACAATCCGAAACACTTGTAAGTTCACCAAGTAGACTACTTCTGTAACTTTCGAAATTATTTTATTTTGTCCTATGATTTCAGCAGATATAAAAACTTTAAACAAAGTGTTGAGTTGTACAAAATATTGAATAGTACTCTTAAATAGTTTTATAAATTTATACTGTTATTATTTTTTAGGAAACTTTTCCAGACTAATCGTGTATTTCGCTTTTGAAAGACATATCGGTCATCACCTGATTCAAATTTACGCTCCCTCAACTTTAATAGTGGCTCTTTCCTGGTTCAGTTTCTGGTTAGATTTTGATGCTATACCTGGTAGAGTGACTTTTCTAGTAACGTGCCCGTTGTCTTTGGTCACTATGTTTTCAGATCTTCGCGATGAAACCCCACCAGTGGATTACATAAAGGTACAACAACAATTATTGGTATACAAATCTATACAAAAGAGGCAGACACTTCCATATTTGTAGTTTAAAATACTGATCTTCTTCAGTCGTCAGAGACGAAAATGCTACTGAACTTCTAAAAATCATACTAATAAGCTCAATTTTGCTGAGATTGGTAATTTTGGGACCCCATAAAATATGAAAAAGAGTTTGCCACTCCTACCACCGGGCTTCCCTCCAAAACCTCCCTTCGTATGGAGAAGGATGGAAAACTGCAGTTTACCAAAAATCTGCAGTGCTGTAGAAAAAAATGTTTCAAACAGGAAATATAGCTGAGATAATTTTGAATAATAATGTTTATTATCACTTTTTCTGTAGAATAAATCGTTCTCTCAGAAACAACGCTTGCAGAGACCGGCGATTTTGAATGTCAGTTATTATACGCAAATGAAATCAATTTTTTAAATAAAATTTGTATCAACTCGAGGGTAAAAATTCGATATCTTTTGATCAGGGTGTCCTTTCGACAAAAATACAAAATGCCTTTTAAAGGTGAAAAGTGCAGCTAGCTGGGGAGGTAGTGACGAAAAACAAAGATACATGAGTATACTCCACATCCTTTAGCGAGAGTCAATTTGAGGAAAAATTTGGTGCCAGAAGCTGTGGTAATTCCAGCTCCAATAGCGTATGTATTAATATGTTAGGGTTAAAAAGCTTATAGTCGAATTTGTGTCCAACTCTGCTGGCGCCGATAAATCATACGCATTGTCAACTGACTCGTGGGACGTCCTGCTAGTAGGCTTAGCTGAAAAGGCGGCCTAATTCAATATTGTTTGAGGATCAAGGTGGACCGACAAGTTTACTTTGAACAGATTAGAGTGCTTAAAGTATGACATGTTGACGTTTTGATTTCAATTTCGTAAATCGTTCTCAAAATACAAATTATAATAGAAAAAAATCAAAATGTCCAAATTTTTTATTCAGATATATAGTTCCCGTTTATGAAAACTTATTTAGTTTCTCATTTTAAGGCGTTAGATATATGGATGGCAGGTTGCATGATATCTGTGTTTGGAGCAGTTGCAGAGTTTGTCATAGCTAAAGTGTTTTTTGGAAAATACAACGACCACAAGACAAAGGAACAGGAGCAAAAAATACAAGATGTAAGGGTAAGTAGTCGAAGTAACCAAAAACTTAGATGGTGTATTTGGAGATGTAGTTCTTCTTTGTATATTTTAGGAATTTTGCTGGTATTTCATCGATATCAGCTACTTTGTGATCTTTAGCTACGATTCTGCTGGTATTTTATTTAAAAGATTCTTGAAATATTCTTTTAATTCTTCTATCAGTTTTTATTTCTGAGCATCGGTCATCGGAATAATATCGGTCCTGTAATTTCCTTTTCCAAGGTTATTGCTCTATAGAATTGGCTAGACAACTCATTCTACATAGTCTTAACCCTTTTCAATACGTTTTAGATGTTTGAACAATCATTTTCTTAACAGAACAAGCAGCTAGATCGCTTATATATAATATGTTGTAGATGATCACTATCACTATCACTTATCACCACATAAGATTGTAGCGAACAAATTACACAGCCACCTATAAGTCGTGTCGTGTCCCCCTTTCTTTACTGTTGATCGATTGTTAATACTATTGATTACTCTACATTATTTTTGAGTATTGTCAAAGTTTACTGTGTGGCTTGGCTTTCGTTACAATTTTCTTCAACTCTTTACAATCTGTGTTCCCTCCAGTTTCCCACTTTCATCATTTTCATGTCTCTTATCCGATCTGGTCCTCTCATTTCTTCCTATATCTTCCTCTTGATCTTTCACTGGCTGGCTACCTTCTTAATAAGTAGGTCATTTTTTCTTTTCTCTGTACATTCCAGCGATCTTAGTATTTGCGCTTTAACAAATCTAACTATATCTTCTCCCTTTATTATGTCTCTTTGTTCATGGTTCATCCTTCTTCTCATTTCTTAGTTTTCCATTATTAGTGGGCCCATAATTCTTCTGAGAATTTTCCTTTCGAATATTTTTAATTTTTCTTCATCTTTATCTGTGAGGCACATTAACCCAGCAGTGGTCTGATTGCAAATCTGTATATTCACTTTTTTTATTTTTGTCATTCAGAATTACTCTTAAATATTTAAATTGTTGTACTTTTTCAAAACTGTAATTTTCTATTTTGATTTCTCTCGTCTTGTTATCTTCTCTTCTAAAGTAGAATAAACTTGGTTTCATCGTTCTTGGCGTGTGCCTGAAATAAGCTACTACAGAGTTTTTAATATTCGTCTCTCTGTCTGATACACAGATGCATAATTCAATTGTGCGAGTCACGTTCGTCATGGTAAAGTGCGATGAGAAGGGAATGAAGAGACCACTCACGTCTCCCAGTATTGTAGCAATAACACCGATGCGTTTGGCCGATACGGTGTCGGTGATAAGTTCGGCCTCTTTACGAATACAGATAGCTGCCACTGGAGGCGGTAAACGAATCGAGCTTAGACAAGGAAAGACAGATGAAACAACTTATTGCAAGTGTTTTTACACGCACACGCCAAGAAAGATGAAAACGTCTATAGATATTTTGTTTTTCCTTCGTTCATTTCTAGACAGCTTATGTGTGCTTCATTTGCCAGATTGTTAATTCCCATAAGAACTATGCCCTCTGCATCTGCTAATATTTGTGTTGAGGAGTGGGCTATTTATAGTTCCTTTAATTCCATTGGCCTTAACTATTCCTTCTAGTGCTATGTTGAATAGTTTGGTTTATTGAGAATCGCCTTGTCGCCCACCTTGTCGTTTCTATTGCAATTGTGTTTGGGCTACGTTCGGTTGTTTTTTTAGCTCGAGATCCATCCATAGTCATTTTTGTTGGCCGGTATATCTAGATGTTCCATTTCATTAAATAATTTATTTCTTCGAATACAGGGTCTTATGTTCACAATCCGTGGTAGGTTGTAGATTTTTATTAAACGAAAGACTGGGCGACCGGTTTCGATGTTTATAAGTTATACAGACAGCATCATAAGGCCCTCAAGAAACTAAAGGATATCAGTACAAGGAATTATCTAAGTGTGTCATTAGTTAGTTGACACATATATGTTTCAGAGCACACCCATGCGTCCAGGCTACTTTGCATAATGCATGTAATTAGCTTACGTTGTTTGTTTTTAAAAGGGTTTGGAAAGATGTTGCCTATGCGTTCTATTATAACTATGTCTATATTTTATAAAATAATATTGATGACATTGCAAACACCTGATATAAACTACCCAAGCGACGACTATACACTTGGAAAGCCCCATTTGATGATGGCAATAATCCTGAGTCTTCAAGAAATCAAATAGACTATATACTTGTAAATGAGCGTTTCCAAAATGCCGTCAAAAAAGTCACTACATATCCTAGGGCAGATATTGGATCTGATCATCAACCACTTGTAGCAGATATTAAACTGAGGTTAAAACGAGTTCAGCGACAAAAACCAAAAACCAATGTACTTAACTTTGACGATATATACATAAAACATAACATTAAAAAAGAATTTAACAATAGAATAAAAAACATCGGAGAACAACTAGAAGATCCAGAAGAACTATGGAGTGAATTTAAAAATCAAGTTAAAGAAATCTCCACAAACAATGATTATAGAAAAAACTTAATCAAGAAAAATAAATGGATGACAGAGTACGAAGTAGAACATGCTATAAATAATGCTAAAATTATAAAAGCTTGTGGTCCAGGTGATACACCAACTGAGTTTCTGAAACTAATAGAGAATGATAACATAAAAGTAGTAGTAAGACTTTTTAATTCAATATATTTAACACCGGAGTGATTCCCGTAGATTGGATCAAATCCATCTTTATCGCAATACCTAAAAAACACAATACGAGAAAATGCTCAGAATATCGATTAATTAGCCTAATGAGCTACACTCTTAAAATTTTCCCCAGAATACTTCACAACAGAATTAGACGCAGATGCGAAGAAGATCTTGCAGATACCCAATTTGGTTTTAGAAATGCTATGGGAACCAGGGAGGCACTTTTTACGCTTAACATCCTATTAAAAAAATGCCGTGAATATAAATTGGAATAGATGACAAAATCTTCCTTCCTAAATCCTTTTTGGTAGGATTTTTTGCTTTGTAAATTGAGTCAGTTTTTGTTTGATGAGGTCTTAGCTTTTCAGCTCAAGTTAGGATCCTTAGCTTTTCAAGAGCATCTACAATTAGTCTGTTGGTATACAGATCACATTGTTTTATTGACCATACAACACAATGGCAATCGCTGTGACATGTTACACGTTTCCACCTCTATATTCATTTCACAGAGAGTATGAATTGTCCTAATTGTCACATTGACATTAAAAGTTTCAAACGAAGTTCTGAAAGAATAAACAAATAATTAATAAAATGCCTATTAGGTTGTATACCGCCCAAGAAAACGTGCAATTTGTAACATGGTACTTTCAGGATCATTCGATACGCAAAGTAATTGATTTATTTATTGTTACTTTCGAAAATATACCCCCATACAACAGTTAAAAATACCATTAAACATTTTCTTTAAACTTCGGGATGTGTAAACAGTTGTAAAAAGTGTCATGAAGGTAATGAACCACGTATAAGACCTGACGATGAGGAGCGTCAAAACAGGGATATTGATATTTGTGCTTTTGTGGAAGCTAGTGAACTCTGCAATAGTGTACAAATTGCTAGGGAAGTTAACGTGAATGCTCGAACTGTCCAGCGAGTTATCAACAGGAATGGATATCACTGTTTAAGATACAACCAACACAAGAACTGTTTCCAGAAGATAACTTTAGGCGGATGAAGTTTGGTGAATTTATGTTAAACACAATGAAAATGTACACTTTTTAAAAAATATTTTACTTTCTGACCGAATCTTTATTTTCATTACATAAAAAACAAAATCCATCCGTTGCAAGGTATTATTCTCGGAAAAATAAGCACCTCAGTGTTGCAGTGCGAACGCAGCATCCGCAAATGTTTGGACTTGGATGTTAGGCGACCATATCGTCGGTCCATTTTTTATCGATGGAAACCTAAACGGGCCCAAATATTTATAACTTTTACAGAATGAGATCATTCCCGCAGTTCGACGTCTTCTCGTCGAACTCTCATTTCCAACAGGATGGGTGTTCGGCTCACAACTTTAGAGCAACTATTGACTTCCTCAATCAAACGTTTCCTGATCGACTGATAAGTACACGTGGTACAATTAAATGGCCCGCTAGATCCTGTGACTTTGCGCCTAACGATTTCTTTTTTTGGGGTTTTCTCAAAGAACACATTTATAGGCATCAGCTTGAAAGGGCCACAAACCTATTCGAATTAAGGGCAAAAATACTTCAGGGCTCTGTAAGCATTACACCAGCCCTACTCCAAAATATGAGGAGAAATCTGTATGAGCGATTTGGTTACTTTTTAGCACAAGGAGGTGGAATATTTGAGCCCTTAATTCATTAATCTGCTTTCCTAATTTTTATTTTTTGTTAGGTATATTTTACGAAGTTTGTAGGTTCTTAATTAGGTAGCATTTTTTATGTTTAAGTTTGGAAGAATTTTCTTGTATTTTTCTTTATTTAAAAGTACAAACGATTCTTATTCTGATTTTTTTGTTTTTCTTTTTATAAGCTTTGTCCATCAAAGTTGTACAATTTTCAGTGACAATAAAGCATATTACTTATTTATTTGTATTGCTATCAAGGCTAAAAAATTAGTTTTAGAGCACTATAATAAATATACTCTAGAGACAGGATTGCAATAAATCTTAATTCCTATGGTCAACAAAACACTGTCGTTATCTGTATACAGTGCGTTAAGTTTTGGATTAGGTATACACTCTATAAATGGCAACACTGCGCGTCTTCGACTTGCACTACATATCTGATTCGTTGACTCGTCGTTGCACGTCGCCGGTCGGCAAATTTGACATATTGTCATTATACCGTGGTTGTTTAAAGGTATAACAGCGTAGAGTTTTAATTTATTTTTGTAAACATGTCTGTTTATATGGCCGCGGAAAAAGCTCAAATAATAAAATGGTTTTATAGTGGCAATTCTGCGCAACAGTGTGTAGATTTATTTTCTGTGTTTTTTGAGGGAAGACCAATTCCTTGTGTACAGTCAATTTATAATATTGTTAAAAATTTTGGGAGTTGTTATTGCCTCAAAAATTGCAGAAAATGTCACGCTCGAGAAGTGTTACCAGAAAAAGTTGAGGAAAGAGAATACCGGGATACACAAATTTGTGCAACAATCGAGGTAGATTCAACACGTTCAAGTAGAAGCGTTGCTAGAGTTAGATGTTAGCAATGTTACTGTAACGAAAGTATGGAAAAAGCACGGTTACAAGAATTTTAAATATTCGAAAACGCAGCAGCTTTATCCAGACGATTACTTTCGAAGAATGGAGTTTTGTGAAACTCTAATAACGAAGGCTAATAGTGAACCAAATTTTATTAAAAACATTCTATTCACTGATGAATCTTCTGTTTCGTTAGTAGGGAGACACAATCCTTCCATTACAAGGTATTGGGCGCGGGAAAACCAGCACAGAAGTGTTGTTTACCGAACTCAACGTCCTCAAAAAGTTAACGTCTGGACTGGCATTTTAGGAGACCACATAATAGGTCCATTTTTTATTGAGGGCAACTTGAATAGTAGAGTATACCTCGATTTGTTACAGAATCATGTTCTTCCCGCTATTCTCAATCTTCCTGATGTAAATCTGGAGAATGTTTGGTTTCATCAAGACGGCTGTTCAGTTCACAACGCTCGAATTATTAGGGAGTATTTAAACAATACTTTCCCGAATCGAATTACCAGTGGAACAGGCGATATTAAGTGGCCTGCGCGATCTCCAGATCTTACACCCATGGACTTCTTTTTCTTGGGGACATTTAAAAAGCATTATCTACGCTCATCCTGAGGCTAGAGCCCAAAATTTGGATGAATTAAAAAATCGAATAAGGGAAGTCTCCAATTCTGTTACAGCAGAAACTCTTTCATCTGTTCGCAGAAGTTTTTATGACAGATTGGGGTACTGTTCAGCCGTAGGTCAACTATTTGAACCATTTCTGTAGGTCATAAAGAATTATTTTTAATTCAACGCTTTTATTTTTAATTCAACCACAAAAAAATTTTCACATTAATAAAAATCGATAACAATGCACCGATTAGTTCAGTGCATTTTTATCGATTTTCCTACTATTAAAATCGGCTTTACGTAATGAAACATGAGATCGGACGACAGAGAAGTACATCCCTAACGTTGTTGTGAGTTACTAAACTAAAATAAATGATTTTCTGTCGGTGTAGATTTTCGGGTCGGAGAACGAACATTTGCAACGTTGCCGATTTTAGCGCTCCGTATAGTGTGCAATACCTAATCAAAAACTTAACGCACTGTATGTCTTTAGAAGCTCTCAATGCGAGGAGGACAGACTGTGAGTCGGATAAAATTATATATCGTTCGAAATATGTGTTATTAATTATCGCCTTGACAGTGGCTACCAATTCAGCTGTGAATATTGAGCAATCAGACTTTAATTTGTACTGAAAATAATCTTGAATATTGTCTTTGTAAATGGCACACCCTACACCAGCAGGCGATTTTGAGCCATCGGTATAAATTTTACAATGGTGAAAGATTAATTTACTGTATGCTTCTTTACGGCATTTTATGAGAGCCCATATTTACTATTTGGTATACAAATAAACTTCATTCCATACCGTATCTACAAGACCTTGTATTTATAAAAGACTTCCGGCACATCTCAACTTTCAATTCAAAAAATTCAGAATCAGGGTATCTTGGGAAAGAATAAAAACAAATATACATCATAGAACGATTTATTCGCAGTATAAAAATCAACACCTTTTGTACATATCTACACAGCAGCATAAAAAATATTTGGCAGTGACCTTATTAGTCATTAAGTGAGTTTCTACATTTTTAGTTACACACAAACACATATCTATAAAAAATGTGCGTTATATTACACAATAATAAGGCACCTAAAATATTCTAATCGATTTTGAAAAATATGGCAACATTTCTTTACACAAATAAAAAATTAATTGTGAATATTTGTAAACAATTTTGTACATAAAGGAATTGCAGAGAATATATATTTTTTAATTTCTTTTTTGTACAGTATTAATGGCAGCTGGTTTTAATTAAAGTACATATTCAAAAAAATGACAACTTAATTTTCCCTTGAAGTATGTAGTAAAAATATTCATTTTTTTCAAAAATATTCATTATTTAAAAACTTTCTAAGCAAACGATCCAATAGCAAAAAAATTTTGAAAAAATGTATTAGCTAAGTTTAGTGGTCGAGATTCGTTTATTTTTCCTTATTTTAAAAGAAGTACAAGTTTTACAATCTTTTTTGTACAGATAATATTATCCAGTCGTTTATTTCCCAAAACAGCAGGACTTTGGAAATTTTGGATCCTAGTTTGGTTTGATGTATCTTCATAAAAAAACTAGCAGGAAACAACGATCTAGTAGTAATTTTTTAAAACAAATTTATATTTAGTTAAGTAATTTAGTAAACAATATTTTTACTTTTGTTCTGAATCCAGCTACCTTAATGTAAACATTTATTATTGTATATAAAAGATAAACACATGGTATATAACAAAATACAAACTTTTAATTTATATGTCTAACAAATTAGCAACTATAAAATCTTTGACATTTTGATAGGACAAAATGTCATCCTTCAGGTTTTTGAGTTTTCTTAAATAAGTCTTGTGGATTTTACTTTTCGGGGATTTGTATCTTAAACCCAAAATCGCTTTGTCTAAAATGTAGTGAAGCCATAAGAGATTGGAGAACGGCTCAAAGTCCTTCCAGTTGTTTCTGAAAAGGAGAGAACAAACATTATAAAATCGTTGTTTACAAATTATTAAACAAATCTTGTTTTTAAGGAGTTGTATGAAAAAAACAATATACTCAATACAATACAAAATACTCTACTCTCAATTATTCATACTAGGTATTTTAGCAATAAAGTTTTTTAATGACACCCGTCCCAAGACGATCAAAGTACACGTGGCACCTCTCTTTACCAGACACACATACTACTTTCAAGAGATTTGTGTAAATATGGCTTTGATATCGAGGGCTACGGACTAAATGCATTGATCGGTGTGGTGGATTGCGCGACCACACACAACGTGGACTAGTAAACTCAGTCCCATGCATGGTTCTTAATAAAATAAAATATAAAATTATAATTAGAATTAGAATTAAAAATAAAATAAATTAAATTAAAACAAAATACAATAAAGTTAAAAGAAAGAAATAAAATTAAATTAAAATTAAATAAATTAAATTAAAAACCATCTCTCCGTGCTTAGACGATAAAAAAGTTATGTTTCCCTTCCACGGTCACTCCCTGATTGCCACATTCCGTTTTATTTTAAATTAACTTCCATTTTAAAAAAATACTTTCTTCCAGGCCAATGTCTGGTAATTGGTAGAAAGTGCTAAGGGAGTATATTATATACCATTGCGGTCCAACCGCAGACACGCGGGCCGCATGCAGCCCGAGGCTCGTTAAACTGCGGCCCCCGCAAATACATTTCAAAAATATTGCCATTGATAACTTTTACATATTCCAATCCTGTTTAACTTTCCGTAATCTGAAGAAAGTAGTTAACCTTGAACACCTACTCCCGATGAGCGGGCAGTTAGCTTCAGTCAGCTGCACGTGTCGTGTTGAATTAACAGTGGCGAATAAAAAGGAATAAACCATTGCCTCAAATATCCCATTGATTTTTTATTTTATGTTAAATTTTAAACATGTAAATTGTAAACCGTAATAAAATACTTGTAAATAATATATTTCGTTTATATATTATTTTTTAAAATAAATTTTTTCGAATGAGTCGAGCTCTCTGGCCCTTCATAACAATTTCAAATTTAATAAGGACCGCAACGTCTAAAAGGTTGGACCACACTCTTGTATACGATTGTAATTAGTTTATTTCCTTACCTGTTTTTCTCCTGCATCAATCTATAGATGTCAAATTGATAGTCTCCTTCGGCAGTAAACAAATCTGGATCCAATCCAAGATCGTTGAATATTACAACTCCATCATGCTCAATTCTAGACAGAGTGTAATCAATGATGGCAACTTCAACACCAATGGTGGGTATGTTATATGTTTTGTTTTCCAACGTAAACGATACTATTTTATTGGTTTCTACTGTAGATATCAAAACGTTTCCCCAATGAAGATCGCGATGTTCGAATTGGAGCTCTTCTTCGGCTATCGCCAAGCCTAATGCAACCTGGAAAATTAAAACGAATGGAAAATTTAGCAAATCATTTGTATCGTGTTGCCATTAAAATTTTCACATTATGACATACGAACTACAATGAATGTTTGAGGAACTTTGTTTGACATGTGCATTCATATAAGCAATAACATTATACTTATTACGAATCGTAATTTGTTAACAGTAAAACATAAATATATAATGAGAAACATAAATAGATAATGAGAAACGGAAATAGATTCAGCAAAGGAGCCAGTACATAATAGAACTCAAGCATTCTGAAAAAATAGCCATTCCAACATTTAGTAATCTTACCCACACTCCCAAGATAACTAAGTCTCATAAAGTCAGATATTTGCAATTGAATAACGATAGTGATTTTTAAGCAGAAAATCTTTTCAATTAACAACAACTGAATGAGCTGTACCAAGGGATTTACAGAGGCTAGGACGCTTTTAAGAAAATAATTTGGTTTGGAAAATTTTGGTAACGACATACGACAACTGTTGAAAAAATCAGTATAGAAATACATATCAAAATAGACAGTTTAAAATGTAATTTGAAATGTGTCATTTTACACAACACTAATAAATTTGGGTCAATACTCTTTTGTCACACTACATACCAGAATGATAAAAAAAAATCACAATATCAATAATCCTGAAAAAAAAATAAGTAGGCAGAACATTAGCAGATACTTTTTGTCGATTTCAAAATGATAAACTGTCTACTTGGACAGCAAAGTAGATATACAAAACATCCCTGTTTTTATGTCTTTAGTACAGCACCAAAAAGTTCAACAGTGGGTTAAAAAATATTGGCTTTTGGAGAAATGTCATAGTTCAAGGAAAACAAAAGGTAATCTATTAATCTTTATTTGCGAGAGAAAAAAATACATTGCCACCCTTGTATATTCAGTTAAGGCCTATGGAGCAATCTGTAAACACTTAAGATCAAGATAGACAAATGTTTTGGATACTTGGCACATACAATTTTAGGAATAAGTACTGAAAAACTGAAAGCCAGAATAGTTCATCGTTCTAAAGACAGGACATTGCACATTTGAATTGAAAGCATAGTGTTTGTTTGTTGAAGTACATTTTCTTAGAATTCATAAGGCAGCGAATTACATACAATTAATAAAAAATATGCTTTCCAATTTTAATATTCTTGGTAGTAAGATGAGCAGTAAAGTTTACTACCTGCACAGCTATTTAGATCAATTAGCATATTAAAACCGTGGAAACTCGTTATCAAGGAAAATGGGATCTCCATATGAAGGCAGAGAAAGTTTGGAAACTTTAGAGAGATTGTTGTGGGCACACACATGCTTGAAAGTCATTGAAAATAAAATTCTTTGGTGGCGAGTAACAAATGTATTTTTTGTGAATTTGTTTCCCATTGTGGCCTGTATAAAAGACCAATATTAGCTTGTCTCCAAAGTTATCTTGAAAAGTAGAGCTGTTACGAAAAAATAAAAAACATTTTTGAACTCAAGCATCAGTTCTTATGTCACCGGCACCAAAATGGCTGTTGGACTGTTATGGTATTTATTAAATCTGAATCAAGCAATAAATATTTTGTATAGAATAGCAATTGTGAAAATCATGTAAACTGTTTATTCTATAATATGGTATAATGTGAAACTTACCTGCTGAAACATGGAGTAAGCCTGCATTGCGTTGATGAAAAAGAAAGATTCCAAATCTTTTCCACCGTAAGCCATCTGAAAAACGATGTACAACTGATCTTCTTTAAACGTATCTGGACAATCGTTCTCAGATCCTCGAGTTTCGTCAAATAGATCCCACAGATCTATAAGTTTTTCAGGGTATGTTCCTTGAACGCATTGTATTTTCTGAACTTCGGTAAACGAAGATATTCCATTTCTCTTGTTGTGTCTGAGATTACTCAGTTCTCTAGAATAAAAAAAGAATATTTACAACATGAGCCTGATTAACAAATGTAATGATGCGGACTTACATTGTGATTATGATTTCTGATAAAACTTCCTCAAATTTTTTCTGTCTTTCTCCGTTAACGATTTGGTCTCCCTCCACTGGAATAATTTTCAGCACTGATGTTCCTCCATCGGGATTCCGTAAGAGGAAAACCTCTCCGTAAACCCCTTCTCCAATTTTTTGACAATTCTGAAGGAGACTGTAACAAGAAATGAAGTTTATTAAGTTTTTGTTGTAAAACACTTTTGTAAATGTAAATGTATATACAATATAGAGAAATGGCTGTATCCTTTATGTTAAGTAAATAAAAAACTGATAACACTTATAATAATTAAACATTTTACATGTACATTAAACATATATATATATATATATATATATATATATATATATATATATATATATATATATAATATATATATATATATATCAGTACATATACGTCAGCAGCTATCAGTACTAGACCGTTTGACTTTCAGCGAACAGAAGAGAGTATATAGTGTCATTATCCACTGTTATACCCATTTGGCCACATTTGCGTGGCCATATTTTGAGTGTTTCTTTCAAATACTTTAGGTATTCAACTAGTAAATGTTATTTTACAAGAATTTTAATGAATTTGCTTTTAATTTTAAATGTTAATTGCGTAAAATGTTCCCTCACTCACATTTCCAACGCGTTGTTTGAGTTATCAGTTAGAAAACCTTTAAAAATGCGCAGTGCCCTTGAAAATATCTTCCCATGACTATGGCTTATAAGAAATACTAAGTTAGGTGGATTAAAGGATGTTTTGAACTGATATTTCCAAAAATGCAGATAATAATTAATTTGCAAGTTAATATTACTTAGAAATATACATTCGTTTAAATAAATAGAGATAATTTTTGGTTGAGTAAATAATAAATATACCACATAGAAAATACCTTTTTTAAACAAAGTTATAAACACACAATTTCAAAACACGAGAAAAATCCAAAAACATAGTTTTGTTGTGAACTTGAAACTTCTTAAATAGGTAAATATGTATATATAATAAATAGTAAACAGAACATATAAAAAAACAACTGCCCCTATTATAAAAACAATTCACTTCTAAAGCGACGAACCCACAACACACGGTACAAAAACAAATTTAATATATTTTTGTTACATTTCGGCGAAGTTTTTGGACTCAGAAATGCTACCTGAAATTACACGACACCTTGACATGGAACAAGCCCAGCTGATGAAATAGGAGGGACCGTGGAGGGACACTCTTCTTTTTGATAACTACCCCAATGGAGCGTGTCCTCTCGAGATCGAGAGTTTAGTTTAGTTTTGTCACCCCCAGTATTGGCGGTAAAAGTTTTAGTAAATTGGGTAACTTATGCAATGATAAAAAATCCAACATAACTTCGTTATACCACTACATAGTAAAATTAGCACTACACTGACCGTACCAGACCATAGCCGCGTTCGAAGGGTAGGATGGGTAAGTACATGCTATGCATCAGCTTCCACCCTTCCTTTGAAGCGTGTTGATTTACCGACAAACAATGGGAAAGCACTGTAAATAGACTGTTTTGTCTTATTATTATATAAAATATTTATTATTAAAAGATGATATTGAAACTGTTAAAAATACTACAAAGATTTTTCAAATAATTTGGATAACTGGTCATAAAAAAAGTTTTTTTGAATTATATCTCTTGTTGCAACACTGCATAATTACTATTATTTGTGTCAAATCGGGAAAAAGTGTTGTGGCGACAGATTTAGAAGAGTTAGAACCTGAAGCAGGACCATCAGGAGTTAGAGAAGCTAAAACGAGAATCTAGTGCTTCAGAAACCTCTCTCCAAGACAGTGACAAGGAGCTAGTGTTGTCATCTTGAGAAACGAACCCTTGCGTTAACCCTAGAGACTTCTTTCTACGTTACTTAAGTTCTCTATGTTCAACTGTGTCAACTGAAAAGGAAGCATTTTTAAAACCAGATGATATTATAAGACAACTGTCTGTATGTATAAACGTGAATACCTCGTCTCGGTTTAAAAACATGATTAGTTTTAACAATGATCTTAGTGATTTGTATTTATATTAGCCGACCTTAAAAGTTATTTTTCATTTCAACAATAAATGTTCCCAATAAGACAAACTTTATATTTATATGTGTATGTTTTTTTACACCTTATACACTTTTTACCTGTTCCTATTGGCCCTATAATTGTATGAATAGCAACACAATTGATTTTCATACTGTTGTTCGTGAAACACCAGGTTTTGATTTTTTTGTGATTAGAGTATTACCTTTCTGATTCTTTACCTTTCTAATTTTTTAACACCTAAATATCAAACTACGAAGGTAAGACCTAAATAACAATGCATAATTTTTATTTTTGAAACATGTGTTAGCGGCTTTTTCTTAGTTGAACCTTGGAAACTGTTCCTATTCACCCCATTGTGCGGTACCCATTGTCATTTTATACACAAGGAATTTCACACGATTGAAAAAAGGAATAAACAAAACATCACAAGCAATCTAGAAACATTCACAACACGGGATTGAAAGATGACAACAATACCATATTATGTAAAGGGCTTATAAGAAATATTGAAAAGGATGGGAAATAAGTACATCACAACATTCAAAACAACTAACACACTGAGATCTAGCCTTTCCAAAACTAAACCCAACAACAGACAAGAAAAATCAAATAATTTCATCTATAAAATAGTCTGTGAAAGTCAAATAAAAATTGTTATTTTTCAACATTTTTTGTTTATTCTATAACTGAAAAATGTCGTAAATTGTTAATTAAATGCGATTAATTTATAGATTTCGATTCCGATTTTTGGAGAAGATTCAATTAGAACTGCATTTCAAAAATAAATATCTCTTCCTGTGGTTTTTATTTTGGTTGGATGCCAATTTAATCTGGATGTGGCGCATTGTGACGTAGACTGTTTTACTTTTAACCTTTGGAAAGACTTTGTACGCTTTAATTATTTATTTGCCTAGATTAATAGTGCTATAAAAAGTCACAATGTTCAGTAATCAATAGGCAAAATATTATTTTACGGGAAATACGCATTAAGTTTTCTGCCAAACAAAAATCAAAATAAACAAAGAGAATATTCTGGTATGGAGTGGTAAGAACAATGATCGGAATGTTTATCTCCATCGTACAGAATATTTAAACGTATTTTAATGTATGTATCTATAATAATTATTTCTGATTAACAATATGATGACAAAATATTCTTCTATTAAAGTTTTCTGATCAATAGCAATTTGTTTGATAAAAATCTGCTGCTATCCGATAAAGAACATGCTTCTGCTTTTGTGAAGTATAAACCTCATGTGACCGGTTCTACGTAGAATGTATGATAAGATTAACGTATTTGCGTTTAATACGATTAACGTTAAATTATCCCAGAAATTTATACAACCAAAATATTTACAAAAATAGAACTTCCACATCTGTTCCTAGAACAATGAACTCTTAATCTCTTAATGTGCTCTTAATCTTAATAATAGGTTGGAGTTTTTTGTGACTAGTAGTTATTTTTAGGAATAAAGAAATTAAAATGTTACCAAAATAAAACTAGGAATAACATTGACTAGGGATTTTTTTGGAAAAGAGCCCATGAGTTTTAAAATTGTATAGATGTGAAGGCAGCACTAAAAAAAAACAAAAACAATAGAAATATACCATATACCAATATAATATATTATCACGAGAAAGAAGAGACTATGAGGTCAAAAAATTATTTAAAAAAAGTTATTTTACATTGAAATAACCCTCTGAAATGTATGTGTTAATATCCACTATATAGTACTTTTATTGAAATATATTTTTTAATATATAATATAATTTTTAATATATAAACAACAAATTGATAAAAGTTTAAACATTAAGGCAATACAATTCATGAATTCAATGTTACGTTAATACTTTGTGGGGTTATTTATAGCCATTCAGGCAAATTAGCTTCTTTAAGGATGCACCGATAAATTCTCAGTTAGACTGAGGTCAGGACTATTAAAATATAATTGCCATAAAAGAGGCAAGTGACATTACTAATTCAAGTACAATATTTTCTAACGTATTTATAGATTTCTATAGGTATTTATACTTCCTAGAGATTCTGTAAGAGTGTCCAATAAATATAATCTTAAAGAAATATTAGATATGAGCCTGTCAGTCCTGGGCAAGAGTACAAGCTGCCCATTAATATGAGCTCTTCTGATCTGTTTTTCGCGGAGGATCACTCCGCCTTTTTCTTTGTTTTCTTGTTCTATGTCGTCTTTCTTCACAGTTTGTTGTGTGATTTCTCCCGATTGGTGATAAAGCTCCATTCTTTTATATTTTCTACTTTTGTTATGCTTTTAAGTATCTTCATTCTGTTGAAATCTCTGAGCTGATCTTCCCATATGCACTTTGGTCCCCTTTAATATTTCCTTTATTAATTTATCTTCTTCTCGTCTTAGTACAGTCCGACCCATTTCAACCTTATAGCCTTTATTCTGACTATATATTCTCCATTTATTATTATTTATATCGTTGTTACGTCTTATCTGTCCTTTTATATGGTGTTGAATCGTGGACCTTGAACGAAGATATGAGCAAAAAACTGGAAGCATTTGAGATGTGGCTATATCGGAGAATACTTAAAATCCCGTGGACTGACCGAGTCACAAATGAGGAGGTCCTTAGAAGAATGCATAAGAACCGAGAGGTACTGACCACCATTAAATCTCGAAAGTTACAATTCTTCGGGCATATTATGCGAAATGAATCCAGATATGCTCTACTTCAAGCCATCCTGCAAGGAAAAATATTTGGAAAGCGAGGTCCAAGAAGAGGAAGAACATCTTGGTTGAAGAACCCCAGAATCTGGTTCAATACAACATCTGTGCAGCTTGAACAACAACAAGAAAAATCCAGTTGAACCAAAGAGCTTTTATGATGTTCATAGTTCCATGTTACTTCCTATGCTTTTAGAAATACTTAATTATTTTATATAAATATTTTAATTCAAACACGGAATTTTATTGAGTTTTCAGAGAAAATGTATTTTTCGTTTTTCTTTTTGAAAAACTGTTATTGCATTTTATTAAAAAATACCTAAAATATTATTTTATTACTATATTGACAAAGAAAAATACTGGTAAATGTCATTTTAAAAATACATGCCACAAAATTCACAAGTCGGTCTCTGAGACCCCTGTTACCTTCTATGTACAATTAGAAAATGATATCTCCGGAAGGTAAATATCGTCGAATTCATATTTTCTGAACTGTCAATGGCACAAGTCGCTCTGTTCATTTATCATTCGTCTTAGGCCTTAGCATGCCACATATCCTACACATTTACATTTTTTACTATTAGTAAATTTTAAATAATTTTACTATTTTGATGGTACACAAGGCAAATATCGAACACAGTAGTTAATCAAATCTTGCCCAAGTACTTATGATTTAGTAAGTCCCAAGTACTTTTTTATGATTCTGTCTCCGGCTTCTATATAAAATGTAGCTTCTCCATTTCTTAAATTTTAAAGTGTTTGTTTGTCTTTGTTTAATGTATTTGTTATGTCCCAATTTACATTTACGACATTCTGTTACTGCTGGATAGGCCACAACTGACGAAATGCCCCTGAGGATGATCTTGTGATCGAAAGTACTTGGGCAAGATTTGATTAGCTACTGTGTTCGATATTTGCCTTGTGTACCATCAAAGTTCATTTATTCGAACGTTCAACCTTATATTTAATTTTACTATTATAATGTCCTTTAGTTTGATATTTCTTAATATGTACTCTTTCGCCTCTTGGGCGTACAAAAGTGCATACAAAGACCACGCATTTATGGAATGTACCTCGTAAATTAAACTTTAGTCAAACATTAAATGTTTTATCAGATGGAAAATTATGCAATGTCACAATTTTTTTCAAGGCTAAATATTTATTCCACTAAAATTCTTGGGAATATCCATATATTGATTGCGTCGACAAGGTTAAACCGCCACAATTATGGGAAAACCCAATCGATGGATATTTTTCATTGTTTACCACAGACGTGGAATTTTGTTTGGCAATTTATTTTGTGTAACATTTTCAGATGAGGAATATTTAAAATTGAGTTTCTAATATTATTTGAACAGCTGGAGTTGTATTATGTAATAGTTCTCAGGGAAATGTTTGTCAGTATTTCAAACATTACCATGCAGACTTATAAAAATAAATAAAAAAAAATGTGTATGATAAAACATGATTAAGAATTGCTTAATATTACGTTATATATCGTAATGCATACCTTTCCGAATCACCAAATAATTCGACAGAAATGAGGCTGAATTTAAGACATGTATTTACTAAATTTTACAATTTTAGATAATATTTTTGCTAAGACAGGAGTATATTTACGCTATGATGTCAAATACTAGAACATAAACCACATGAAGTACCTAGTTCAATAAGATAAGTGCATCTTATCAGATGTCTGGATTTTTTTATTTAATCACGAATTAATTTAATATAATAAAGATATAAGATAATAATAAGAAAATATTTTTCGTTACACTTTCCGACAAATTTTAAAACAAGGTAAAACTAATATTGTTTTAAAAGAAAGATTTTGAGATAAAGGATGGACTTAGACAAGAGTAAGCGCTGGCGTGCCTCCTATTCAATATTTATTACCTTTGAAATGGCATTCCGAGACACGGGAATTAGAGACGCTAAACAAAACATAATACCACAAGAATAGAGACGGAGCATCCTAATTTCTCTCTTCAAAAAGGAAGACAAATCGGACCCGGAGAACTACAGAGGAATTAATTTATTAAACACAACACTAAAATTAACAACCAAAGTGATAACAAAGAAACTTAATGAAATTATAATCCTAAATATCAGAAGAATAACAAGGTTTTAGATCGGAAAGATCATGCATCAGTGCTATATTTATAATGAGACAAGTGCAAGAGAAATCATTAGAATACATACAACAAATTGACATATCTATGTTTCGTGGACCTTCCTCTTCTTGGAGTTCCTATCAATTTCAAATGTTGGAGACCATAATGGCAATCTGTATTTTGCACCTTGCTGCTCTGAAGAATGAATAAAGAAATAAAAATTTTAAATACAATTAAAACAAGAAAATTGGAATATCTCGTACATATTACACGTAAAGAGAAATACATCTTGCTCCACCTGATTATGCAGGGAAAGATCCAAGGAAAGAGAAGCATAGGAAGGCGTAGAATGTCATGCATAGAAGCATAGGGTGGACACGCGTAAGACAGTAATTGATAAGGAATTTAGGAAAACACGAAGGAGAAACATTTAAAGAAAGTGAAACAGGACGTCATACAGGCATTTGTAATCATAAAAATACTCTCAGATCAACTTAGTTCTTTGATTACAATCTATGATTATAACAAGAAGACAGATGTTTATATCGATATGGCATTGAAAAAGTCGAAAAAAAGAAAATAAACTGCAATTAATAATAGATTATTATCGTAATATCGTAATATCGGATCACTCACAGGAAATAAAATGTAGAATAGAGAAGGCTAGGAGTGCATTCAATAACATGGCCAAACTCTTTAAAAGCCACAATCTTAATCTGGAGATAAAAGTAAGGCTCCTACGATGTTATATCTTCTCAATATTGTATTACGGAGTTGAATTCTGGACACTAACTGAAGCAATGGAGAAAAAACTTGAAGCCTTCGAGATGTGGCTATACAGGCGAATTCTAAGGATATCATGGACAGACAAGATAACCAACGAGACCGTATTACGGAGAGTGGGCAAAGAAAGAGAGGTGATGTATACCATTAAAAGGAGAAAGTTGGAATATCTCGGACATATAATGAGAAAAAGCACTAAATACAGATTACTGAAGGTAATCCTACAGGGTAAAGTATTCGGAAAGCGAGGAATTGGGACAAGGAGAATATCATGGTTGAAGAACCTGAGGAAATGGTTCTCCACAACAACAACGAATTTATTTAAAGCAGCAGTTAATAAAATAATTATAGCCAGAATGATTGCCAATATTCGGAACGAATAGGCACTGAAAGAAGAAGAAGAGTCGTAATCGAGATACTCTATGAATTTAACTTTAGTAAATGTCCAAATACTTGACTCTATTTGAGTACTGAGAATATCTGTGAAGTATTTTATATAACATTATATAATGCTGTTCACCGCAAATCTCTAAATAGTATCAGATTTTTTATATGATAATCTTTTTAGTGTCAAGAGTAAGATATTCATTTATGGTCAAACTGTTTCTAATAAAAACTTTTCCTAATTATCAACGAAGACAAAACATTAAATATAAAAAAAAAAAAAACAAGACGCAAAAGTGCAAAAAATACATTTTTAAAAGGCAACCGCTGTTAGCATAATATGACGATTATTTTCCGGTACTGAAACAGTAGTCCTACTTTTGCTGAACCTCTTAAAATTTACTAAATATTGACGTTTTGTTTTGGTAAGATGTACTTACTAGTGGTAGAATCTGGTCAGATGTAGAATAAAACAGACTAGAAACTAGAAATGCATTTCTATAAATGAGTTAACTTTTCACCACACAAGAATCTAACTCTGCGAGATCTCATGATAAAATGCTGTGCATGGAATAGAAGAACGATGTTAACGGACCTGGCAAGTTCAATTTTATTAGACAATATTGTTCAATATTGTTTACCGTCAATTAAAAAAAAAGACATTTCTTTCACTCCTCTAGATAGACGTTTTCCCGAGCTTTTCATTTCATTTTCTCATTTAGATATCTACAAGTTACGAATGTTTGCAGTTGCTGCAACCTCTTTAACTAGATAAGCTATGATTTCGTTTATTTTAGATATCTCTTCTTATTTTTGTATTTCTCGTTCTCTTCGCCTGTCAGGGTACCTTGTACTTACAGGATTTCTTACGATGGGCAGGCAAACCGTTTGTTGAGCTTGATTATCTACAGTAGCCAAAATATCTATAGAAGCTTTAAAACTTTTAGAGGTTTATTTAGATCTGTCCTTAGAGTTGTATTTATTTCCGTTTTCTTTTATATTCTTATTGGTCTTTCCATTTATTTTTTTTGCGTTTTATAACCATCATATCTGTTTTTTTTATTCAAATATTTAAAAACAATGGCGCCCGTTTTTTGAGATTTCTTTCGAGTTTTTTATTTATATCTTCCGCGTTTTCCCTACCCTCCTAAACAAACTCACCGAATATATAATACTGAGCATCGGTGCCTTCGAGACACAAAGTGTATCAGTGACCTGAGCCTACTTCCTAGCAGTTCAGATTACTTGGTGTTACATAACAAGATTGATGAACTGATTCCATTTACGACCACGAATTTGCGAATAACCTAAAAATAAATGGATGGAACAAAATATAGAAAGGTCATAGAACAAACAAATTGAAAAGCGAAATGCAGAAACCGTGAAGATTGGACACAACCGGTCAACACGCAAACAGAACGATATCGGACTGTGTGGAACGAATGAAACATAACCACTGGTACAAACAAATGAACCTTCGAAGAGGAGATCTAAAGATTTACTGGATATGAATAGGAATGATCTGTGAATTATTGTAAGTATCGTAACAGGACAATATTGCCTCCAGGGCATTATTCTGATGAATAAAATCGGTCTGACAAAAAGTGAGGATTGCAGATTTTATCAAGGTAAAAACCAGACGAAGGAACACTTTCTGTGCAACTTCCCAGGTTTAAATAGAATAAGGCTCAATACATTTATCAACTCAATAACTACGACTTTGTAGAGTGTCATCAAAGACTACAATCGACGTGTGATAAAAAGGCTGGGGTTAAAGGACAACTTTAACCTAGGGATGAGCTACAATAGACCACTTAGGTCGAGTGTGAATTGCGATATTTATGCATGCTTTATTGATTACCATACAGCATTTGATACATTAAAACACGACAAGCTGATGGAGATATTAACAAATATTGGAAAAAATACCTGTGATCTAAGAATTATTTGCAATTTTTACTGGAATCAAACATAGCCTATCCGTACACACGCAGGATAATCCGATGATATCAAAATCAAACGTGGGGTCCGACAGGGATGTACACTATCACTCTTGCTGTTTAATATATACTCTGAGGAAATCTTTCACTAATATGTAGAAGCAGAAGTAGAAGATGTTGAAGCCGGAATTCGAATTAACGGAGAATGTATCAATAACATATACAATACAATACGCGGATGACACAGTGGTATTCGCCGACAGTTATGAAGCCCTCCAGGAATTAATGAATAGAATCACAGAAGTGAGTCAGAGATATGAACTTTCACTAAACATTGAGAAAACAAAGTGTAAGAAGGAACAACAAATTGAAAGAATCAGTGTCAATGGTAAACCAATAAAAAGAGTAAAAACATATATCTATCTTGGTACGAACGTCAATGAAAATTGGGACCATTCCCTAGAGTTAATATCTACTATAGAGAAAGCAGGATCTGCATTTCAAAAAATGGCTAAGAGCTATTCATATGCCACGATTTATCAATACCCATAAAAATCAAGTTACTACCATGTTATATCTTTCCTATACTGTTGTACGGTGTCGAGTCGTGGACTGTCATAGACGCTACCTGTAATAAAATTGAGACTTTCGAAATTTGGCTTAATCGTAGAATCCTGAAGATATCCTATACCGACCACGTTACTAACCAGGACGTTTAATTAAGAGTGCAAAAAGGAAAAGAGTTGTTAACCACAATAAAAACAGAAACAATTAAATACCTCGATCACGTTATGAAGAACAGCGAAAGATATGGATGGTTGCTATTAAGTCTTCAAGGAAAAGTAGAATGAAAACGAGGACCAGGAAGGCGAAAAATTTCCGGGCTGAAAAATCGACGTACGTGGTTCAACACAACAACCACAAATGTTTTCAGAGCCGCAGTTTGCAAATACAGATTGCCATGATGGTTGCCAACATCTGAAACGGATAGGCACTATACTAAAACAATTTTTAATCGAAGGTGATTAATTGGCAACATTGCACTTAAAACAACGAAATCATATTCCATATTTATTTAAACACATGAGTAATGTTATTGTTACTAGAGAGTACCTAATACAGTACTTCAAAAAACAGAAAACTTTGCAGAATACTTATTTTTTCATTAGACTAAATAATTTGAAATGTTAACATACGATCTCGTCATTACACTCCATTCTCTATTTATAGAATTGCTGTGTGCTGTAAACGTTATATTTATTTTTTTAACTTGTTTCAACTTTTTTTAACAAGTTTCCTTGTGTTTATTTGTTTTATATTCCATATAAATTAAAATGAAGTAAGCTAAAGTATTATCATGTGAATGCGTGTATAAAGTAGTGCATTTTTTTTGTTTATTTGAATAAATTCTCGAAACATGAAATGAAGAGGACACTAACTACTGAAGTGTTCATAGCATTGTTAAAAGAAGACTCAGATTGTGAAAACTCACTTGCTGTGGTTTATGTGAAACCGGAACCAGATGATATTTCTGATGTAGAAGACATTGATGATAATATTATTTAAGAAGAAGGAATAAAATAGGATATTTATTGCAGGTACATATGAAATACAAGTGATTGGGAATTCTGACGATTCTAATTATGATATTCGGATATTCCTCTTGACCACAGATAAAACGTCCAAAGAAAAAACCTGGCTAACATAGTAAATCCAAATTTGTCCCAAGTTGGGTAACAACAGATACTCAGTAGTAATTAACATAAGTCTGATTCATATTTAGACAATATAAAAGCCAAGTGAATGATATAGATTTAAAAAATTTTATTGGTATATGTATATTATCTGGTTATCACACTCTGCTTCAAGTTGATATGTATTGGTCGAAGGATGAGGATACAGAAGTGCACATTATTAGAGAAAGCATGAGCCAACATAGATTTCGTTTAATCAAACCTTAAGAGAAGACAATACTGAAGAAACCGCTACATCAAACAAATTTAGTGACAAATTTAGTACATGGACGTCAATCTAAATTTGCTTTACCAGATGAAACTAGTTTCGACAATATTGGCTACATTACAAAAAGACACGATAGTGCAAGTGTGTCGGATGTGCAAAAGTAATACTATTTATTTATGTAAATGGTGTAGCGTGCATCTACACCCCGAAAGTTAATAATAAACTCTATTTAATAAATAGATTCCCAAGAAATGAAACAGCACACCTATGTATATATAGAATGTGGAAAGAATAAACTAAAATATCATATTTCTCTTATTTCCATTCTTAAATCGTAAGATACGTAAGTAAGATCGTAAATATATAGACCAGCGAAATCTTGATACGTTTACCGATGTTTCAAACTATTCAATGAACTTGTCTAACTATACCCTCGTGAATCGCACCAATTTATATTGTTACGGGGCACATTTCATGGAACTAACTTACTTTTTTACTTATTTACATGGACCCAGCATGCACAATAAAAAAGGACCCCGGTAAGAATTTACTTCTGACACTTAACATGGTTGCCGTTAGCTCTTAGTTGAATTTGTAGATTAGTCACCTTTAATTGAAAATTGTCCGACTATACAAGAAGATCGAGTGGAAGGGTGTCCACTCATAATGAGCCTAATCTAATCCGCAAACACAGACAGAAAATTATACGTAATACAAACATAGAAACATAAAATGAACACGAGTAATCTATCTCAGGATGAAACAATTTATGATCGCGTTGCTCTTACCTTATAATTTATTTACCTTTTTATAACATTTATTACTGAACAATCAACTGTAAATCAAATATTTTCATAAAATTTTGTACAATTTAACAGAAAAAACTAACGAATTTTAACGGCAATCAATAATCCAAATCCGATTTTAAAGGATAAAAACGATTTTTTCACGGTTTTTTGTTAATAACCTTGGCGGTATTTTCGTAGATGAAGGTTGATTCGCTTCCTAGAGGTTCGATATTATCAAAGTTGACAGAGGTTGCGAGATGTTTTCCATTGTGTAACGAACAACGGTTGAAACTTTCGCCCAAATTACATTCACTTTTACTTTCACTTTAAATGAGATGGGTTCGCTCTGCTATGCTTATTAAAAGTGTTATGTAAAGTTAAATAACATTGAGGATTGTTTGTTTGAGAAATTTGACATTGTATTCGGAATTCCAACTTAAATATAGGTTGGAGCATTATTTTACGCTAAGTTTGAAATTAATTCTCTGCGATTTCTAAAATGTTTATATTTACTTCTCTACCAGTTACGCGATTCTTTGCGATAGCTCTAAAATCTGTATATTTCGACGTTTCAAGTTCAATAATTATTTTCTTACATAATATTTATTATTTTTTGATCCAGTTACATAACGGTTTCTTTGAATAGATTTTAAACTTATTTCAGTAATAATTAAAAAATTATTACGCAACTCGCGTGACTTTTGCTATGTCTAAAGGATATGACTACTGTTTTAGAAACATTTAATGTGAGAACTGTGGTTACTGTCTGAAAAAATGGTAATATCAATCAAATCTTAAGTATGGCATTTGTTGTACTGAACGGTATTTCTTTATCTACCTCTATCCATCAATTTGTAAATCTAGGTCTCTCACAATTGCTTCCGTCTTTCTCTGTCCTATGCCAATCTCATCCAGTCTTTCCATCACTGTCCTTATGCTGTTTATCCATCTGTTTTAAGATCTGTATGTGCTTATGTTCATCTAACTTGGTCTTCAATCCAGGATTCTCAGTGTCAAGCTGTTATCATCATAGAAGATAGCATATTCAGCATTGACGGCATGACATAAATTTACATGGTGTCCAAGGTTTTCTATATAATTTTGAAATTATCTTTATATGTTCCTGGTTTACTTTTGGTTAGAATTCCATTTCTTACACCTACCGTTCCAGATACTTCAATTACTTGTAACATTTTTTACTATTAAGACTATGTAATGAGCAAATTTGTGGTGATTTAAGCATGTTATGATATTTATACCATTTTGTTGCATTGGAATTTTTGTATATTTTTTAATAATGTTTGTGTATTAAATGATAAGAAGAAATGTAATTGACTAAAGCTATCAATAAAAGAATACACACATTGGCCATAATTTAATTCAATATTGAACTGAATATTAAACATTCATTAGCAAATGGCCTGCAAATGACCAGCAAAGAATCCAATGAAAACATAAAATTGATTTAACATAAAGTCTATGTGATAAATAATAATTAGGATTTAAAGGCTAAGGTTCAATGCGAAAATACTCACAGGCCAGTGATAGACAATCAGTCTTCATGAAACTATAATGTAAAAGGAAAAAGAGCTGTACATTTCACAGCTCTGTTATCCACCAGGCTCACAATATAAAGGTTAACCTGTATATTGTGAGGTGAAGGAAGAAAAAAATCAAATTATTCACATTTTGACTGATTTAATATATGCTTCGATACAGGGATGACATCAACTCAGATATTGGGACCGTGCAAGTTCGGAACAGCGACACCTGGTGCCGTAAATCAGCAAAATTTACTGCGTTTTCATGTTAGATCGAGGTTACAGGATAACTGTCAAGGACGCAGCCCCAAAAAAGAATAAGAAGAAAAAGTAAGATTGAGGTTATGTCGGTATGTTATTAAAAGGTAAACATTGTATGTAGGGTAAATACAAATAAATATATTATTAAATTACAGCATTACTGATGATATGGATGCAATAATAAAAACTGGATTTGAGAAAGTAAATCACCAAATAACTTTTTAACCAAACACTGAGTCAAAGAGAAAAGCTTTAGGAGTGGCAAATGTCAAAAAAGAATGGAAAAATTATGTGAAAGAATTAAGAAAAATAAATTACCATAACTAATGCTAATGCATAAACGCATAAATTAGCAAGTTATGCCCATGATATCATCATATTGGTTTGAACAATTGATTCTTTCCCTGTAAACTTTTGGACAGAGAATATATCTTAATGCATCTTCAGAAAAACTTGAACTTGAGGCATTTTTATAAACTTAAAAAAAAATAAAATTTAAACATTAAACTTGATTTTTGGGTTAAAATGAACTCTAAGTAAGTGTTATGAAACTAAAATTTACACGTAAAAGTGAACTTTTATTTATTATTTATTTCATACTGACTTTTGACTGAATTGGGCGCAAGAATAATGCATAATTTAGGTTATGTTATTTATGCTTTTTTATGATATAAATCCACTTTTCTCTTTGCAGTAATTTGTGCTTCGAAGTTGGAAACGAATAAAACTTAAATTGACAATTTTTTGTTGTATTTTTACAATTTATAACACAGCATTTCCTAAATCCAATTTTCTTCAGTGACAGAAGGTGTAAATAGACAAACGAATATGAAAAATGACAATTGACAATATGAATTTATGAAATCTATGAAAAGGCTTGGACACTAAAACAGTTGACCATAAAAAACATTGAAGCTTTCGAGATGTGGTGCTATAGGCGCATTCTAAGAATATCATGGATGGACCGCGTCACTAACACGCAAGTACTCCAAACTTTAGACAAAAGATGCGAAATTCTAAATGAGATAAAAACTAGAAAGATGGAATACTTGGGGCACATTGTGAGAGGTGAAAAGTACGAACTTTTAAGAAACATCATGCAGGCAAAATTAAGGGCAAAAGAAGTGTGGGAAGAAGAAAAATATCGTGGCTTCGTAATCTACGTGAATGGTTCGGGTGTAGTTCGATTGAACTTTTTAGGCGCGCTGCTAACAAAGTCGCAGTGGCCATGATGATTTCCAATCTCCGCTAGGAGTGGCACGAGAAGAAGAAGAAGATGAAATGTGCAGTAAAAAATGTAAGATTTCTCCGCTACTCGCGCACGATCGTTTCTCGTATCACATCCAAGTACTTGCACGTCGCCAATAACTAATATAAAGTTAAATATCAACAAAGAGTTGCAAGAATCATGAGTATACCATCAAGCACTTAAAATATAACAATCCATCTGCTGCAGGAAATATCTGTTACAAAATGGAAGTAATAACAGAAGCAACATAGCATTAACTCAATTGAGAGAAATAGGACACTCCCTAAAGAATGAAGTAAAGAAGCTGTGAAAGAAATTGTACGATTAGCAGAACAGATCAAGTAACAAGTAGAGTCGCAATAGAGACAAAATATAGGAAGAACCAAAATACTTTAACTAGGCGTTAAATAAAACTACAAAAGATTTGCATTGTATGCAAAAGAAAAAAGGTAGCTACAATTGGGATTATTTGTAAAATAAAATTTTGTAAATTTGACAAATACTAAATCAAATATCAATTTTATAAAACATCAAATAGAAACAATTGAAAAAAATAAAAGAAGACAATAGCAAAGAAACTACTAGATATAGAAAAAATATAAACAAGAAATAAGGATATTCGAGAAAGAAATATATAGAACAAATAGAGGAAGAAGCAAAATTAGAGATATAAGCAGAAGATAAGTCAAAAAAAGAATAGAAAATGTTACAATAACCACTATGGCATAACTAACTTTTCAGTGGAACCTTGGATTAATAGATCAGACCAAAACATGTGTTTTTTTGTTGTACTTCAATGAAAGTTTTTTATATGAATGATGTCAATTTGTTCAATAAAGGCTTTATTAATTTATAAATAATAAATAAATTAAATAATTTCCGAACTGAAAAGCTACAGATAAATGTTTTCCAATGAAAAAAAAATTCTTTTGCATATTAAATTTAATTTTTTTTGTCTGTACCTAGAATTTATGACATATATTTTCAATAAATTACAAACAATAACATTGAAATTTTTACCTTACCAATTGCATGTGTAATTGACTCTAATTTAAAACCAATAACCTTCATGTTTAACTGCAAATAAAATAAACATTTCCTTTAAGTATCAGCAATCATGACACTTTTGCAAAAATTTGTAGCAATGTTTGGAGCATTTAACCTTCAGGGGTCAACAATACAAAATATAAATGCCCAGTTAAGCTAATAGGAGTCAAACTAGGGGGTCATTGATTTTTATTTAATTATTTGGTTTATTGATAATTGGTTATCAATAATCGTATTTTTATAAGATAAGTTTTAAAACAGTAGACATCAAAATACAGATTTATGCACTGTTAATATAGTTCTGTGTTATTTATGACTGATAATAATTAACTTTTCTTCTAATTTGTTAACAAATTATACATTTAGGAAGCATGACTATCACACCATATAAAGCATACATGTAAAAAAATAAAAGAGTCTAACATTTTAAAATTGTGAGATATAATTGTTTACACAGGAGATAATATACTAATGGTTTTATTACTAACTTAATTATATATATATACTTCTTTGATTGATTTAAAGAACACACAAGAGGACTCATCCACAGAAAGTGTTAATAGATAAAAAATACATCATGGATGTGCCCACATATTGTCCTCACCCACTGATAAAATATCTGCACTACATTTAGTTGTCATGTACCTTATCGAATATTTTGGTTGACTCAAATTGATATTGAAAAGTTTGGTTGGAGAACATTTTTTTTTGTATTTCAAAGTGTTGATACTGCTTTAATAGAGGATAGAGATATGGTTGAAATGTTGAAAATTGGTGGCAGAAAAATGAAACATGTTTAAATATTTTATTTAGACGAAGGATATGTTCCTCACTAATGGTACAATTCCGAGGTCATTCTAATATTCATGAAAGGAGACAAGGTGAACATCAAGAATTTCTGACCAATATCCTTACTATAACATCTGTATAAATTACTAACCAAAATAATAACAAATATGGCATTTCGAGTCCATCAAATTATGGGCTATGCTCTAGAAAATGCACATATAAATTCAAGATATACTAAGATATGAAAATGCCATCATACAAATAAAGCAGGATGAAAGCAGAAAAACAAATTCCATAAAACTATAATGGGGCTTGAGACATGGGGAAGCCATTTATCCCAAACTATTCATCCTTGCTCTAGGAGAGAGTTTTAAGAAATTAGAATGGAATAAGGGTATATACATTGATGGATTATACTAAAACCATTTGAGATTTGCAGATGACATAGTTTTGCAAGCTTCTGGAGCAGTAGACTTAAAACTGAATTACATTAAAACAAAAATAATGAGCGATGACCAGACAAATATAACCATACAAGATCATACCACAGAAAATGTGGAACAGTATGTATATCTAGGCCATGTCATCAAATTGGTAAAACTAAATCAAGATACTGAAATTAAAAGAAGAACATAGAAAAAGGTTTATAACACATGCTAACTGCCAGTTTGTACCTACAGGTTGGAGACCTGTAGCCAGATATGATGATAACAAGTGGATACAGAGAATCCTAGAATGGAGATCAAGCAGGCTGACAAGAAACATGGGAAGACCTCAAAAGAGTTGGATAGATGGCATAAGAGCAGTGTCCTGCAAACAGTGGATTAGATTGGAACAAGATAGAAAAAGATGAAAGAATTTGGGAGAGATCTGTATTCTGGAGTGGACGGAAAATGATTGACAAAGATGGAGAGAAGAGAGATACTGTTTTGTACATCCAATTTAGATGCAGACCTTTTATTTACAATTAAAATTGATATCCTTCCTAAACATCTGTGGATAGAATTGTGATGTTATATTAAGCATGAGTGTTACTTGGAATAAAATTTGGTGGTTTTCTTGTTCAATAGTAGGTCAAGGCTGATTTTTTGCAGTGACTTAATTTTGTATGTTCTGTCAAGAGTGTTCACACAATGTTCCATGACACACTGAGCTACAACTACACAGTAAGTTCCTGGAATGGTCAACAGGCTTGATCTTTGGTGTAGATCATGACTTTCTAGCATATCTGTATTAGTTTGAAGATAGACTTAACATTTGCTGATTTGATCTGTACTGTACAGTGTTTAGTATATGGTAAGAAAGCTTTATCTTTTTTTCTCTCATTGTTGGTCAATATTGTGGTTGACTCTTTTGGACATATAGATCACTGGATGTCTCTTGGGGCATAACCAAACATTCAGTCCCAACACCACTTTTAGATGTTTCAAATTTTTCTCAAGAATATTTAGAATTACATATTCTGATAACATGATCCTTTCTTTAAGGCAATCCTTTCCTTAAGGCTTATAAGACATCTCTTTTTGTTTAGGATGGTGATTCAAATTGCTATACAAGTAACTGCTCATTGTATTGGCAAAGTCTTTCATGATACTAAAACATCTAAAAATGCAATGATATTTGTGGTTTCCTATTTCCATGATAATCTTAAGGTTTATCAAATTTAAGAAATATGAAAATGTGTCCTAATTGTTCCAGATCACAAAAGTGACATCCACATAATGGAACCTAACCCTAACATATGCTTCACCATAGAAATAAAGAACAATAGACTGTATTTTTTAGATGTTTTAATAGAATAAAAGTCAAACAGAAAACTTTGGATGCAGAGATAACAAAAAACCAAGTGATATATGAACAAATGGTGTCAATTGTAATATCCACCAACAACGAAAACTAAGGTAAATCTATGGTACCATATATTAAAAATGTTACAGATTAAGACAGAAAATATTCACACTTAATTGTATTATCTTTAGTTGTGGATGAGTCTACATTAAAAAAACAAAACATAGTGTAAACACTTGTTTAACAGAATACAAGAAGAACTGTAACCTTGGTCACTGAGAAAAACAGTTATTGTACACTATTATTAAAGTCAACTGAATTTTATTTGAAGGAAAACAGGCGCTTAAAATAGAACATCTAACTGCTATTGATAGTTGTTCATATTATGTACTTTAGGTGTCTTGAATAATAATATATCTGAAAGTAGGTAAAAAATTGACTAGGGTAATAAATTATCAGCAATATCCTTAGTATACCACGAAATTTAAACTTAAACTTTCACTACACAAAAAATAATTATTTTACTGACTGTACAACAGTCATACCTGTAACAAGATTCAACCAAAAATGATAATGTATAATAAAAAAAAAAGACAATAGTCTTACTATAACTTTGTATTGGTTTTATTGTTTCAACTTTATTTATATTATATGAATTCAACAACAGAATCATAACTATTTATATCTATGATTCATACTCTGACTACCTAAAATTCTATCAGTATTGTGACAACTCAAATTATAAAAAATATATTAAAAAAATGTAAATAGGTATTAGTTTATCTCTTATTTATCTATAAACTACATTTTAGAAAATATTGTGAAATAATTTATAAATGAAAAATTAGATCAACAGATCTATTTTAGATTAAATCTTTTTTGGACTTTATGATTTGTCTATTTGTTTTATATTGTTTGCTATTACCCTTTGTCTATGATGTAAAAGTTGTAAATATTAGAAAATGTTACACAGGAAGCAAACATTAATAGAACAGATCTGATCTACCACAAAAAACATCAGTGCTTAGCATTTGCTGATGATTTGTTAATCTTGGCTAGAAACAAAATAGATCTGATGGAAACAGTCATGAAGATCTAAGAGAGGGCAGCAACCAAAGGATTGTATAGAAATGAAACAAAAACGAAGTATATAGAATGTACAAATAAGCAATTCATTCAGGGGCACTGGGGCAGTACATAACAATGACAACAGCAAAGGGAACACAATATATATATTCAAAGAAGTTGAAAGATATTAGTACTTAGGAAATGTCTTCACAAGAAAACCTAACTGTGAAGAAAAAATATGTCAGAAAAGAATTATTTCACACAACCAGGGTGTATAATATGCTCTTTGATTGAATTTTGAAATTTGATTTGAATTGATTGTTAAGAAGAAAAATTATATCTCAAAGAGCAAAACTAAGGACATTCAAGACCATAATAATGCTAATAGTAACATACTTATGCTTATGAAACATGAGTCACTACAAAAAAAAACAGCAAGAGTTGTTATTAGTTTGGGAGAGGAAAATACTCTGCAAAATCTTTGGTGGGAAAAACTTATCGGGATAATTGATAAGAAGAATAAATAACAAGCTCTATCAAAAACCCAACATATTAGCAATAATTAGGGAACAAAGACTTAGATAGTTAAGCCATGTGCAGAGAATGATTCCATCAAGAATTTCCAGAATGGTCCTATATCTAGTGCACTGGCAGGCAAAAGGCGAAGAGGCAAACTGACGTCAAGATAGAGCAAGGAAGTTTAAGATATGAGAAGACTTAACATAAAGAACTAGGAGAGAAAAGCAACTGACGAAATATCATAGAACAGAATAGTACATCAAGCCATGGTCCTACTAGGCTCGTAGTGCTTACATATTATTGTTAAATAAATAATAGTTAATCCCTTATTTATCTATAAACTACATTTTAAAAAATATTGTGAAATAATTTATAACTGCAAAATTATATTAACAGATCTATTTTTGATTAATGTTTTCCGAAGTTTTATGATTGTGTCCGTTTTATATTGTTTGCTATTACTTTTTGTCTATAATGTAAAAGCAATAGACATATGCTTTGCTAGTAGGGTTGAATCATTTTTCAAAGACAGATGTTTCTTTTTCAAATACAAAGTTATCTTTCAAAGTTTTAAGTAGGTATTAATATTCTGAATAAAAAATGAAGTATTTGTTAGTGAGTACTTGTTGACTATTACTTATCAATAATACTATAAATGCAGGTACTTTATCAATAACAACTAAAAAATGCAATATCTTCAATATGTTATCTTCAATTTAATTGCCAAATCTAATTTATTAAAGCCATTAAAATATGAGCACAGGGAAATTGAGATAATAACAATGTCCTTGATATGTAAACTACCATGTATATATCGTCCCTACCATTTCCAACTATCGAATGTGAAAAGTGGTACTTTTCAGGAGAGCAAAATAACTCTTTTTTAGAGAATTCTAAATAAGCGCTTTGACAAATGGAAATTTTTTTATATTTTTAAAAATTAATGTTTGATCCTTGTTAGATTGATATCAGAATAAAACTGCTTACCGTTTACTTCTTTCCACAAAATCACATTCGTTATTTTGCTTTTTGTGTTAATCAACGATTTGTTTTGGTCCAATGTTTTAAAATTGCGAATGTGGCATTTTAGACAGTTCATATTTGTATAATTTTAGCACATTTATTTGGTGCAATGTTTCAAAATTGCGAATGTGGCATTTTCGACAGTTCATATTGGTCTAATTTTAACACATTAATATTCTTAATTGAAAAGGAGGAAAATGAAAATAATCTTAATGTTCTTACAAAGTTTATTACAAAATATTTAATTAAAAATTTAAGTTATAGGGTAAAATGGAAAAATCATGTATAAAGAAATTATTAAAAGTATTTTTATGAAAGCATGTATTGATCGAAAACTAATGTAATTAGAAAAGTTAAAAATAATCACAATACAATTATGGAACTTCACGCCCTGTAGATACCTCAAGTAATCAGTAGTAAAATAATGATAAATTAAAGTAAAGTCTTAAATTTTAGATTCAACGTTATCATTGTCTTCAGTTGCGTCAGGTTCAGGAAGACAATCTCTGGCAGTATTAGATGTTGGTAAAGATTGGTAATATTGGTGGTATGGCCTAGGTACATAGTGACAAGAGGTTTTTTTTCTTCACATCCGTGATTGAAAGTATTTCGTCGTATGCCTTAACAAAGTTTATACTATTTTGTTTGCCTCTTTTTTGTATGGTTTCAAGAGATAAGAAGGTACCATATACACTGTGTGGACGACGTCCCAAAGGCAGCATTCTTTAATATTTTTTTAAATAATTCTCGCTTTGACAACATCACTGTTTTTGGTTTAGCTATACCCAGTTAACATAATAATCAGATAATGAAAAACCGATAAAAACAAGATAATAAAGTTCCTCACCGAAAGAACTTCTTGGAAGAAATAATTCACACAATTATTGTGAATACGTGCGTTTTGTTCTTGTCAGCAATGTTTAGTATTTTTAATTTTTTGCAAATTATAATTGAATAACTGTATCAATTGCAACTCTGAAACTAATGTATGTAACACATTAAAAAACAAAATAATTAAGTGCCTCACCGAAAGAACTTCTTGGAAGCAATAATTCACAAATTGTGAACACGTGCGTTTTGTTCTTGTCAGCAATGTTTAGTATTTTCGACAGTTTGCATATTATAATTGAATAACTGTCTCAAATACAACACTGAAGATAATGAATGTGACACATTCGTCATTTTGCATTGTACATATATATGCCTTTAGTTATATTTATACAAAACAAAATATCGAATATTCCATTTTCGTCAGTTTGCAGCATATTCGATATTTTGACCAAAACAAAATGACAAAATGTTCATATTCGATGGTTTAGACAGAATATTTCCCGCGTTTCTGATCAAGCTACGATTTCGATATTTTGCTACAAGGTGTATCACATTTAATGCAAGGACAAGGTATCGAATCTGAAAAACCCGATTTTTCACATTCGATAGTTGGAAATGGTAGGGACGATATGTTTTTGTTTTATAACAAAATAGGACAAAAGCTCTATGAACTTTAAGTAATAAACAAATTTAAGTTAAAAATTAAATCTGAAGTGTGCAAAGATTAAAATTAAATTTTGATACTCTGAAAGGAATAAATTCAAACTACAGAGTGTAACCTTTACCTAAACCCTGGATACTACAGAATTCTGTATGAGACAGACATTTTGTGAATTCCTAGCACATTGTAAGATAAAAATCAAACCTGGGTAACATAAAATCTTCCATATATTGATAAACTAATCAAAGAGGTCTATTGTGGCTGCACCACAATTAATACAGACAAATATTGGTACTGAATAAGGACAGTACTTGTTTAGAATCATTATGAAGAATCAGAATGAGAACTATTATTAGAAGGGAAGGCAAAAAAAAGAAAAAGCGAAGCAACAGATCCTATCTAATACAGAATCTGGTGTATGACAGAAGTTTTTTCGGATTACTGGCATATTCTAAGATATAAGATCTAATCTGGGTTTACATGAAATCTCCTCTAAAGGGATAAATTGGTTCTCATAACCATGAAATTATGTTTTAACACAGGTTTCACTGTAGCATAATACATAACCAAAAATAGTGGTCCTGTGTAATTAATTAATGTAAATAGCAAGAATGTACAAATGAATATGTTAAGAGCTATAAAAAATTTCACTATAATTACACCAAAAATATGAAGAGAAAAATGATCCTGGTAACAGATATAGGACAAGGGTATTTTTATCGGCGCCCTAATCACTATGTAGATTTTATTGTACTACTTCCCAATAGAACAGAAGCACTGGTAAACAAAAAGAACAACCAAAGGGATATATTCATAAAAAAAATTTGACACATAAAGCAATGAAATACTAAGAAAAATTTTGTGTGTGTGTGTGTGTTTTATTGGCACTGGTTTTGTTACAACCAACTGGCCAGTCAATAAAGAAAAATTGTAAAGTTGGTATATAGGTCGAAAGTAGAACCATTGCCCGAATATTTAAGCAGTCAATATTTCACAACATTGTTAAGATAAATATAAACAAAAAAACTATTTTTGACATATCAATTCTGACACTTCTGAGAATATTTACAAAATTAGTCATTGTTTTTTCACTTCCACCATTTTGTAATAAATAAAACTTGACTTACCTGTCTGTAAAACATTGTGAAAACTGAATAGGCTCCGTTTGTCCACATTTTCTCAAAACGATTTCTCTGGCTGTGACGGGTACTCCTAATTGTTGATTCTTAGCAAGCGAACTGTTCCTTTGTTGGTTTTGATTTAACGAAACACATCTAAAACTATCTTCCAAGCTCGCCTCAAGGATTTGATCTGGTACATAACCTGGTAAAGATGCATACGTAGTAATGCACATACAACTCAAATCAGAGTTTTCTTCGCAAAGATGCATGCAATGTAAATTTTTTTCAAGACGCGCACACTCCTTCAACGAGATGCGACTAAATGAACGCTCGCAAGATACAAATTTAATATATACCTTTGAACACGTGGATCAGATACGCAACTTCTAACCTTTGGCTTGTGATTCGGTTTAGGAAGGACGTGGTCGTGTAAAATGTTGACTGTTGGCAATATGCGCTGTCGCTTTGCTGCGTAATATCAATTATTCAATTGGTCGGTGCCAATTCGTTCAAATGTGTTCTAGAATAGCCCAATTTATTTTTTAACAGAATGCGTCATATTAGACGGCATTATTGCTTAGGCCAACTGGAATTCAATGAATGCAAACGGTTTAACGGTCGGCGAAGGAAGCCGAATGCTTAGGTCAACAAATAAATAACTGCATTGCAGGCCGGAATATAATAAAGTGTATATTTTACATGTTTGTTTTCAATTAACAATAATATTGAAAAATAAATAGGTATTTCTCATGGTTATTTTAGTTTCATCACTAAGGTCTTTTCATATTTGTGGAAAAATGTCTTACGATTGCGACGATACATAAGTAAAAGTAGGAACATAATATTGTGGATGTAAGAAACACGAATAATGCAGTCTATTTTGCTTCTGGGGAAGCAATAATTTTTTGTATAGCTAATTATAACCAATGACGTATAATAAAGAACCTCCTATGATACAAAACAAGGGTCGTCCAAACAAGTCAGGGTCCAACCTTTTAGTTTATTAAGGACCATACAGGTCCTTCTTGAAATCGTGTCTTTGTCAGTTTGCCCCTCTGTGCAGTAACTCTTGAAAGAAATGCCAGGAGTCTTAAAATTTGGCTCATAGGATGAAGATCTTTATTACATTTTAAATCAATAGGTCAAAAGTGGCAAAAGTTTCGGATAACCCCGGTGAGAGAGGACGTGTTCTCAGGTCCTTAATAAATAAAAATACAATAAACACAATGTATGTGAGTTATGTCTTACTATGTACAGTGTATTTTATTCTTTATAATGATCCGTAATTATGGTTAAATGGAGACGTTCCTAAACAAATCCCTAGATATTAAACGATCGACAAAGGCTTTCGTTAGGTCCAACCAAGTAGGTATGTTGGGTCCTTTGATACTCAGTTGTACAGTATTATTTTTTTAGTATTTCTTTTTATACATCTTTTCTAGAAACTTTCGTCCCATATTTTTCCGTACATTTATTGTTAAATAAACAACAAAATATACTAAATATTTATACTGAAATTAGTACTGGTATCATGATATTAAGAAAGCTATGAGACATTTGATCACAAAACTTATGGATAATGTAGTGATAGTACCTAGAAGATAATTCGGACATAAATTATGAAATACACGTCACAAGCAAAGGGGTTCTGAGATTGAAATAAGTACATCGAACACATTACAGATGGACAGAGATACACTTTGCCCCAAATGATTATGCAGGGAAAGATTCAAGGAAAGGGAAGGGTATGGATGATGATTTCCACCTAGGTGCAGGTCTAAAGTACCTTTTTGAGTGTACTTTTGCCAACGAGAGGGATTGGTAGAGGAAGCACTTAATCCAGACGTGATAAACTGAACTTTTAAAACTGCAGAAGGATCGAAATGTACAATCTTCAACATAACGGCTTTAATGAGTGGACAGCAATGATGTCAGATAACTTTTTATATTTTGAATAGTCTTATACTGTTATACCTATATAAATTTGTGTGTCTGTGCGTGTATATAACAGAAGTCTTTACTGAACACCAAAAAAGTATTCCGTCCAAAGATCCAGAGCAACGCTCAGAAGATAAAGAAATAAAGGAAACACTAAATGCACCATTCCAAATAGACATAAAGATAAAAATAATCTAATAAGTGAAACCAGAAATATAATCATGAATAAACTTAACATTTAGAAAGCCCCGAAATATGATCTTATCACAGGTAGCGTGTTACAAGAATCTACAGAAAAATGCTTAAATTAAGAACATATACATTCAATGCTGTCCTCAAACTTGGATACTTCCAGAGGATCTAGCTCTAATCCAACCTAGCTACTAAACCAAGCAAACAATTAGAAGTCATCTCCTATCGGCCGATTAGTATGCTTCCAATCATCTCAAAAGTCTTTGAGAAAATATACTTAAAAAAGCTAAAATCTATAGCAGAAATTGTGCACTTAATTCCAGACTATCAATTTGGGTTTCGAAATAAACATGGTACCAAAGAGCACGTATACAGAATCGTAAACAAAATGCATGACTTCCAACAAAAACGATACTGTTCTGTTGCCTTCATTGATATGTCACAAGCGTTCGACAAGGTCTAGTATTTTGGACTCTGCTACAAAAGTAAGAAGCTACTCCCATACCCTCATTTCCTGCTACTCCAATCCTACCTAACCAATATATGCTTCCTTGTTAGGCAAAACAATGAATATTCTCCCTTGAATTCCATCGAATCAGGAGTACCAAAAGGCAGCGTACTTGGAGCCTTTCTGTATCTGCTGTATACTAGTGATCTTCCTACTACCCCAAAGGTTACAGTAGCCACATTTGCAGACGACACAGCTGTTCTATCCTCACATGTCATGAAAACCCAAAGGTGGCATCAGGCAACTACAAGCCAGTCTCAACAAGAGTCGGAAATGGCTGTCGAAATGGCGCATGAATGCGAATGAACTAAAGTCCACCCATGTAATATTCACACTCCATAAAGAGATTTGTCTATCAGTACAATTAAATAACAACAATTTACCTCAAGCCGCAGATGTAAAATACTTGGGAATACAAGAGACTGATATGGCATAAACATATATTCATAAAACGCAAGCAGTTAGGATTAAAGCTAAGCTGTCTATAGTAGATCATTGCAATCGGCAGAAAAGTTGTTTCCAGAGAATAAACTACTGGTCTATAAAGCCGGTTTAAAACCAATTTGAACCTACGGCATCCAGCTCTGGAATTCATGTAGTTAGCAATAGCTACACTATAAAACAGAGTGCTTAATGAAATAACCTGTACAAGTCATATCCTTCCACCAAGTCAAGAAGAGATATAATGAATCTTTAAGGTAAAGACACCAATACTCTCTGAAATAATAGACTACTTATAATGGAATAATAAGATTATTACCTGTGCACTTTTATGTCAAGTATTGAATTTAAAGAGGCAAGGGAGGAATTAAACATATCCAGGCTGCGTCCTGACTGCGTAATATTGGAATCTTAACAGGAGTAGGCTTTGAAGAATTTTGAAACAGAGAAATGTTTGCCATCATAACCTCTAATTTCCAATGATGGAGGCAGCATATAAATCAGATGAAAGAAACCAATGATATGGATTGAACCGTACATACCAATATAAAAGTCAAAGTAAGAACCTATAATATATCGCAGCCTCAAAGAACATGATCGTAGGAAGCATATGTTTTCTACACAAAAAAATACATATGGGGACTTGGACCTCGCTTGATGGATTCACGAACAACCAAATTAATCATGTGATCATAGATGCTAGACACTTCTCCAACCTTATGGATGTCCGCACCTATCGAAGAGCCAATATTGATTCAGATCATTATCTAGTTGTCACAGGAATTCGGGCTAGAATCTCAAATGTGAAGAAGGAGAGAAGTACCAAAACAAGGCGCCTTAATATTGAACTTCTCAACAATCCGCAAACCATAGAAAGGTTTCAAAACTATATCGAAACTAAATACATAAGTACAAAGAATCTAACAATTAATGAACAATGGGAAATGTGTAAAAATTATATTTAAGACGCAGCAAATAACATTCTAGGACCGCAAAAACCACCACCACGCAATGCGTGGTTCAATGCTGAGTGCGAGGACATTACAAGAAGAAAGAACAATGCATATAAACTGATGCAGCAAAGAACCCGAGAAAAAGAACAAAAATATAAAGATCTCAGAAGAGAAGAGAAGTACATCCATCGGAGAAAAAAGCGAACTTATGAAAATAGAATATTGGAAGAAATTGAGGCATTAAAAAAGGAAAATCAAATAAGAAAATTCTAAATAATGCAAGAAAAGAATTTAAACCAAGGATCGGACTATGTAAGGATAAGGAGGGCATATACTCAATACAAAAGAAGAAGTATTGAAAAGGTGGGTGGAACACTATAAAGAACTACTTACTATCGAAGTAGAAGATCCTAATCAACCACCCCCAGGAACAAACAACAATACACCATTGGAGCCTCTATCAATTCAAGAAGTATGGGATGCAAACAAACACCTAAAAAATAATAAATCTCCAAAAAGTGATGGTATACCAGCTGAACTTATTAAATGTGGAGGTGCTACTCTGACTAATCATATATATAAAATCATACTGAGAACCTGGAATGATGAACAAATCCCGGAAGAGTGGTGTATTGGGATTCGTTGCCCGCTACACAAAAAGGGTGATCAATTGGAATGTAGAAACTATAGGGGAATAACCCTCCTTGTTATAGCATACAAAATATTTTCGAATATTTTATATGGTCGCCTGAGTACATATTCAGAGGAGCTTCTTGGCAAATATCAAAGTGGTTTTAGGGGTGGTACATAAACAACAGACCAGATCTTTGTACTAAGGCAAGTACTGGAAAAACCAATGACTTCAATATCGACACGTACCATCTTTTCGTAGATTTTAAATCGGCCTATGATAGTATTATTTTTCCCATTGCTACATATGCAGCTGAAACATGGACTCTCAAAAAAATCGATAGGAGTAAGATCGAAGCCTTCAAAATGTGGATATATAGAAGAATTCTACGCGTGTCCTGGACAGAACATAGAACCAACCTGTCAATTCTGGAAGAGCTTCATATAAAAGACAGGCTGGACAGGAAAAGGCGGTCAGGAATGCCCAAATAGGTAACAGGGGAAACATTTTTAATAAATCATCCCAAATTTTGGCATATGCAGATGATGTTGACCTAGTTGCCCGCACACCACGCAAGCTAGAAGAAATGTATATCACCTGGTCAAATGCCTCAAAGAATATGGGCCTGCAAGTAAATGAGGAGAAAGTTAAGATAATGGCATCCATTTATTAAAACCTGTTTATATTTGAACGAAGGATCCTGAGAAGAATATTCGGTGGCATATGTGAAAATGGTGTTTGGAGAAGGAGGTAAAACTGCGAGATATCACAGATATAAACATATATTTGGTTAAAGACGTAGCATCTCTTATAAAAATAGGAAAACTAAGATGGACAGGACATCTGGCAAGATCACAGCAGAACAACCCTCCTAGAAGAATCCTTGTCACAACCTGTGGGAAGTGGGGTAGGCCAAAACTCAGATGGAGGGATGGTGTAGACGAGGATGGTAGAAAAATAGGCGCAGCAAACTGGCAAAAGTAAGCAATGGATAGAACTGACTGGCGTAATAGACTTGGGAAGGTCGAGGCTCTTTTATGGGCTGTAGCACCAATGATGATGAAGAACCTATAAACATTTTTTGCAAATGCAATTCTAATAATGTAAATAAATAGCAAAAATCAGGACAGCGGAAGTGTCAAAGGCATTATCATCCTAAAATGTTAGTACCTTTGGTATCCTCCTAAACAGCGATGTCTTCAGCAGTAATAATCTTATTACGAAAACGTTCGTAATATATTAAATGTAAAGTAAGTTTACAATAAAGAGAGAGATAGGATAAAAGCTCAAAACAATATCACTTAAGAGGTAAAGAAATGATGAAGACGGGAAATGTTGATCACTGATTGTAAATGATTAAAAAATGCAATGGTTAAGGGAAATTTATTAATATGGCCGGGTACAATATTCAAAACTTATGACATAAAAACTCCAAAAGGAGCTCAAAACTTTACATAGTAAGGATTTATGTGTAACAAAGTAATGCATGACATGTTTTTTTCCATGAATAAGGAAATCTAGTTTGCGGATTCTTCATATGTTAAGATACATCCAAAGAAGTTACAAAGTAGTGAAACATGTTATAAATCAGTAAATATATCGGAAATTTTCAAACACAGTTTAAATAGAAATTTTATCTAATAATGGATTTCCTTCAAGTACGGAGATCTAAGTCTAGATATGCCCAAATTATTTGTTAAGTGTCATAAGAAGTGTTAAGTTCATAAGAAATTAATACATTCATTGCTTGCATCCTCATACGTTTTTGTTAATTCAGTCAACAAACATTCATTGCCGAAATACGTGACTGTCTACATACACATAAATAACATATACATTCCGGCCTGTATTCGCGTCCTTTTATTAACACTCAAATTTTATCTCTCTTTAGTTAAACAAAATGCCTATGATACCATCGCACTCTACAGTCACAACAATAAAAACGCCGGTATTTAGTTAATCCAAGTTTCTCGGTATATCCTGATAATGCTACATGACTCACTGACCTTTATTAATCATTTTTAAGTGGAACAACGGATAACCTTTCAAAATTTTGTGTACTTTTGTAAAAATTTATTATCAGCTCATGACTTATCATTCGTTTTTACAGTCATGTATTAAGCATGGACAAAAATAATGAACTTTGTTTTAAATGGATAAACAAAGATGTTTTCTTTCTTCCAGATGTTATTACAAAGTGTATTTTACAAAAAAAACTTTAAGAAAGTAAGAATTTAAAATACAATGCATCATAAATACAACGTGGTAGTCGAGTGACGGCTTATTTTCAAATACTTTTACTTTTTTAAATTGTTTTTTAATGTTTTCTGTAATTTTAACCTATACTTTATTTCTTAACGGTTGACAGCACGCTAAATGGTCAGAGGTTGTAGACCAGAAACATGCATTGTAGAATTCACAGAAGCATGTTATTTCTTAAATTTATTCTCATGGATTTAGTTTTATTAATATTGATTTTTAAATCTGTTTGAAAAGTGTAAAGTGATGCCAATTGGTAAGCCACATCTGGGATCCTTTGTTTTAAGAGGCAGATATCCTCGGAGTATTCTAGATCGCTTGGGCCTGTGGTTAACGTTCATTGTATGGCTCTTGTGTCGGGAGTTTAGTTTGGAGTGGAAGTAATCTATGGCTAGGTACATTGAAAATAAACTGAGAAAATAATATTCAAAATTGTTTCTACCTTCTGTGAAAATGTGTGTATATGTGTGAGTGTAAGCCCCTGAACTTGTTCTTAATGAAGGAAATATTGTTTTACATATTCTCTTGCCTATTTTTGTTATTCTCTCAAAGTTTCTATTTTAGGTATGTGATGCCATCCAAGTGATGCCTCACTCTCTTTTGCAATAATTGCTTTGGCTTCCCACATTTCAATGTGTTAGTATCTAAGTAATGTCTGTGTTTTTAAATTGATTTACTCTTCTCTCCTTTGATCACTTCTGCTCGCTTCTGATTAGAACACTCTATACTTTCTTCCATTTTTTTGGGGTTCTAAATAATTTATTAACAAACTTAATTAAAAGATCATGATATTTATGAGGCACATGGATTCTGTTCCTTATGTATTTATTATTGAAATGTATAAGTTATCTTACTTAACAGATAACCTTTCAATCAAGTTCAAATCTCGTACTACGCTTTCAGATCAGATTACTCTCAGAATTCGACAGGGGAATCCTTATTACAACACAATTCAAATAATAACATTTCTTAATCTCTATCACGAAACTATGAAATTAAAATCTGGCATTACCTTGAGACGACCCAATGTAAACAGAGTACTATTTATCAGTGTTGTTGAGTATAGTTTCGTGATAAAAGAGGTTAAAGAATCGGTTCGATTGTACTTTGTTTTTTTAAACACACGAGCCAATCATTCTACAAAGTTAAACAGTTGAGTTTTTCAAAAATGTATTTTTCACTTAGGACGATATTTAATTTGGTTGTTTGTGTTTTTACAAACAACCAAATTAAATATCGCCCTAGAAGAAAAATATATTTGGTGGTGTTTGTAAAAACACAAACAACCATATTGGTCGGGATAGTTCAATGTGAAAATAAGAGATAATTAGAAGAAAATTAAAGATATACATAAATATTAAGAAGAAATAGGGAATTTTAAGCATATTAACGAATGATAAGAGGTTAAAAAACTCTAAAAGTAGTAAGAGTATACTATTATATAATTAAAAAAATTACATTAAAAATCCAAAAGGATTATAATAAAGTTCAGAACATTTTCGGCCTAGTCAGTCAATCTTTAGTGAACTTTTAGAGTATTCTTCTTCTTTTTTAAGTGCCGTCTCCCAATCGGAGGTTGAATATCATCATCACTATCTTTACTCTATCTACTATTGTTCTGAAGAGTTCTATAGAACTGCATTTAAACCAGTCCCTTAAATTCTTTAACCAATACACTCTCCTTCTTCCTATACTCCTTCCTCTTTGTTTCTTTTGTTCTAAACTAATATTTTTATTAATGTAAGTATCCATCACCTTTTGACGCTTGGGTGGGGTGGCAGTATGTCAGTACTTGTAGTAGAAGTAGTCGAAACGGACAGAAATGCGTCAGGAGAAGTTTCAATCATTGCAATATTCAGAAAGTGGGCCATAAAGCTGCATCTTTTACAAATGTGCATTTTTCGAAAATAAAATTATTATTCTTATACTAGGTCAATAATTTTGACTAAGAAAAAGAATTCTTAATTGAATATTTACAATAAATAAATCCTTTGACGAACTATCAATAAATATTTGAAATCGAAAATGCAGATCAATCGTAAATCGAAACTCATTCATTAATCAGAATACCTAGTTATAAAAAACAAAAGAAAGAGTTAAGAAGCTGGTTACTTCTATAAAAAAAGAAAAAGAAGATTGTACTATTGAAAATCAACCAGTACAAGAAAAAGATACTGATAAAGATTACTTAAGTCCATGGTGTATTTTTGATGAATGGGAGATTGGAACTGTCCATTACAGTGGTGGAAAATCCATCGCGATGTATATCCTAACTTAACCACTATATTCATAAAATATTTTAGTCATCATCATCTTGGTGCTACAGCCCCTAGAGGGCCTCGACCTTCTCAAGCTTCTACGCCATTCTGTTCTGTCCCTTGCTTGAATTTTCCAGTTGCCGACTCCAATCTTCTCCGCATCTTGTGTTACCCCATCCATCCACCTCAGCTTTGGTCTACCCCGTCGTTTCATTCCCACAGGTTGGGCTACATGTCCTGCCCACTGCAGGCGGTTTCGCTTAATTATAGTGGTAATATCTTTACCACCAAACGTATGCTTGTAGATATTCTGCAGTTCGAAGTTATATCTACGCCTCCATATTCCGTTCTCAAAGACCGCTCCAAATATCTTGCGTAGCACCTTTCTTTCAAAAATGGATAGAGCGGATTCATCTGTTTTCGTTAGCGTCCATGCCTCTGATCCGTATGTGAGAACGGGGACTATCAGTGTTCTATACAGCCTTATACGAGTTTTTTGAGACAGACGTTTGTTAGCTAAGTACTTTGATAGACCTTAATAACACCTGTTTGCAATTATTATTCGCCTTTTTATTTTCTCAGATGTATTATTATTGGGGTTAACCGATGTCCCTAGATATATGAACTCATTGACTGCTTCGAAGTTTTGGTCATTGATGATTAAATTTGTGTTAATATTTCCAGCTCTTGTGTTAGTCGCGATGAATTTGGTTTTATTTTGATTTATATGTAACCCCATTCGTTCTGCTGCTGCTACTAGCTCGGTTAGGATTTCCGCAGTTCTCGCCCTAGTTCTTGTTATAATGTCCAGGTCAAAAAATATTTTAGTATTGTAACAAAATCTGTTCCTTGTGAAAACATGTTCAAAATTTGGTTCAATTTTAAATAAAAGAACACGGTTAACAAGAAAAGTGGAAAAAATTATGTTTTTAAATGTCAATTTAGATGATTCGCGATTTAATAATGTGTAATGTAAATGTAAGTACTATTTGTATTGTTTAATTTATTTTTCAAGTTATAGTAAATATATCCTTCGTTAGTTTCTTTCACTCCAATACTTATACATCATCATCATCAATCAGCCCTGAGTTGTCCATTGTTGAACATAGGCCTCCTCTAGACTTTTCCATCTGCTTCTGTTCTGCGCCTCTGCTATCCAATTGGTCACGATTCTTTTGAGGTCGTCGGTCCATCGCTTTGGGGGTCTTCCTCGGCTTCGCTTGTCGGCCCGTGGTCTCCACTCAAGCAATTTTTTTGTCCAACTGTCGTCTTTCATTCTTGCAACATGTCCTGCCCATCTCCATTTTTGCCTTGTAATATGTTCGATATTGTCTTCCACTCCGGTTCGTCTACGAACTTCCTCGTTTCTTATTCTATTTCTTAAGCTTATTCCAAGCATTGATCTCTCAATCTTTCGTTGTGTCCTCAATTTTTCGGCTGATGTTTTTGTGAGAGTTAAGGTTTCTGCTCCGTATGTGAGGTCTGGTAGAATGCACTGGTTAAAAGCTTGGTAAGCTAAAAAGATTGGTATATTTGTTTTAAATACGTCACTCATTTTTCCGAATGTAGCCCAACCCAGACTTATTCTTCTGAGTAGCTCGCATGTTTGGTTATCTCGCGTTAACCTTATTTCGTGACCCAAATAATTTTTCCATAGTTTATTTTTAAACCGACTTTCTGGGTTACTTGCTGTAGTTGTTGTAGCATAACTCTGGCGTCTCCTAAGTTGTCTGTTATGAGAACAATATCATCGGCATATCTGAGATGATTGAATATATTTCCATCGATGCTAATACCCTTTGATTCCCACTCTAGCCGTTTAAATGCGTACTCCATAACTGTTATAAATAGTTTTGGCGACAGGGTATCTCCCTGCCGCACCCCTCTGCCAATTTTTATTTTCTCAGTCATGCAATGGAGGTTAACGGTTGTTGTCGCATTTTCGTATATATTTCGAATAATATTTGCATACCTGTGATCTATTCTGCATTTTGATAGTGCTTTTAAGATAGCAACTGTTTCAACTGTGTCAAATGCTTTGTGGAAGTCGACAACGATAAGAGCAAGGGGTCTGTTATATTCGATAGACTTTTCAACTAGAGTTTTAAGGCATTGCAAATGATCGTTTGTTCCGTGTCCCGCTCGAAATCCTGCCTGTTCTTCTGATTGATAGAAATCGAGTTTTGCTTCTAATCTGTTTGTCAGTATTCAAGTAAAGAGCTTGTGTAGGTGGTTAAGCAAACTAATTGGCCTATAGTTTTCGAGATCTGATTTATCCCATTTTTTGTGGAGGAGGATTGTAACCGAATTCTTCCATTTACTTGGAATGTTTTCACTATGCAGACATAGATTAAAAAGTGTTTGGATTCGGGACATCAAAAGTGGACCTCCTAGTTTAATTGTCTCAATGACTACACCATCTTCCCCCGAAGATCTATTATTTTTCATATTTTTGAGGGCATGTTGAATTTCCTCTCGTGATATATCTGGTATATCCTCCGATCCTACATTATGTACCTTTTGTATTGGTTGTTCGATGAGCTCTGGAATAACTTGACTTTTATATAATGTTTCATAGAAACTTTCCACTATATGTAATATGCTTGGTCTATCTGAGATAATATTTCCATTTTTGTCTTTAAGTTGGAACATTTCTTTTTTGCCATTTTCCATTTTTCTCCTCAATGCTTTCATGCTTTTGTTGTCTTCTATAGTTTTTATAATTTTCTCGTTATTGTATTTTCTAATATCCCGTCTGATGGCTTTAGAGATTTCTTTATTGATGCTGTTTATATTCTGTGAGTCAACATTTCCTTGACTTCTCAGCATTCTACGATCTTACATTTTTTGTTTCGTTTCTTTACTAATTTTTTGTTCTTTTCCATGTTTAGGGTCAAATTTTTCCGGAGCTTGTGTTAATGTATCTACTATTTCTTCGTTTAGGTTATTTACGTCTTCTCTTGTTGTATTTTTAAGTTACTGGTGATATATTTTTCAAAGTCAAGTTCATTCGTTGGGCGCATCCAAGCTTTGAATTTTTTACTTTTTATCATCTTCAGTCTTTCTTGCTTAATATTGATTTCTCCAGTTGCTCGGACCATTCTATGATCGCTTGCAACCGAAAATTGATTTAAGACTGTAACATCTTTGACTATATATTTTTTGTCAGTGATGATGAAGTCGATCTCATTTTTTGTCTTACCATCGGGGCTCTTCCAAGTCCATCTTCTATGGATCTTCTTATAGAAGAAGCTATTCATTAAATATAGATTGTTTTCTAATAGGAAATTTAAGAGTATTTCGCCCCTTTCGTTTCTACCTGGTGTGCCAAAATTTCCGAGGGCATTTTCAGCTGGGTCAGTGCTTATTCCTATTTTGGCATTAAAGTCGCCACATATTACCGTAAAATGTTCTTGGTCTTCTGAAACAGCTGTGTACAAGTCATCATAGAACTGTTCTATTTCTTCGTCAGCGTGACTCGATGTTGGTGCATAGACTTGAATGATCTGTATGGAGTAACGGGTGTTTAGTTGTAATTTTGCAAGTATAACTCTTATGGAAACTGCTTTTACTGATATGATATTCTCAGCTAGTTTTTTTATTAATAAAGAGCCCAATGTCTCCATTCTCATCGTTTTCTCCGACATGATAGAAATTATGACCGGATTTTAAAGTGGTTAGGCTTTCTCCTTTCCTTCTGACCTCAGCGACTCCAACAATGTCCCAATTGATTTTATCAAGTTCAGATTAAATTTCTATGAATTTTTCTTCTGATAGCAAGGTTCTTGCATTGAAAGTTGCAATTTTTAGAGATATATATCTGTTAGATGGTTTTCTAAAATATGTCAGAATTTTGTCCCCCCCCCCCCAGAATCCGTGGGACTGACTGATAGTCTATCAGTGTGAGATTCTGAATTTTTCTTTCTACTCACCTGGGGTAAATCCGTTTTTGTATTCGTATCTGACATAATAAAGGGGTAATAGCAATTAAAACGTCACGCTTGCTTTGCGTGTTGACGAGTTTTTAGTTCAGCCGCCCATTATGGGCACAGACGCTTTTGACAACCGCCCAATATGGGTCAGACGCTATCGGTTTGATTTATTTAATACATAATACTTATGCACATAAACGATAATAGCCAATATGTTTGTTTGTGTTCTCCCTTATTTGAAACTACTTCTACTACTACTACTACCGACCATAAACTTTTACCTACACTGTATATCAAAATCGTAACAGTATCATGGCAAATGCACTGCTTTTTTGCTCTATAAGTAGAAATCAAATACTTAAACAAAAATACTTAGAACCCATTCACAATCGACTAGAAACGAAAATTAAAGGACGTGATATATATCTGCCTCCCACTTATCTTTCTATTACTCGTGAAGCTAGATAAAATATCTATCCATATGAGACCGAATGGGTAACTCATGATCGGTTTAAAGATTATTCTAAAAAGGAAAACCAGGTGTATGCCAGCATACAACCAGAGAACAAAAATTTGACTGATATTAGAGCTATTAAATATATACCCGAAGCTGTTATTTTTTACAAACTCAACTTTGATGATTTATGGGTAGAACTACCGCAGCACAGGCAACAAATATGCTGTGTTTGGCCCCAAATAAATTTGGAAAACAGACAAATAAAGGCTCAGAAATGGATATATCTTCAAGATTTAAAAGCTGTTATCCCTCCTGATTGCCATTACTTTTACGATAATATCGAACATAATTATTTTGTTTAAAATCTTTTTAATATGTACTTTAGTTATAAATAAAACTTAATTTCGAAATAACTTTTTAATTCGATAATACTTAAACCACGTTTTGCAATATCATTTGGCAGCAAATCGTAGTAACCCACCGTTAGAAAAAAATAAGTTTGGAAATTAAAAAAATGAGTATTGTACAATATATAAGAATACCTTGATATTAAATTAATAATTATTTATTTGGGTTTAACGATTTTCACATGCAGAGAACGTTTTTTTATTCTCCTGTAAAAAAACCTACTTGTGGATTACGAGCTTTTGCATCTTAAGCGACGATAATATGGTTCAAATTTGTTGGTACCGTAATATGACGTTGAATTTGAGTGTGCGCATCAAGATTATCATATAAAGGAGAATGTACATTGTAGTGAAGCAGAATGAATAGAAATGAAGAGGAACGAAACGGAATGAAAATTCGAAGCAATGCCGCGGCAAATTTTTAGGCTATTAATTATGTACTTTAGAAAGGAACTAAAACTTTAAAGGGAATTTATTGTTTCATATGGACCCCCAAACATGAAAAAACCGCAGATTGCTACCATTTAAAGGGGTGCGTTTTTGAGAAAGGGGTGAATTTGTTTCTATGCACTAGGGAACATTTAGGTGAATTCTATGCACTTTTCGTACGTACACATCTACAAAAAGTTGTTAAAAATTAAATTTTCTATCGAAATATGACTTTTAAAGTTAAAATTAATTTTTAACCCTATTTTTTGAACATAATCAATAGCTTATTTATTTGTATAATATGAATCATTTTTTACCAAAAGTAGAATCACACTTTTAGCACTTAGCGTAAACAAAAGTACATGTTCGACGGCTTTTCTCCGAAATCACGCAATTCGTTAGTTTTTTAAGCTTTTTCCGTTAACCTGCATTAAGTTTTGTTGCGTTTTATTTGTATTTTCTTTTAATTTTTGATTTTAGTAAATATATTAATTACTACTTGACTCTATTTAACAGACTATTAGCAAAACCATTCCAGAGGGAGTTTGAGGAATCGGGGAAAAATTCGATGTTGCTAATAGAAGCTATTCCGTTTCGTTCCGATCCATTCCGGGTTGTTCTGTTCAGACACGTGATAGTGTTCAGAATGGAATTACAGCTAACTCAATTTAGTGTAAATTTACGAGAGATACTAAAAACTAGTTAAAAAAAAACACATTAATAAAGTGATTTTGATATCAAATTGTAATTGTAATACTGTAGTATCTTGTTATCACAATCATAGTTATTGATAAAGTCACAGACTTTATCTGAGAAAAATCTTTTCCAGATAACAAATTAGGATTAATCAGTTTTATCTAAGAATAAAACCTTTGTTTTCTATACTTCCACAAAATTTGCTTAAAATTGATTTATTTTCACTACAGCTGTTTAGGCAGAGTGCTTTCTCAAGTGATGTATTTTTAGTACGCGTCTACATTTTATAATCTTTAACGGAATAAGTTGATTAGGGGAGAGCTGTTTGTCTACCTTGAGAAGTTGGTCATTTAAAATTGTATCTGTATTTTTTAATTTAATAATTTCCATAGCTTAAGGCCTTTATTTTGAATATGGGGAATTTGAAAGTGGTCATTAAAAGAATGATTCTAGAAGGTGAAGTGCGTACGTAAAATCTGTTTTTCTATAATTAAAAGCCCTTTTATGATCTGCTATGCATTTTTTAAAGGTTCTACCAGTTTGACCGATGTAAGATTTTGGGTAGTAACCACATGTAAGTTTGTAGAAGAAAAAACACTGTGGAAGTGTTTTTTCTTTTTGATCTTGTTATTCTTAATATATTTGCTTATTGGTTATTTGGGTTATTGGGTATTTGGTTATTGTTTGTTCTAAAAGACGGTTTTATTCTTTTCTTTTTTATATGTTTGGCTATTTTTGACGATACCTTATCTGTAAGTGTAATCTAACAAAAAGTAGGTACTTGGTTTTTCTCTGGTGGTGGAAAAATTAATTTTAGGGCTTGTGCCTAAGGGACTACCCTCACCGTATAGTCGGCACGTAATATCGTGAGAAAATTTACAGAGACCAAAACAAGCAAAAAACTAGTAAAATGGCAACGCTGTTAGAGTTGCCACTAGTTTATTGTAGTACAAACTAGTAGAACAGTAGCGTAGATATCTAATTTTAAATTAAATAAAAGTTTTTACTTTTATTTAATTTTATTTACCAAAAAGTTTCATTTTCTATAAAGTTTAAATAAAAAATATAGGTGTTTTTAACTTCTGTGATATATCTTGGGAGTGATTACAGTAATCGACTCGACTGAACAGAACTTATTGTAAAATAATAATATCTATATAAAACATTGTTAATAATAGTAGTTATTCAGCGAGAATGACAGTGACAGTTTCAGTTGACATCCTCCCCTAAAACATTAATAATTTTTGTCCTATCAAGAAGTGTGTTTATACCATCGAGCAAAAAGACAAAAGAGGGAATGTAAAGGTAGTGGGGGCAAAAATATTGTTAGACAGGAAGTGCGATCTTTAGAGGCCACATTAAACAAGGAAAGAGAGTCTCTCTCCTTGTTTGACATCAAATTTAGTTGGGTTATGTTATTGTTTGTCCCAAATGTCACATGAAATCTTATTTATATTGTTTAAGTTTTTTAACAATTGTGTTGCATTTTAGACTATTACCATTAATAATTAATTAAAACTTTCTCGTCTAAAACACATTCTGAAAAATATTATATAGCTACTGTTAATAAATAAGTGTCGGAAAATTTAAATTTGGCGCATTCGCATTTCCGGATATGTCCGCCATCAGAGGCCACTTTTTTGGTCACCTTTTCATAAGGATTAGATTCCCTCTTTTGTCTTTTTGCTCGATGGTTTATACCCTGTTTTCAAAGATATATAAGCAAAATGAGAATATCTACAATTAAAATAGAAATAAAGGTTTCAACTAACACCTAATAAGTACTTACTATCTACTCAGAATCACTGTTATCACTAGTATCACTCATATCATCTAATTTTATAGGTAATTTCGTTAATGCTGGTAAATATTTAACATAACATAGTCATTTTCCACTTCGATTACATGTTTTATTTTTATTACATTTTTCCAGTTGGTTGCTGTAATTTTTGTGACTTCTCTTCTAATTAACTGGAGAACAGTAGACAAAAAATTTTGGAGTAACGTTTCTTCTCATTATATTTCCTTTAAGTTGAGCCCATATTAACTCTATTGGGTTCAATGTACAATAATAAGGAGGAAGTCTAAACACAGTATGCCCGTTACTACGAGCACAGTTGTCAACAACATATTCCTTTTCGTATTGTTTACTATGAACAACCTCCAACAATTGCTTTTTAATATAAGATGTCTTAAAATACAAATCTTCCGTGAATAAAAATTCCTGAATTTTTAATTTATTCCAACTATTATTTGAAGTTTTTTTCATTAATCTTGAATGATATGATGCGTTGTCCATGATAATCACACTATCTTTAAGTAATTTCGGAAGAAGACATTTTTTAAACCATGACTCAAAAATTGAACTTTCCATATCGTCATGATAATCCAGAGACGCGTTTTTAATTTGTTTTGCAGATATTAATAATGCATCGTCGACCCATCCATTTTCTCCACCGCAGTGTAAAATTATAATCATCTTTCTTTTATTGGGCGGTACTGAGTTGAAACACTTTTTGTTATTATTTGTCCAACTTTTTTTCACGGTGTCATGAGTATCATACCAGGTCTCATCTAAATAAACAATATTTCGTTTCATTTTTCGATACTCAGTTATCTGTCTAATATAATTGTTTCTTAAAGAAATTATTCTAGTACTTTCCATCAATGTCTGTCTCTTGTCTATAGTTTTGTACTTACAATTATTGGCTTTAAGAAATAATCGAAGTGTTGTTGCTGAACACGAGAGAATGCACTTTCGAACTAATTCACTTCGAAGACTTTCAATAGTTGGAAAAATATTAGCCGCATACATTTGGTATATTGTTCTAGTTATAGTTTCAATTAAGTGCGGTTCTATTTTTCTGAATTTGCCACAATCCTTTCTCTTATGTCTAGAAGAAGATGTTTCTCCTATAATTTTGTAGCAGGTTGCTTTGGGCACTCTGGTTAAAAAACATGTTTCTGCAATTGCCTCTGATTTAGACAATTCAGCACACAGTCCTTCATAAACACTTTTTAGCAAACGTTTGGCATCATCAGATAGGTATTGAAAATGTCGCTTACGTTTTACTACACGCCTTTGTAAATCTTCCAATCGATTAGAGGGTTCCATTCAGCTACATAATTATTATTATCGCACCACGGACGCAATATTTTAAAATTATCAAACGTATAAAAACATAATCACGTAAAAACGTATCAAAAAAAGTATAAAACGTAAAATATAAAATGTTTTCCGTATAAAGAACACTGAAAAAAGTCACTACCAAACTAACTTGCGGTTCACTATTTGAAATTTGAATTTAACTGAACGCTGTAGCAGTTATGATTTTACTAAAAATATTCTTGTCTCCCAAAAATCTGTTCATATCCGAAATTTAAAAATAAAATATAAAAATTTGCCTACCTAAGTTTTCCCCGTCCCGTGCCTTCGGCACTGGACGGTCGAAACCTGATCCCTTATTTTATGACTCCGTAAGCTCAGTCGAATACTGATATAATCTTACCCCAAGTATGAATAAGTCTACCGACAAAAGATAATGCATTATGATTTGTCCTAACAGCGATATACGATGTTTTCATGGGCCGTTAGTCCACGTGGACTTGTCATAAGTTAGATGAAAACTTAATTGGTTGATTGTTCATATCTGGTTCATATTTTAAAAGATTATACCAGGCACGTCTGAATGTTAATATCGAGTGGAATCTGGAAACTTTGTATTATTATACGTCTGAGTCATTGATAATTTTACAGACTCCTGGTAGAGTACCTTTTTGTTGAATGATTTTATTACAGATACATATATTTTTGCGCAGTCTCACGGAAATACGAGGCTACTATACCTCCCATGCACTTCTAGCGACTTTTTACGCAAAGACACAAAAACGATTTTTTTGTGTTTTTTGATGTATGCTGTCACAAAAGGAATCTCGCAAAATTAAAAACGGGCCCTCTATCACTTATGGTTACGCGAAAAATGCAGGCAAAAGCATTTAAGCTTCGATATAGTTTGTTTTAAGTAGCTTCTTTAGTTCTATAGGTATACAAATTGTGAAATGCATATTTGTAAAACTCGTTAAGTTATGTATTTAGTTGTACACCAAAAAATTGTGTACGACTTAAAAAAATTCCCTAGGCTCTCCTAGTTCTTTTATATGTAAAAAAATCTACTATTTAAAATGCTTATTTTGGGCCCAGTCTAAATTTTGCAAATTTGCAGGTTTTTGCGGACCTTGCATTGCAAAATGATTATGCTAACACTATTAAACCGATCCCAACTAAATTTAGCATACGATTCAGTTGTATTATAAAGTTTTTTATGTGGAATATGAAGGCTATAATTTATGTTTAAGGAGTCGAAAAAATTTAAAGGAAAAACTTCATTTTTTGCACATTTTTTTCCCAATTATTGCTATTTTTTAAACAAGAAACATATTTTTTTTTCAATTTCTAGCTAGTCAAATATTATGTAATATTTAAAAAGCGAAACTTTTACCTTGTATAATTTTTTTTGTAGGAGTAATATCTTTCGAGTTATTCACGAAAATATGGGGACAAAAAGCAAAAATTTTCGATTATTTTTTCAGATTTTGTTGTGATTATTGATACAAGGTATCTACATCCTAAAGTGATTTCAGCAAAAAAAAATGACTCCTATGGAAAATGTCCATTATGGTCTGCTTTTCGACAGATACCACCTGAACTATCCATTCAGGAAAAATATTATTGAAATTAAAATTTGATATCGAAATCGCATATTTTAAAACTAATTTTTTGTATCCTCTGTAAAGTTATAGTAAATAAAGTTAGCAGAAAGCTGACAAAATGGTTTTAAAAAAGTCCGTTCTTTCCCATTCTAGTCTGCGCTGACGCCGTGACGACCTGCTTTAAGAGTGCGAAACGCTAAGCTAAGTAAAATATAGTAGAAAGAACATGATACTGTAAGGCTTAAGGACTAAACTTACTTGCATTTATTGCATAATCTTCTAAAACTGTATTAGTTTCTACTTGTAAAATCGGTAATGGTTTCACAGCAACAAACCTTACAGATAACCGTCTTGAAGGTTTTGAACTTGTTATGCGTGAAGATTTGCCAGGGGTGACTGTTTTTCCTAAACAAAAAAATAAAATATAGCATTAGAGGATAAAAACCGTAACTTAAAACAATACAGTAAAAATAAAAAATTTTAAATTGCGAATTGGTCTCGACGCCTGAAAAAGATTTAAGAATCAACTATTGGAACGTTAAGGGCTTGTACACATGGGGACCTTCCACGCCGCGTTAAGCGCACGTTAGAAAAACGTTTAACGCCGTGGTTTGCCAGAATGTCAACAGCAAATACGAATATGGAGTTAGTATTATTTGGTTATACACCGTAGATTCATAGCAAGGCAAAGACGACAAAGAAGATGGTGGGTGCACCCTTTAATTAATGATAGATTGACCAAGGGTTCTTTTGTGACTCTATACTCTAAATTGAAAAAATACCCTCAAAGGTTTTTTAACTATTTCCGAATGAGTATAACAATGATGAACTGTTAACTTTATTAAAAGAATGCTTATCACCATGTGAAAATACAGTAATGGATGGGATTTCATCCAAAGAAAAACTCGTATCATTAAGGTATTTATGTATATTAACTTTTTATATAATCAAGTTTCTTTAAACCTCTCTTTTAAGAGGAACTGTTGTGGCATTTGGGAGTAGTTATTATGCCTTAAATATTTAATCATGAGTGAAAATTATAAAGAGACTGTTTCACTTCCTTCAAGGAGACGACGCAAAAAAGAAAATAAAGATAGGTTTTAGTTGTTAATATCTTTTCCCCCCTCAAGAACTTTCCTTCTATTTGTTAAATAGTTGTACACTTCCCGTCATATAAAACTGGTACACTTTTTTTTCCAATGTAAATCAGTGTTCAGACAGGACACACTGATCCGTGAATCAATTCGTTGTTGCCATCACAGATAACGGAATTACACTAAATCTAAATAAAAAAAATAACGTTCAAAAATGTATAAAGTGTTAAGATAGATATTATTTTTATCATTACCAACAAAAAGGGGTATCTAATAAATTTAATAACCAGGGAGACGGTTAAGTTAATGTCTAAAATGTTTGAAGAATTTTTTAATAATGGAGATATGACAAAATATTAATATTTCATCAGTTTCGAACTGTAATACATATATTTAAATTCCACACTTGTTCACTGTAAAAGTCATTCATTGTGTATTAATTTCAAATTAAATATTTAATTTTTCAGTGTGTTTTATTCTAGTATGCCATAACTCAATACAGTTTTGTGCTACACTTTACGAGAAATGAATGACACCTCTCGATTTGAAATTAAACATAACAATTTAAAGTCATGTCTAGATTTTTTATTATCTATCATTATTTTTGAATTGAAATATTTTCATAAATTATAATAAAACACGATTCAATGTATGGGTACTTAATAGGGATGATGGAAAATATCAAAATTATTAGAACTTTTTAGGATGCATGTTTAAATAAATGTGACTTACTGATCGGAAATGATCGATATTGTTTTAGTTTTTAGTATACTAAAAACTTGACGTCTGTCGCACAGCCCAGCCCTACTTTAAGCTGGTCGTTGATCTGGCAAAGTTGCCCTATAAATAAGAATGACATATGTGACAAGATCAACTTACACAGCTTGAAAAACACGATTTTCGGTTATAATAATTGTACCAGTTATTTATGACGCGAAGGGTACCTTAAAACCTGAAGATGCATAGCAAATTATAGTATACGAAATCGGTCGTTGTTGGTAGAATAAATTGATTGTGAGTAAGTCTTATTCTTTTTTACCTATTTGAAATTGACTCACATGGGCAACATATTTAGGATTTAAAATATAATTGGAAGAAAACCATAAGTCTACGTTGTGTAATAGTACAGTGGATTAAACTCCGCTCTTGTATTTGTCATATTCCATGTCCCAAATACATCTTCTCTTTTGCACTTCATCGATGAACAATTCCGTATTAAAACTTTCAACTTCCATTGTAGACAGATCACTTTTCAACACGTTTTGTAAAAAAATCCTTCGCCTACTTCGGTCATTACTTTACCAATCGGGAAACTTTTTAGTGAATATAATATAGGCATTGAGTGCAGCCATATCAATAATTTCCATAAAAATCCTAAATGGCCATTTCCTACTTGAAGGAACACATGTATATTCTCTGGTCATTTTATCTCCGGTGTCAACGGACCCTTTGGTTTTATTATAGTGTAAAAGAATTTCAGGCTTACGTTTTGATTTTTCATCAGAGGATATTTCGTTGCTGTGAAACTGTGTCGATAAAAGAATAATCTAGGGGAATCGAGGTAAAAAAATTGTCTGTAGTAACTCCACTCCCCGATCCAAAATAGAGTCTAACCATACCTAAAACTACCCTAAAGCCTTGATTCATTTCTAGTTGTTTATCTATCATTCTAGTGTATATCTGACTGTTAAAAATATAAGCAGTATCAGAGTTCGAACAAACCCAAATTTTTATTCCATATCGACCAGGTTTACTTTTTATATAAACTCTAAATGGACTTTTTTTCCTCTGAATGAAGCTAACCTCTCATCGACTGTGATATTTTGACCAGGTGAATAATTATCAATGCAATTTTTTACAAATTGGTCATATGTATTGCGAACTGCTTGTAGTTTATCTTTTGTTTCTATTATTCTATTTGTTCTTGTGGCGGGGTCATCAAATCTTGTGTCTGTAGATCACCTTGAATCTATTTTGATACATTACAGTAGTAAAAAATGATTGAATAGTTCATTTTTGGCCCACATTACCGCCAAGTGAAGTTTTCTTCCGTGATTCCTTCTACTAGCTATAAGTACTGCAATGAAAGCATATAATTCAGTAATTGTAACATTTTTCCAAACCATTTGATCAGCAGGATGCTTTTCATTACATTTTTCAGTATATACTTCTCCGTGTCGATTTGTGTGCGTGCATATGTCAGCTAGTATATTCTCATTTATATAGCATTCCAACTTCTTTTATTGAAGTAAGAGCCATGCTAAAACAAATTGCGAATTTATTAAAACATTTGTTTATTTTCAAAATGTAATATGTTGAAAATTACGTCACCTATTATTTTGTAAACCTCCACGACAATTGACTATATTATGAGCCCTGCGCCTTGTAGGTGCAGGTGGTTGTGTTTTTCATTCATATCCAGATTTCGATTTTAGTATTTCAGCAACTGGCTCAAAAGTAGATTTTTCACTTTCGTTTTCAAGGACTGTAATTTCATCTAGAACTATTTCTTGTTCTTCGACATTTTCCGTACTTTCTGATTCACTATCACTAAGTTCGCATTAATCGTCACTATTGTCACTTTCTTCCAAAATTCTATGTAATTCATCTTCAGTATAATATTTACGTCTCATCATTTTCTGTGAAATACACACATCCGTGAAGTAAAGCAAAGTAAAGACTAACAATAATCGAAATAAAAATAGAATATTATTTATGTATTTAGCTGGCCTACCACAGGAATATATGTATATGATTTCAAATCATACCAGGCCGTGCGGGGTAACAGAGGTACCCCAAGTAATTAATTTCAATTTTAGTAGAAAACTGAAATTAAACCTAATAATTTTTATAAAAAAAAGGATTTAGTAATATATTTTTTAAGATTACCTGGAGGAACAAAAAAATAAAAATATTTTAAAAAATTATAACAACAAAACCGCATCTGGGGTACCTAAAATACCCCGCACAGTCACGGAAAGGTTAATGGAATGTGGATATTAAAAAAAAAACTCATTCAATCAATGATGGCTAAAGTGGGCAATTAATTAAAAATAACTTACTAGTAAATGAAGATGATTGGTCATCTTTGGCAGGTCTTGAGAATAATGTACTTCTTTTATATAAGGACAAAGATCTCCTCCAACTTTTTCCAGCTTTCAGTACTACAGATTTGGGTGATTTAAAACTTTTTGGCGCCTTGAAATAATTTGAATCTACATATGAACTATTTACAAGATCTGAGCTCACAGATAAACTTTCACTTTTTTCTTGAGGAACATTTGTTGTACTTCTGTTTGTGTTTGCTTCATTAATCTCAGATTGAATTTCACTTGGATCATTGGATCTTGAAGCATTTAGTTTTACAGACTCATTTTCATTGTCTCTCTTAGACTTCCTGTGTTTACTAGCAGATCTATTTTTGGTACTTAAAACATAATCATCAGACTCCAGGTTCGTTGAACCCTCAATTTCCTTTTCTTTCGTATATTCAGAAACAACTTCGTTACTTCTTACAACAACACTTTGTTTTGTTTGAGCATCATCAGAAATTTTATTTTCTACTGAAACCTGAACTTTTAATTTTTCTTCATCTTCATGTATTATTTGAGTTCTTGGCTTACTGCTCTTATTTTTAACATCTGATAATCCTTCCTTAGTTGCTGAATCTTCAGATATATTTAAATTAATATTCTCTTTACTCTTGTGTGTTTTATATTTACTTCTGCTACGTTTATACGAACTAGTTTCAGTTGTACTACTATCGGGTATGTTAATTCCATGTTCAGAAGCATCTAAAATGTTATTAATACTCTTCTTAGGACATATAGGCTTTCTACTTTCATTATTTAATATAATTTCTTCTTCTCCGATATTATTGAGAGATTTCAATGAATCTTCAGCTGTTATATGCACAATAATGCTTCTATTATTTTGTGTGTTTGATCTTGATTTTTTAATTCTATTAGGTTGAATTGTTTTATCTGCTTGTACAATTGTTTCACACATAGCATTTCCATCGGAATCTATTAAATCATCCTCAGCTGTTACATGCACAAATGAAGATTTTCTGGAAGAACGGCTACTTTTAACGTTATCAGTAATATTGTACTTAGATGGCCTTTTTCGTAAACTGATTTCTCTGGTATAATGTTTTTTAGCTCTTTTATTATCTTTAGCAAATGTTTCTATTATAGAACTTTCTATTACGTCAGAACCATAAGAAGTATTACTTATAGAACAAATTTGTTTCTCTGTGAGATTGTTTTTATCCCCATAATTGTTAGTATAAAAGGTTTCAAAGTGTTCCCTATTGGATATATTCATAAATATTTGATCAACTTGTAATTCAGAGTAAACTTCAGTTGTATGATTAGTTTCAACAATATCCAAACTTTTTTTGTCTCTGACTAATCTTTCAGTGCAAATTGGCATCAGATGGCTGTAATCATTTGCTATAAGTTTGACTACAAGTTTTTTGTTTGAAAAGACATGTTTAGAAGAAATTTGTTCACATTCTTCATAGCTACGAGTATTACCATTTGGTGACAATACTCTGTTGTCTTCTTCTGTGCATTTGTTAACATTTGTATTATTCATAGAGAGAAATTTATCTTGAGAATTTTTTTCAAAAATATTTGTTAGAATAACCTTTAATTGTTTTTGATTTAGAGGTAATGTGTTTTGATCCTCTTTGAGAATTTGTTCTTGATGATTAAGGTCCAAATTGCTAGCATAGAATGATTCAAATTCCTCTTCTTTAGATTCCAGCACTGGTGAATTTGCCACATTAATTCTTAAATCTTCTGTCTGGTTAAAACCAAGAACTGTATCTGTTGGAGCATTTTGTCCAGAGATATTTTTTAAAACAACCTTTAATTCTTTTTGTATTACAGGAAATTCTTGTTGATCTTCTTTGGAAACAGATTGGTATTGATGATTAAGGCCTGAATTTCTAGCAAAGAATGTTTCAAATTCTTCTTCTTTAGATTCTAGAAGTGGTAAATTTCTCAAATTAATTCTTAAATCTACTGTCTGATTACACTCAAGAGCTTTGTTTTCTAAACAATTTTGTCCAAAGTTTTTTTTTAAAACAACCTTTAATTGATTGGGCATTTGGGGTAATTCTTTTTGACTTTCTTTGCTAACATATTCTTCTTGATGAATCAGGTCCAAATTTTGTACAAAGAAAGATTCAAATTCATCTTCTTTGGATTCTAGTAAGGGTAAATTTGTCAAATTATTGCTTAAATTGTTACAAAGCTTTTTCCTAATACCAATTTTGCTGGGTGTTAAATTTAATACTCTAAAGAACTCTTCTGAACTACCTTGAGTCTCACATTTTCTTGTTTTATTCTTAAATGACATATTATTTGATCTTAAAACATAGGATCTTTTATAAGAAATATCAGATTTGTTATATGTATATTTAAAAGACATCTCTGATGAATCATCTTCAGTATAATTAGAAGAACACTCAGTATTTTCTAATACTTTCATATTTTTCTGAAGAAAATCATCAAATGTATCCTCTTGTAACTTTCTTTTTTGTAGTTTTTCTATAGTAGTTCTTAAATGTTTTTTCTCTACTGCATTCTTAATTTGAGACTCATTATCACTTTGATCACAGCCAGCATTTTGTATTACATCATAATTGGTAATGATGTTGTTGTCATTACCTACATATTCAACTTTATTTTTTGATATGTTTAAATTTCTTATGTTCTCTTTTGATCTAGTTTTGGAATCTGTTTGTTGATTTATATTACTAGCAAAAAATTCTTCAAAATCTTCAGAACTTAAGCTTTTCCTTGATAAACTAACAAAAAGCTTGTTTAATTTACTAGTAGTTTGAACTTCAGATAAATCTTCTTTATTATCCATAAGTTGGGGACTTAAATTATGTGAATAAAACTTTTCAAAATTTGTTACTGAATTAGGCACATCACTAATTGATATATTGGGCATTTTTATATACAACTCTTTATTTTTTTCTTGGTTTTTGTTATCTGATTCTTCATGGGAACCATCATCAAAAAGAGAGGAATGTTTTTTATGTGTTGTTGTGTTAAATGTTGTGTTTTTACTTTTCGTGACAAAATTCACAGTTGATAGCTGAGATATCAAACTCTCCTGCTGGTTGGGAAGAGATATATGTTGAATTTCGGATTTAGCAAAAGATTCAAAACTTGTTATAGCTTTATTTTTTCTGGATATATTTTTATGTCTTTTCCTGAAAGATTTTATAACTTTTCTATGTCTCAGTGTTATAAAACTTGTTCTTCTACCAGGTGAATTAAAATCTTTTGAATTATTTATTTTTGGAGAATATTCTTTCAAGACCATTGAAGGTGGTGCATATTTAGAATTGTTCTTATCAAAAATTAATCTTCTCATAGGTGTATTTATACTAGTAGGTGCAGGAAATTCATTGTTCCAGCTGTCAATTTGCTGAAACGATTTCTTTAGTAAAGAATTAACTTTTATTGGAGATATTGTGTAATTTTCAATTTCGGCCTTAGAAGGAGCTATGGGAGTACTACAATGTACAAGTTTCTGTTGCAGATTTCTTGCAAAATGATTACTACTATTTTCCATCAAACTTATATTTTTTGGTATTGTTATGTAACTCAACGAAGTATTAGGTTTCTTCTTAATGGTCTCAATTTCCAGACTTTCTTCAATCCTTTCTGTTGAAGGTTGATGTAGATGGCTTAACTGAGATTGTTGACTGTTAGAATCATTAGTCAAACACAAATTGGCTTTTTGTCGTCTAGTCTTTGGTGATGATACTAAAATCTTGTTTTCATTACCAGAATTTGACTTTAAAGAATCATGTATGGTAGGTGATTTTGGTGGACTCTTTTTAGTTTTTAATAATTTGTCAAATGTATCTTCTGTACTTATTTGTAAAGAATCGTCTTTTAATAAAGATTCGCAGTTTCTTCTTGTGGGCAATTCTTGAATTTTGAGTTTTTGTTTCTTTCTTCCTAATAGCCGTTTTGTCATATTTTTTGCAAATAAAACATTAAAAGCATCTATAGAGTTATTAACTAAACTAGTATTTGAATTTACGTACGTTCTAACTTTCTTTGCAGGTGCCATTCTCACAAAATTTTCAATCAAAAGTTTAAAATTAAAATTTTCCAGTAATAGTAAACAAGATTTGTTTATAATACATGACAGCCGCTAGTACCACCACACCAAACCACCACCAAACCCTGAAACAGCGGGAGAAGAAAAAAATTCAAAAATTCACTTGAAATTAATAAATGATAGGGACAATTTTTAATTATTTGCTCAATAATTAATTTTTTAAAATTTTTTCGCTTCATAATAACATAGAATTAAAAATATTCACGTTTGTAAAAGAAATTTAAAAAAATTCATATTATAAATTCAGAATACACCACTGTATGTATAGTTGCATACTATGCAGATAATTTATGATTAATTTCTAAAAAAGTATTCATTTTATACTCTAGTATTGAAACAATTTTTGGAACATGAAAAAACAACAAAACATCTCACTACATGAAAAGCTGCAACCGGTTTTATATACCATAGACCTATAATTATATTAGTATACCCGGTTCGCTATTCCCAGTCCGAACTGTCTAGTGATTTTAGTAATTATTTTTTTTCGAAGTTAGTAACTTTTTGACAGACTCGAAGTGGCTGGAAAATACTATACAACCAAGCATACGTGCTCTTAGTCAATATTAATGTAAACAAAAGTAAATAAAATAGAACTTTACCGACAATCAATATTTATTTATTTACACCGTATAATGTATTGATAACAAATAATAAAATTATTTATTGTACAAAATAAAAAAGTGGGAAGAAATTCTACAAAATTAAGAAGTCAAAGTGAGGTTAAATAAGAATAAGACACAGCAAGTTCCTTATGTATTTACAACATTTACATAATTCGATAAATACATTTTAATGATCAACTTACCTCAACAGGGTTTTCATTCGGTAAAAAAATGGTAGGCATCTTAAATAAACCTTTGTGCAGTTTTATTACCTTGTAATCTAGGAACAGCATCCTTACTAATCTAAAAATATTAACTTTAAAAAAATTTTTTTAAAAAACATTTTATCATATTTATTTAAGAAAAACTTACCAACGCATTAGCTAATGGAACAAATGGAAAACTTTGACTATCCATAATAATAAAATTTAAAATATAACTAACTAATTAACTGAATAGAACTAACAAAAGAATTAAACAAAGATAATAAAACAATATTAAATTAAATAAACAACGCGAATAATACAAGTATATACTACAATATTTTAAATTGTAACAATTCAAATATTATATTTTAAATATACAGGGAAAATTTGATGGGTTTAGTATACACTTCCACTATTTAGAATAATTCTTCTTTTTTTCAAAGAAAGATGTCTGCAATAGTAGTATACTTGAGCTATTTATACTGAGAAGTAGGAATTGTTGTGTTGTAGGTTTCCTACAATGAGTCTGTCAAAATATGCCCTAGATAAGCGAATAGACAATATACCCGGTTCGCTAATCCCAGTCCGAACTGTCTAGTGATTTTAGTAATTATTTTTTTGCGAAGTTAGTTACTTTTTGACAGACTCGAAGTGGCTGGAAATTACTATACAACCAAGCATACGTGCTCTTAGTCAATATTAATGTAAACAAAAGTAAATAAAATAGAACTTTGCCGACAATCAATATTTATTTATTTACACCGTATAATGTATTGATAACAAATAATAAAATTATTTATTGTACAAAATAAAAAAAGTGTAAAAAATTCTACAAAATTAAAAAGTCAGAGGTTAAATAAGACACGGCAAGTTCCTTATGTTGTGACTAGGATGGAATCAATGATTAAAGATTAACAGTTCCTTGGATAGCATTAACATAAACTGTTGTCTTATTATCTTACAAAATAAGTGTACTTCCATATGCTAAAAGCAAATATTAGTAATTTGACTAGGCAAATTCGTGGTTCAATAGGTAGTAATTTTTGCTCATTAGCATATTTGAGGATGTTAAAATCTTCCACATATGGTGAATGAATTCAGTGTCCTGGCCGCAGTCTGCAGTTATATAAACCCAAACAAACAACAAAAACCTCCATGTAGGTATAAACAAGTTTATATTAAATTAGAAACAACTAATCTAAAAATATTAACTTTTAAAAAACATTAACATCATATTTATTAAGAAAAACTTACCAACGCATTGGCTGATGGAACAAATAGAAAACTTTGACTATCCATAATAATAAAATTTAAAATATAACTAACTAATTAACTGAATAGAACTAACAAAAGAGTTAAACAAAGATAATAAAACTATATTAAATTAAATAAACAACGCGAATAATACAAATATTTACTACAATATTTTAAATTGTAGTAATTCAAATATTATATTTTAAATATACAGGGAAAATTTGATGGGTTTAGTATACACTTCCACTATTTAGAATAATTCTTCTTTTTTTCAAAGAAAGAAGTCTGCAATAGTAGTATACTTGAGCTATAAATACTGAGAAGTAGGAATTGTTGTGTTGTAGGTTTCCTACAATGAGTCTGTCAAAATATGCCCTAGCTAAGCGAATAGACAATATAACTATAACCTAACATGTTTGTTTACAAAATGTCTGTTCGAAAAAGATGGCTGACAATATTTTCTTATGAAAATTTCTATTAAAAAATATATTACACGTCATTGAGGTGGAGGCCATAAAACGAAAGAAGAAGAAGAAGACAAAATCAAACTCAAAATCCAAAATCTACACAGGTTGGTGACACTGAATTGAATTTTTATCGTCCAATAAATAAATAAGAAAATAGGACACGTTTTATTTCATAAATGTCTATACTGAGTATACTGTGTCTACACTACATCACAGAACATGTGTGCATCTACCAATGATGTATAATATAACAGCATTCAAAATATAAAACCAGCATAACACCAGACTGGTCAGTCTGTCACAGCATAGATACCTTATGCTGTGACACTGTCACCAAATGCTGTCACTGTCACTGTCCTTAATTCAACTTTGACATTTTAGTGTTCAGTCAGATTTAGAAACATATTTGTTCAAATTTCCATTTGACTCGGACACGTGAATTAGTTTAAAACTGGTGTTAAACTATTATTATTTTTTGGACCAGTGAAATTACTTAAGGAAAATGAGTACCATTGTTGAAAAAATTGCGGCTATAGAAGCCGAGGTAAGGATATTAATTCAAAAATGGATTAGAATGTTCCTAACCTCTGACCGGTTTTCAGATGGCCAGAACTCAAAAAAATAAAGCAACAGCAGGACATTTGGGACTTTTAAAGGCTCGTATAGCAAAACTTCGGAGAGAATTAATTACTCCAAAAGGAGGTGGTGGAGGTACTGGCGAAGGTTTTGATGTAGCTAAAACTGGAGATGCACGAGTCGGATTTGTAGGTTTTCCATCAGTGGGAAAAAGTACTTTACTAAGTAATTTAGCTGGTGTGTATTCTGAAGTAGCTGCCTATGAATTCACCACACTGACAACGGTACCTGGGTGCATTAAATACAAGGGAGCAAAAATACAGGTACATTAATGTAAAATATCTACATTATCTTTTTGTTTTAGTTACTCCAGTTTTTCCGTATACTAATTACTGATTCTAGTTTTGATGAGAGCTGCTTAATTTTATATTTGATAAGCAGAAAAGTACATACTTTTCAGTCAGGCATTACAAAAAATAAAGATCTCATTAAATATTTGAAAATTAAACTTATGTGTTTAACAGTATGTATGTTTTATTTAATTATGATGGTGTTTGTTAATAAATTGTTTGGTCTTTTAGGAAGAAACAATTATGAGCATGTATTTATTATTTATATAAACTCCTAACTGACAAAGTAGTACAATATCCTAACAGTTGGAGCCTACTAAAATAGTTGAATTATAATAATTACAATAAAAAATTATTATATTTGCCCCTGAATTGAAAAATAAATATTTGACTCTTGTTTCCTATTTTGACATGACTAAATTTTGAAATTAGAAATGATAACTATTATAATTCTAATTATAATATTCACACAATTTGATTAGTTAGGGAATAAAATTTTCCCAATGACAACCAATTTAATATCTGTACATAAATACATTAAACATCTAAGATCTAACAACATGACCAGAAAAACCAAATGTAAAATATACAAGACCCTGATAAAACCAGCCTTGTACAGTGAAACTTGGATAATTTGAATCTCAGGGGACCTTTAAAAATATTTGAAATATCCAAAAATTCGAATTATCCAAAAATTCGAATTAAAAATATATCTACAAAAACAGTGATACCTACAAAAACATCTGCAAACAATAAAAATCAACAATAGTTGACCATTTTTATCTTTTGCAGATGTTTTCGTTCCTATTCTCTTCCGAATTTTGTCAACTGAAAAAAATGGGCTAACAAAATTCGGTCAAGAAAACCAATTAAAATATTTGCAAGCTATAAAAATGGATAATAAATGAAAATAAAAAGAAATCTGAAATTTTAGCTGCTTTTTAGAATTTAGCTTCTCGGCAATGACAAAAGATTTTAAGATATTCTAAGGTGAACTAAAAATAGAGTGACTTAGGTCATTTTTATTTTCAAACTACCATCCAAGTTGTGTAATATGATTTGTTGCTTCAGCTGCACTGCAACATCTTTAGCCATGTTGGCAAAATATTTATAAGAGACGGCAGGATCAGAAATAACATCCTCCCAGCCGTTGACTAAAAGCAGCTCTTCTGTTAAAGTCTTGTTAGCATTTTCTGTGTTCTCCTCCTTTTTTATGAAACCAGCTTTTTTAAATAGTGTTTAATCGTTTCAGTTGTTACTTTCTCCCAAGCTTTCTTACACATCAAGAGGCTTGAATAATGTCTAACTTTATTTCAAGGGAATTACAATTTTCCGTCAATATGTTTTCAACCAAAAAACGTCTGTTAAAATGTTTAAGATTTTTTGGTGCCCTATAGGATGGCGAACTGAAGTCATGTTGGCAGGAAATAAATAACTTTTACATTTTCTATTAGTGGGATAGTGTAGTAGGCCATACAGTTGTCAATAAACAAACTAACTTTTCTTTTATGAACGTTTTGTCTAATTTCATCAGCCATTTCTCGAAAAGATCCCTAGCCATCTAAGCTCTTGCTCTGCTCACATATACCACTAGTTTGGACTTGGCATTCTTAAAACAACACGGATTAGCTGACTTGCTAATCATCAGTAGAGGCAACATTTCTGATCCATCCTTGTTTATCTCTTTCATCTATATCCAGAATCATCTCCTCCCATTTTTTTCCATTTGTTGGCTTCTTGCTGATTAACGGTCCCACTTTCTTCACAAATGGATTTGAATGAAATTTTATTGTGTTCTTTGAAGCCGTCTAGCCACCCTGTACTCGCCTTAAAGTTGTTTTCCCCATTTCGATAACAAATTGTACAGCTTTGCTTCTTATAATTGGACCACTCACGAGAATTTCCTTATCCCCAGCTTGTTCACATTTGGGTTTTCTGGTTCCCTTAACATTTTTTGTTCTTTACCGCACTAACTTTCACTCTTGATATTTTTTCTTTATTCTTCAGGTAGGTATATCCATCTATTTTAAGAAGTAGGTGTGAATTATCATGTGTTAGGATGTGAGTCCTTGTAATCTCAGATTTTTTCTTTGTCCCTTTTACGACTTCTTTAACTGTCGCTATTTTTTCCGATAATGTCAAAGTTTTGTATGTTCGAGCTTACCAAGCGACGACATCTTCCCTCAAAACGCAATGACATGCGACGTGATTGCGGTGCTTGCCAATGACGTATAATTATAGACTGAGCAGTCCCGTATTCTCCCTATATAATCGGGTGTTCGAAAGATCTCTGCTCAAGGTGGAAGGTATGTTTACCAGAACAGCGGCGTGCTTATTTATATTTTAATGACAATAATTATTTTTTTATAAATATTTATGAATTATGCATATAAAATAGCATGGCATTTTACTAAAATAGTAAGTAAATAACTCTCAACAATTTAAAATAAAATTTGCTTGTCACATAAAATATGTCAAAATGGAGAAAATGTTTTCATATGTCCATGATGTTTTCAAACACAAGATCAACTTCGTGATGCTTTATAAGAAATCATGAACCTCGTGCATCTTCGTATCAAAACAATAAACAATGTATTCATGTTTTGGACACTTTTTAAAGCGTTCACCGAGTCTATATATTATACGTCATTGGTGCTTGCAACTGCAATGCCAGCGCATCTTAACTGAAGGGACCCGTCGGGTGGGGAGAATTTAGGTGCCAGATAAGGGTACAATGACAAGTGGAGCTTGAGAACAGGAAAGAATACTCTTTTCGCGGAAATTTCCAGCATGAAATTGACATTTTAGGTTGTAGAAAAGTTCGAATTATGCAAAATATAATTCAAATTATTCATGACTTTTTACCATTACTTATATAGGAAATGCTAGGGACCAGAATAAAAATTCGAATCAAAGAAGATTTTGAATTAGAGAAGTTCGAATTAAGCAGGTTCCACTGTATCGTCGCCTCAAAGCAACAGTAGGATATGTAAAAAAAATTATT